>OZ038495.1:20065390-20145390 GCA_964036315.1 Acanthosepion esculentum | reverse complement strand
CACAAATTCAGACGGCCTCAATGCAAGTCGAGCAAACGATTCAAGGACAACATTAATGATACAATTAAAAAGGTCAACGTAGATACTAACACCTGGGAACATCTTGCATCAGACGGGGAGGCGTGGAGAAATCTGATTGCTGTTGAGGAATTTGAGAACAACAGCGTCTAGCTGGTAGATAAATAGAAGACGAAAACCCTCCTCGCGAGAAAGGCACAATGGAGTCCCTCTCATGTGATGAATGTGGTCGATCCTGTTTCTCGAGGGCAAGCTTCCTCGGTCACAAATGTGGACATAGAAACTCACACTCGTATCAAGACTTTTCATGCAGCGTGTGTATGTCAACCAGTGTACTCACTCGACATCATAAAAATAAACATCCAGATAATCAGATTGCTTTTGGAGGACTCGCCTGTACTCAATGTGAAATCACTTACAAATCACTTGCCGGTATTATGAGCTATTTAAGACAACATCAATGACATGTAAATCTTCACTAAAATGTTAGTTTGGGAGTCATGAGTCTTAGAAAAAAAGTCTTACTCGGTGACGAATCGACTTCTACCATGAGTGCATTGAGTAGCCAAAACATGCGACAAGAATAACTGCTACTGTCTCATAACAACTGCGCATATTACGGCCAGAGCAGGAAAGCCGGCCAAATTCTTCATTTTTACGTGTTGAATTTTTTTGTTATTGATAGGTAGAAAACTTTGAGTGATAAAAATAGAGGCTAAGTGGTTATGACGAGATTTCCAAAATAAAATTGCTTTCGGGGTGTTTATGTTAAGTTGTGATGAGTAACTATCGGCGGTGGTTCAAGGAGGGGAACCGGAGGCTTTCTCGCCAAATACACTTTTTTGCTGTTGTTTGTTAATCATTTCTCCCCAAACAAGGCGATAAAGCCACTAAGACACAAGGGGTTACTAAGTGAAAAAAAAATTATATAAGTTTTTAATAAAAAACACATTGTTAAATGAGTACTGAAAAAATTTATTGGTAAATATAGTAATAGTAGATTTTATATTTATTCGTTAATTTAGTAATAGTAGATTTTATTTTTGTTGGTTAATATAGTAATAGTAGATTTTATATTTATTCGTTAATTTAGTAATAGTAAATTTTATATTTATTCGTTAATTTAGTAATAGTAGATTTTATATTTATTCGTTAATTTAGTAACAGTAGATTTTATTTTTGTTGGTTTATATAGTAATAGTAGATTTTATATTTATTCGTTAATTTAGTAACAGTAGATTTTATATTTATTCGTTAATTTAGTAACAGTAGATTTTATTTTTGTTGGTTAATATAGTAATAGTAGATTTTATATTTATTCGTTAATTTAGTAATAGTAGATTTTATATTTGTTGGTTAATATAGTAATAGTAGATTTTATATTTATTCGTTAATTTAGTAATAGTAGATTTTATATTTATTCGTTAATTTAGTAATAGTAGATTTTATATTTATTCGTTAATTTAGTAACAGTAGATTTTATTTTTGTTGGTTAATATAGTAATAGTAGATTTTATATTTATTCGTTAATTTAGTAACAGTAGATTTTATATTTATTCGTTAATTTAGTAACAGTAGATTTTATTTTTGTTGGTTAATATAGTAATAGTAGATTTTATATTTATTCGTTAATATAGTAATAGTAGATTTTATATTTATTCGTTAATTTAGTAACAGTAGATTTTATATTTATTCGTTAATTTAGTAACAGTAGATTTTATTTTTGTTGGTTAATATAATAATAGTAGATTTTATATTTATTCGTTAATATAGTAATAGTAGATTTTAAAAATCGAGATGGTTTTCGTCTAAAACGTTTTTAATGGAGATTATGATTTTTGATATTGCTGTTTACGGCTAAATAACTTTTCATATCATCACTCTTTACAAATTTTTCTGGTTCAATAAATTGTAAACAAAAATATTTTATACTAAAATATTCTCTAATCTTACTTTTTACTCATGGTACAGACATTTTGACAATAAAATTTAATTCTATACAAGTTTATGTCTTTTTTATTTCCTCAGGTGTTAAGTTCCCGCCGAAATCGTTTGCTGATACCTGCAAATACCATAACATTTACATTATAATAGGTATTATAAATAATCTTGATATAATTTCATATATACGGGTGGAAGTATGTTGACTATATATGCAAATATTACGCCATTTTATAGAAGCATCCGTTGGTTTTGTTGAAACTCAAAGAAAATGTTTCCCGGCAGGTTGGGACGCAAATTTTGGATGCAGGTTCGATCGTGGCCGGGGAACATATTTTCTATATTAAGAGTTCTCGAATGTACGTGATGATAGACGTAATAGATACTACTTAATAAATAAAAATGGAGTATCTATATTCAATACGAAGTATACGCTATAATAATCTTTAAAGTTATCAAAATTTAAAATAAATCCATTAATTCTTTAAAATTTGCTTAAAAAATAGGAAACAGAGCAGATGTGAGGCTTTCGAGAAAATAATCTGAGGGAAGACGATGTGCTTTTCTTAAAAAAAGAGAAAATATTACGTTGTGACGTTATTCGTGGCCGATTGGTATGGGAAACAACCATTTGATCCGACGTACCTTTACTGCTCGGCCTCGAAGAACGTCACAACGCGGAAAGTTCTATTTTCTCTTTTGAAGTGTCTTCCATACGCACTGTTTAATAAATAAAATGAGGCGTCTATTTCAAACACGAAGTATCCACTATAATAACGTTCGAAGTAAAAAAAAAAATCAGATTAAAAGTAAATTCAATAATTCTTTATAAATTGATACGAAACTGAGTAGATATGAAGCTTTCGAGAAAATAGTGAAATGGCTTTCCTTTCCATAAATAAAAATGGCGCCTCTTTTTTAAATACGAACTATTCACTATACACCCTTGTGTAAAATAATTGAAACAAAACGAATAATTCCGTTATTATTTACTTTTTTCGTATTTTTCCACCGAGACATTACCCAGTGCACATGTCAGTACTTCGTATGTCCATTCTACGAAGTCGTTCCTTGCAGACTGACGATAGATTCTGGATTGGATTTAAATCAGGAGAGTTTCCGGGCCAATCTATAATACTTTGACTTGCTCACTTGCCAGTGTGTTACAATTTTCGTACGCTTCCTTGGAGTAACGTCCATTGCAGACAATGGCCGTAGGACAACTAATCGACAATCGAAACAATAGTATCTGGGCGTGATGAAAATCTGATGCAATCATGGATGACACAATATTTTTCAAGGCCAAACAAATTTCATCATACACCCCGAAAATAGAAACATATTACTGCACACCACTGCAAATGACCTAATCTGAGGAAAAAATAGAAATCGATTACACTCTGTCACTCCAGTGGGTCTTAAACTGACGGTATGGTGACAGAAAGGGAACTAAAACTGTTGTTTCAATTAATTTGCACAAGGGTATAATAGTGTTTGAAGTAATAAAAATGTCGTTTAAAAAAACATTAATTCTTTACTATATATATATATATATATATATAATTTAAATATTCATTTATAATAGCATCATCTGCATGCAAAAAAAGGCTAAAAATAATGGAAGCTTTATTAATAAAAAGAAAAAAAACAACACTCAGTAATATCAACTTTGAACATGGACACAATATGTTGACCGTGCTTTGAAAAATGTAAACATTTTATAAATACATATATGCAACAAATTATTTCTTAATCTAACAGTTCAAATATTTCATCCTTGAAAATCGCTAAATGTATAGCCAAAAACGATCAGTTTTTTATATAATTTATCTTCTGAAAAGAAAAAAAAATATTAGATTGCATCAGAAATTGTATAGAAAACTAAATCAAAGCACCTTGTCTGTTGTATTCAATGAAATGTGCATGAAAGAATTGCTGCCTAAATACACAAACATATATATATATATATATATATATATATATATATATATATATATAATTGTGTCCGTGTGTGGACATATAGTTTTAAAGTATGCTATATTTATGGGTAAAAGTGTTCAATATCCAAGATAGAGAGCTTGTGCAAATATAAGAGTTGACACTGAGGTCAACACTGAGTGACGACAGTCTGTATCAAGTATAAATGCGTCAAGCCATTAACGTTTTTTTTTCACAGAGAGATTTACTTTGTACAAGGCCCGGCAGCAGTGAAACCGAGACATGAACAGATTAAAGATGGTAATGATCGGGAAAAACTTCATCTTGGAAGCCAGTTTCACGGGATAGTGGTTCGCAGCAAGAAGCTGCTCGAGTGGAACTTACATCACACCAATGGAATGCGAAGGGAATGAGGGTGGTTCGCTACGATGTGCGTAGCCTAGCGGGTCCTAGCCGTGAAGATTAGAACTGGCCGAACGAAGGAATGTAGTGATAGAGCAGTGAGAGGCTTGCGACTTTTCGTCTGTGAGTGAGGGGTTGTAGGGTGGAAAACAATTTGTTACCCACAAGGGCGCAGAGACGCTTTTGGAAACTATTGAGACTGGAAAGTGAGGAGCTGGGTAGCTCTTGCCCAAATATGACAGCAGTAAAAGTGCTGTTCGCGCATGCGTGTGTGACGGGCACAAGCAGACGCTCGCTTCTTTTTTTTTACAATAAAATTTTTTATTGTTTTTTCCCCCAAAAGCGCACACCTGCCGAGACATTTGTCTGCATAACTCCAATTGCACACATTCCCTTACACACGTTTTAAAACTAGCACGCACACACACACACACACACACACACACACACACACACACACACACACACACACACACAAACACACACACACACACACACACACACAGATCCATAGACAAAGAGGAGGCGGGAACACGCACTGGTTAGCACCTCCCTAAAGCTATCTCTCCCTCTCTCTCTCTCTCTCTCTCTCCTCTTCCACATACATTTTACTTTCCCCCGCTCTTGTTCTCCCTCATTCGCCACCTCTTTTTACGGTTATTGTTCCGGGTATTTTTAATAGCGATGTTCGGAAATGATTGAGTGGGTAGGAGTAGACAGGGTGGAAGGTTGGGGATATAGGTGCAATTTTTGGATACGGTAAGGGTCGGTTTCAGCTTTAGGAGAAAACTCTTTGCTCGTTTGGCTTATACCAGACAATACTTCATTTTAATTTTTTTTTTTTTGTGTGTGTGTGTTAGTTTAAGGTGTTGGGTGAGGCAGGAAGGGAACGCTGTTATTTGGCGGGAAGCATAGAGTGGGTGAGAGAGCAGGTAAAAGGGTGTTGAGAAAGGTTACCTTGACCTAGCAATATCCTGTCGTCGGGAAAGAAAAAAATAGCCAAGTACGCGACCTCAAAGCCCGCTACCATCTCCTTTTCTTTTTGTCTTTTTTAAAAAGTTTCTTCTTTATTTTTTTCTCTCTCTTTCACTTTTACCCTTTACGTTTTTTTCATTACTTCTCTCAATTTCTTTCTTTCCTTTTTCTTTTTTTGTTTCTTGCTCATGTCTTCAATCTTTTCTCTCCTTTCAATTTTAAATAACGAACTTCTTACTCTCAACACACTCTGTAACATGTTGGTTACTCTCTTAACACCCTCTGTAACATGTTGGTCACCCTCTTAACATCCTCTGTAACATGCTAGTCTCTCTCCTTTAACAGTCTCTGTAACATTCTGGTCTCTCTCTTAACAACCTCTATAACATGCTAGTCTCTCTCTTAGCACCCTCTGTAACATGTTGGTTTCTCTCTTAACACCATTTGTAACATGCTGGTTACTCTTAACACCCTCTGTAACATGCTGGTCATCCTCTTAACATTGTGACATGCTAATCTCTCTCTTAACAGTCCATGTAACATGCTGGTCTCTCTCTTAACACCCTCTGTAAAATGGTGGTCACTCTCTTAAAGCCCACTATAACATGCTAGTCTCTCTCTTGACAACCTCTGTAACATGCTAGTCACTCGCTTAACACCCTCTATAACATACTGGTTACTCTCTTAACGCCCTCTGTAACATGCTAGTCTCTCTCTTAACACCCTCTGTAACATGCTGGTCACTCGCTTAACACCCTCTATAACATACTGGTCACTCTCTTAACGCCCTCTATAACATGCTAGTCTCTCTCTTAACATCCTCTGTAACATGCTGGTCACTCGCTTAACACTCTATGTAATAGGCTGGTTTCTCTTTTAACACCCTCTGTAACATGCTAGTCTCTCTTAACATCATCTGCAACATGTTGGTCTTTCTTTTTCACTCTCTCTCACACACACTCTCTCTCTCCCAATTTGTCGTGATTCCAATCCTTATTTTTTATCTTTTTTCTTTTCCCAACATAGAAGACTTACGGAGGTACGGTGGAGTAATGGGTAGCAGTTCGAACTCGGAGTCGGTAGAGTCGAGTTCGACTTCCATTCTGATCTAATACATTCACTTACGTGTTAAAAGCCTTCCAGCTCTGGGTAAATATTAGGACATGGATGGCAACCGGTCTAGGAGAACGAAAAACTCTGAATTTAAAATAATTCTGCGGCTGCAGCATACATAGTACCCCTGAGAGTCACGTGGGGAAAAAAACTCTTGCGTTTCTTTTCCTTTTTCTTTTTTGGTTTATGAAAATTTTCTATTCTCATTCCCTTCTTTCTTTCTTTCTTTCTTTCTTTCTTTCTTTCTTTCTTTTTAATCTTTTCTCCGGTTTCCTTCTTGTTTTTTCTCTCCTTTGTCTATTTCCTTTTTCTTCTCAAATCTCTCCAATCTTTCTTCTCACTACTCTGCTATTTCCCTTTCTGTATTTTTCTCCTTCAAATTTCTAACTTTCCGTCAGTCGTTTGGAAGTTTCATCTCAATAATATCTTTCCTTACATAGTTTTCTCTTTCTCTTTTTACTTTAGATCTCTCTTTCACTTTCTCTCTCTTTCTCTCTCTCTCCTTCTCTCTTTCTCTCCCCTTTCTTTCTTTCTTTCTTTCTAATTACGATTTTTCTTCAATATTCTTAGGGGATTTTGATTATTCATTTCATTTGTTTAAAATTACTCTAACAACATTCCTTATCTTACGTTTCCGTCCTGAAAACTTACTCAGTGACCTCCATTTAGACTCCATTGCACTCTTTCATTTTTAAATACGTGTGAATGGAAAAAACACAAATTAACGTCTCTCTTTCCCCTACTCTCTCTCTCTCTCACACACACACACACACACATACACTTACATGCATACTCTTAGAAGGAAGAATCTTCAGAGCTTATCAAGACAACCCCGTAAATTAATTTCCCGCTTTTTGACCATTCTAAATGATTTTCCGACGACCTCTTGTATTAGGCACCTAATGACATATAAATAATGTAGCATACGAAGTTACGATACACACAGGGATGCATATGCATGTAAGCAGACGGCATACATACACGTGTGCAGGTGAGTTACATGTTACTCACAAAACTTGCAAAATGAGCGCGCACGAAGACACGTACTTATGACCAAGGGTTAATGAGAATATCAACCAAGACTTCGACACAGTCATAGCGTACAACAATCTCTCCCTTTCTTCCACTCACTTTCGTCCTCCTCTTCCTCTTATTCATTCACTATCATTCTCTTCCCCGCCTCTCTCTCTCTTTCTCACACACACATACACATTCAGTTCAAATCTATCTATACAAGCCGTCTCTTTATAACTGAAAAGTTCTCTGGCAGACCAAAAATCCCTTAAAAACCCCGACGTTTGTTTATTTGGCATTTATTTTAAAAAGTGGGAATTTTTTCAGTACGCCATCGTCATTTCCACAATGTAACGGTTCTTCAGAAGAATAGGACATCTTTCTTACTAAAAGAATACGAAGGGTATGGAGGTGATTCGTTCCCGTCTCTGTGACAAAGTCAGTCTTATTTGTGAGGGTCAGAACTGGTGAAACTAAGTAATATAGAGCGTCAGAACAGTTGCCATGGAAATAGAGATGGATCATCATCTTTGTTGTTTCTATGAGTTCGTTAAAATATTTAATAGTTTAAGCTTTCATTAAAATGTCTAAGTGCATGTTCAGATTAGATTTATGGGCAATTAAAATTTGCAAACAGATAAAATGCAAAAGCTGGGAAACTGAAATTATGTCAAAGGTGTAAAATCATAGAACGTTATTATTATTATTTTTTTTATTTCCTTTGATATCTGGCGTTTACACATTTCTTTCCGGGTCCCGCCCAGGGACCTAAGGTTAGAAATGGCGTCATGACACTTTCCACTGCAAAAAAATAAAAAAATAATTACATAGATAAAGCCCTTCGTAAAGTGTGGGCTGTACTTGTCAGAACAATTTTTTGTATCTCTTTGAGGCATGGACTTCCAGGGATCCCTTCAATCAGCCTACTGGAATCTTTTCCAACCAGTCCAAGGGCTCCAACTACAACAGGAATTGTTGATGTTACCATGTGCCACATTTTTGTGATTTCTATTTCAAGGTCCTTGTATTTTGACAGTTTTTCGAATATCTTCAAAGACACATTGCAGTCTGCAGAGACTGATTATTATTATTATTATTATTATTATTATTATTATTATTATTATTATTATTATAAAAATATTTTTAAACTGTATTTGTTTAATAATTACATTTCTGGGAGAAGAGAAGAATGTCATTTTTATTTTTTCCACTTAATTAAACAAAAGATAGTTATAAACAACATGTTATAACTATTTTGGGGATTTGTTGGAGAGATGAGTGTTATTATTATTATTATTATTATTATTATTATTATTATTATTATTATTATTATTATTATTATTATTTCCTTAGATTTCTGGTTTGTATACATTTCTTTCCGGGTCTGCCCAGAGACCTAAGATTAGAAATGGCATCATGACATTTTCCGCTGACCAATAATAATAATAATAATAATAATAAACCACAAGCATATTTTACATAGATAAATCCCTTCGTATGGTGTGGACTGTACTTGTGAGAACGGTTTTTGTATTTCTTTAAGGCATGGGCTTCCAGGAATTCCTTCAATGTGTCTATTGGATTATTTTCCAATCAATCCGAGGACTCCAACTACAACAGGGATTGTTGGTGTTCTCATGTACCACATTTTTAAGATTTCGATTTCAAGGTCCTTGTATTTTGATATTTTTTTGAAGATCTTCAAAGATACATTGCAGTCTGCAAGGACTGCCATGTCAATAAGGAGGCATATTTTGACTTTGAGGTATCTAATGACGATATCTGAACGATTAGCTTTGATTCTTTTGTCTGTATGTACTGTAAAGTCTTATTGTCTCAGGTCCTATCTCCGTAGTCGTGTCTATCTACATCAGCTTGTTTGGTACGGGCAGAGTATTGACCATGAAGCGGTTTGTCTTGCCATCGTTTCTTTACCTGGCCGGTTGCATTTGACTTTTCTTTCTGTTTTAACTATTTAAGTAGCTTCAATCGGTGTATTGTGCTTTAATTGTATTTCTACACCCACTTGAAACATCATTTTGAACTTGTTGGCTTCCTTTATTACTGAATAAAGTCACTTACTACTTTAATGTTTTTTTGACACAGATCATCATTCAGTCTCCTGTAGTTTCCACGTATCTTTGAAGGCCAATTTTTGTAGTTTTGTAAGACAGTTCTAGTTGAACTAATCCTCTACCTCCTTCGGATCTGAGCACATTTTAGGATGATACATGCGGTGGCAAGTGAGAGCCTTTCTCGTTTTGGCGTCCATTCGCTTAATGTAAGCTATGGTTCAGTTAAGGATGTTGAAACTGTATTGTACCACAGAGACATCAAAGGTGCTTATGGCTGATATTTTGTTTTTTGAATTCAGCTCGGTATTCAGTACCAGACGCACACGCCTTTACTACTTCTTCCTTACCGTCTCCTTCATTTGGGTATGCTGTATTCCATCTCGTTCGCTAATTCCTAGTTATCTATATACTTAATCTTATTCCAGTTCCCTAACCTTTGTGACAAAATCTAAATCTATTCAGTGTGTTTCTGTAATTCTCCCTTCCTTGGTTGTTACTTTTGCACATTTATCTAATCTGAAATCCATGCCTATGTCGTCACTGAAACATTTTACAGTATTGAGGAGACTCTTCAACCCCTTTTCGTCTTTAGCAAAGAGTTTGAGATAATCCTGTTTAGTTTGTATCCATATCTATTGTTGTTTAGTTCATGCGTAAGTGAGATTAAGGACAGACAAACCAGAAAGGGTGGCAGAGGGTTTCCTTGAAAGATTCCTCGTCAAATATTCAGGCGGTTGGAGATGGCAGTGCCTCTGGTGTGTTTAAGGAAATTTACTATCACGGGTGAGGCTTTGTATATTTCCAAAGTCTTAAGGATTCAAGAAAGTGACAGACTATCAAAGTTTTACGGTAATCTATCCACGTTTCGCTAAGATTTCTACATCGTCTCCTGTAATCTTCCAGAATCATTTTGTTATCAACATTTGATCTTTGCAACCATATGAACCTCTCCTGCACCCCCTCTGTTCCGGTGAAAGAATGTTGTTTGCTTCGAGAAAAGGGTAACTATGATTCGTCAGGACAGACGTGATCAATTTATACGTGGTGGACAGACATGTTATTGGTCTATAATTTATCTAGGTCATCTGTTTAACTTGTTCTTGGCATGAGATATGTAATATTTTCAGTGATCCATTCCGGAATTTCATTGGGCTTATTTATAAGCATTGATAAAGTCTGTGCAAGTGGATTGATGACAGATGATAGAGCCAGAAATTGGACACCTTGTCATTTCCGGGAGATTTGTTCTTCTTCAGGTTGGATCCATTCTGCATTGGGGTTATATTTCTTTGGGCTACTCCAAATATTCTCCCAAACTTTCTGCACCTTGTCAAGAAATGGTGACTTTTTGATAATTATTATTATTATTATTATTATTATTATTGTTGTTGTTGTTGTTGTTGTTGTTGTTGTTGTTGTTTATTTTCTTTGATTTCTGTTGTATACATATTTCTTTCCGGGCTCCAACCAGAGACCTAAGTTCAGAAATTTCATCATGATATTTTGTACTGAGCATTTTTTGAGGAAAAATATCACCTAAGATAACACATATTTTGCATAAATAAAGACCATCGTAAGGTGTGGGCTGTACTTGTGAGTACAATTTTTTGTATTTCTGTAAGGCATGTACCATCAGGAATCCCTTCAATTAGTCTACTGGAATCTTCTCCAATCAATCACAAGGCGTCGACTACAACTGGAGCTTCTTTGGTACAGCAGGGTGTTGATCGTGAAGAGATTTGCCATCGTTTCTGCATCTGGTCGGGGGTTGCATTTGCCTTTGCTTTCCTTTTTAAGTATTGTACAGCTTCAATCGTGTATTGTGATTTGCTTGTAATTCTTCACCCGTTTGAAACTCCATTTTGAACTTGTTGTTTTCCTTTATTACTGAATAAAGTCACTTACTGCTTTAATGTTTTTGACACAGATCATAATCCAGTTTTCTATAGTATCCACGAATCTTTGAAGACTAATTGTTGTAGTTATTATTATTATTATTATCGATAATAATAATAATAATAATAATAATAATAATTTTGACTTGTATTTATTTCATCTAAGTTTATTTACATTTTATCTCAATATTAGTATAAATGATAATATTATAATAATAATAATAATAATAATAATAATAATAATAATAATAATAATAGTTACGTATGCAAACAACTAACTTTCCACCCCGAGGGAATGAACAGAAAGACAGGAGAGTTCCATAAAATTTATACTAAGCTGTTTGATTAATTCCTCTTAGTAACTACTCAACTAACGTAAAATTCCAAGATTAGCAAAATCACGATTCATATTATGAAAGTTTCAGTTGCAGTCCAGTCACGCAGGCGGCGTTTTATTCGTTTTGACGTCTTGATTACCAGTACAACCGTTTTTCTCAAAATAAACGACGTTTGTAATGTTTTTGTAGATATTTTCATAATTGTATACAATTTTTAAATATAACTATCAAGAAGACAGACATACTATCGAAATATTTTTGAATATTGTCAAACACTGATTTCTTTTCTTTTTCTAACCCTCGCTTTGCTCTAAGTGTCGTTAATACTACTACTACTACTACTACTACTACTACTACTACTACTAATAATAATAATAATAATAATAATAATAATAATAATAATTAGGAGAAGAAGAAGAACCTGTTGGTATTAAGATGTTGGGAATTATATCAAAAGTAGCAAAAAAATATGTGGAACAAATTCCTGCTAGCTCTTAAATATATTAATTGAAAAAATCATATTTCTGTTTAATGAATTCACCTCAAGCAAAGCGATAATGCCACTAAGACGCACGGGGCTACTGGGAGTGAAAGAGAACGAAAAGACTTTAGAAGGATTCGGAAACCTAATCCTAAACAGGAAACAAGGGATAAATCACTATTCCTTTTCAAAAGACTGGCGAGGAGTGTGAACTGGGCGATAGGCGAATCTATCTATTTCTATTAAGAACATAAAGTAAATAATATTCAGATTTTAGTCCGACACGTTAAAAGTCTTGAGTTGAAGTAGACTTTAGAAGGATTCGGAGACCTAATCCTAAACAGGAAACAAGGGATAAACCTCTACTCCTGTTCAAAAGTCTGGAGAGAAGTATGAACTGGACGATAGGCGAATCTATCTATTTGTATTAAAGAAAATAAATAGTAAATAATATTCAGATTTTAGGGGGAGACGTTAGAAGTATAGAGTTGAAGTAGTCTTTAGAAGGATTCGGAATCTAATCCAAAACAGGAAACAAAGGATAAACTCTACTCCTGTTCAAAAGACCAGGGAAGAATGTGAATCGGGCGATAACCATATGGGTGCTCCTCATTTCTCTCTAGAATTTCTTCTATGTTGAGACCTCAATTAAATATGTTCCTCTCTGATTGCATGGCACCTTTCTGTTTGTATCTTTTGACACAAACAAACACTCTTTGGGTGAGAGTTGGGGCAACTCGTACGAGAAAAAACAACAACAACAACAACAAAAACAACAACAACAACAATAATAATAATAATAATAATAATAATAATAATAATAATAATAATAATAAAGGACCTTGAAACCGAAATCTCAAAAATGTGGCACATTGGAACGTCAACAATGCCTGTTTCAGTCGGAACCGTCGGATTGATTGGAAAAAGATTCCAGTAGACTCATTGAAGGGATTCCTGGAAGCCCTTGCCTTAAAGAAATACAAATACTCTTCCCACGAGTTCAGTCCACACCTTCCGAAGGGCTTCATCTATGTAAAATATGTGTGCGTTTTTTATTTTAATTGCTCAGTGGAAAATGTCATGATGCCATTTCTAAGCTTAGGTGTCTGGGCGGGACCCGGAAAGAAATGAGTACACATCAGAAATCAAAGGAAATCAAATAATAATAATAATAATGATAATAATTAGTAATAATAATGATATTAATAATAATGATAATTATAATAATAATAATAATAATAATTAGTAATAATCCAGAACTAGTTACAGAGATGGGACCTGTAATAATTTTATGGCACTTTACAATACGCCCAGACATCGTGATGAAAGACCACAAGAATAGAATGTGTTTTCTTATTGACAAGGCAGTTCCTGCAGTTTGTAATCTGTCTTTGAAGATCTTCAAAAAACTATCAAAAGACAAGGATCTTGAAGTGGCATCTCAAAAATTTGGCAGATGAGGACATCAATAATTCCAGTTGTAGATGTAGTCCTCGGATTGATTGGAAAAGATTTATTGAAGGGATTCCTGGTAGTCTATGTCTTAAAAATCCAAAAGATACAAGTACAGCTCACACATTACGAAGAATTTTATCTATGTAAAATGGTTGTGATCTTAGGATTTTAAAAAGCATTATAAAAATATCAGTGGAAAATCTCATGAAGCCATTTCTGACTTTAGGTCTCTGGTTGGGACCCGGAAGATAATGCGTATAGAACAGAAACCCAAGGAAATAATAATAATAATAATAATAATAATAATAATAATAATAATAATAATAATAATAATAAAGTAGTAAGCGTCTTTACTCCGTAATAAAGGAAACCAACAAGTTCAAAATGGAGTTTCAAATGGGCGCAGAAATACATGTACAGCACGGTAAACCGGCCGAAGCTGCAAAATACTTAAAAAAGAAAGCAAAGACAGATGCAACCGACCAGATACAGAAACAATGGCAAGATAAACAGCTTCATGGCCAATACTCTGCTGATGTAGACAAAACCCGTACACATCAGTGGCTACGTAGTGCAGGGTTAAAAGCTGAAACTGAAGGTTTTATCCTTGCTGCACAGGACCAATGCTTGTTAACTAGAAATTATCAAGCACATATACTAAAATATTGTGTTAGCCTAAAATGCAGATTCTGTGATAAATATCAAGAAACAATTGATCATCTTGTATCAGGTTGCATGATATTGGCACCCACTGAGTATAAAACCCGGCATGACAGAATGGGCCATTATCTGCACTGGAAAATTTGCAACTTCTACAGGAAGGAAACTGAAAGAAACCCAGACCCGATTACGGAGATAGGACCTGTTACAATTCTATGGGACTACACAATACACACTGACAGAACAACCAAAGCCAACCGCCCAGACATTGTTATTAAAGACCACAAACAAAAAAATGCCTCCTTATTGATATGGCAGTCCCTGCAGACTGCAATGTATCTTTGAAGATATTCAAAAAGCTGTCAAAATACAAGGACCTTGAAATCGAAATCACAAAAATGTTGCACATGGGAACATCAACAATTCCTGTTGTAGTTGGAACCCTAGGATTGGTTGGAATAGATTCCAGAAGACTAATTGAAGGGATTCCTGGAAGTCCATGTCTCAAAGAAATATAAAAAATTATTCTCACAAGTACAGCCTACACTTTATGAAGAGCATTATCTATGTAAAAATTTTTTTTTTTTGTCAGTGGAAAGTATCATGATGCCATTTCTAACCTTAGGTCTCTGGGCGGGACTCGGAAAGAAATGTGTACACGCAAGAAATCAATGGAAATAAAAAAAAGTAATAATAGCTCATTATTATTATTATTATTATCATTATTATTATTATTATTATTATCATTATTATTATTATTATTATTATTATTATTATTATTATTATTATTATTATTATTATTATTATCATTATTATTATTATTATTATTATTATTATTATTTTAGCCCATGTCATAAAGAAATACAAAAAATTGTACTCAAAAGTACAGCTCATACATTACGAAGAGCTTGATCTACGTAAAATCTGTGTTATCAGTGGAAAATGTATTTTGGAACCTGTAAGAAAATGTATATACAACATAAATCAAAGGAAATAATAATAATAATAATGATAATAATAATAATAATAATAATAATAATAAGTGCCTCCTTATTGATATGGCAGTCCCTGCAGACTGCAATGTATCTTTGAAAATATTCGAAAAACTGTCAAAATACAAGGACCTTGAAATAGAAATCTCAAAAATGTGGCACATGGGAACATCAACAATCCCTGTTGTAGTTGGAGCCCTTGGACTGGTTGGAAATGATTCCAGTAGGCTGATTGAAGGGATCCCTGGAAGTCCATGCCTCAAAGAGATACAAAAAATTGTTCTGACAAGTACAGCCCACACTTTACGAAGGGCTTTATCTATGTAATTATTTTTTATTTTATTTATTTATTTATTTATTTTATTTTTTGCAGTGGAAAGTGTCATGATGCCATTTCTAACCTTAGGTCTCTGGGCAGGACCTGGAAAGAAATGTGTAAAAGCCAGATATCAAAGGAAATAATAATAATAATAATAATAATAATGATAATAATAATAATAATGATAATAATAATAATAATAATAATAATAATAATAATAATAATAATGGTTAAGTAATTATGATGTTATATTACAAGATTTCGTTGGTCGGAATACAGTTTTCCTCGTGTTTTATGCCAGTGTTTTCAGGCTTTAAGCCAAGTGACCTCTAAACCTACATTCACGTAAGACTGTAATAAACAAGTATGCTAATTTCATCTTCGTTTTAATTTTCTTTTCTTTTTTATTATGGCCACTGGAGCTTAGGTTCCGTTACTATAGCAACGGTGAGGCTGACTCAGGACGATGAAGAGGAGGAGGAGGATGAAGGAAGGGATTGGTAGCAGTGATCACCAGGGTTGTTGAGATCTCCATCTTCATGGCTTCCGTGTATTTAGTAATGGCGTCATTATGCATATTGTGTTTCGGGTTTCGTAAAGATGCAATGTCGTCCGATGTCATAAATCTTACAGCTGAAAATGGGAAAAGAAGATGGCATACACGAATCGTAGCATCGTTGGTGTACTCAATCACGTGGCGCATTTTCAGCAGGACTGAATCTCGCGGAGCACATGTCCGGAAAATAACCAGCGTCATAAAACAAACAAACTCTAGGACAATGGCGCTTTAGTTCCCAGTTCAAACTTCTTCTCTTGGGATTACAGTCACAGTCCTTTCTATGCTTGAAAACGGGTGTGGTATAGGCCAACAAAAGTGTTGGGGCGCACCCACCTTCACAACCACAATAGACTGATCCTATTATTATAAATAGAACAGTAGGTCTAGAGACTGTGAGTAGTGTAGCAGTGTAGTGCAGTGCAGAGTGAGACTTCTGTAGTGATCAGTTACACTTCCGTTTCTCGACCGGAAGATACCGTTGGACTTTATTACTATTACTTATTGTTACTACTAACCTACGTTCGTTCTACTACTAATCTCTCTGATGTAAATACCTCTCTGAATATACCAGTATTTTTCCCTACGACTGTGTTTGTTCGTTATTACCATATAATCACGTGGAAACACTCAACATCTCAACAGTGGCGACGACGGATGTTTTATTGATCTCAACAGTGGCGACGACGGATGTTTTATTGATCTCAACAAAAAGTTACCTCTATTGATGACTATTTTCGCCTTGAAAGAAGAACTCTCACTATAAATAAGTGGTCTAGCCGTACCTCCTTATTCAAGCTTTCTAAAGTCTTATCACGACCCGTATTATTATAAAAAAACATTATTACATTATTTACATTGTTCAGACTGTTGTCCTCATCTTTGTTGTCATAGCCACAACGTTTCAGCTGTTGTACGCTCCGGCCTTCTTCAGGTGACTGGAATTTCGAACCGAACCGAACCGTCCACCGAGGTAGATGGTTCTAGTTCTACGTGACATGCCTCTTTCAGGATATTCCAGTTTCAGTTATTTCCCTTCAACTCAACTCTAAAAGTTTTTGTTCACCTCTGCTGTGGCCAGGTATTGAATTCTTTGGGTCAAGTCACTAGATTACTTCAACCAAGGTGGGCAATGTCATATCCCGAAGAGGCATGGCATGTGAAACTATAACAATCTCCCCCGGCGGACGAAATAAAGCGTTCGGTTGGAAATTCTAATCAGAAGGGCCGAAACGTTATGAATATGACAGCAAAAATAAGGACAACAGTCCCAACAATTGAGATAATGTAAATAGTTACAATACGTCTTCTCAAAAATAAGGACATATCCTGAAGAAGGGCGGAGCGTACAACGGCCGAAACGTTGTAAATATGACAACAAAAGTAAGGAAAACAGTCCGAACAATTGAAATAATGTAAATTGTTACAATAAGTCATCTCAGAAATCAGGACAGATCCTGAAGAAGGCCGGAGCGTACAACGGACGAAACGTTGTGAATATGACAACAAAAATAAGGACAACACTCCGAACAATTTAAATAATGTAAATCATTACAATGCCTCATCTCAGAAATATAAGGAGTATAATCACAAATATAAACGGCTATGTACAAAATATTTGTTTTGTACATATCCGTAGCTGCGTATTCCTATACAGGCTACAGATATTCGCACGAAGAACACATGTCAAATAAAAACATCTTTCAGTGCATTATACAATAATATATAATAACAGTCTTTTTATTATCTTTGTAATTACATCTGGCAAATCTCAGGATGAATCACACGACGACTAGTCTACTCCAAATTCGAGCCCTTTGTAAAGTATCCTTGTCAACTTCAAGTCAAACTTGTCAGCAAGAGAACTAAAAATAAAATTACCTTTATACCCATAATTATTTCAGTACTGGAAAATGTCTCGTAGACCCAAGCAAAAAAGATTAGAAGAATAGTAAAACTGAAAATGAACTGAAACTTCAGAATACCGAGAAAAGCTTTAATATATTCTAGTGAATAATATATAAGTTAGAAGTAGTTGTTTATTAAACATGGCAAAGGGCCAAAACTATCGGTTACGCAACTAGAATCGATATCATTACTTGTTAACCACTGCATCACGACGGGGCGCCCATCTAAATTAGAAATGTTTATTTTACACGACTGGCGTATTTATTTGTTCGTTTTACTCAAAGTTCCTTTAAAGACTTCAAGTTCGCTTATCTTTCAAGTTACTTCTTATAGAAACTATCTTACTTGTTGGTTATTGTGCCATGTGGGGGTTTCCGTCCTTTGCTTGATTCAGCAGTAGCAACAACGGAAGTAATCAGCAGGGTACAAATGGAAATCCCAGAACCCATAGAAATGCTGAGGCATATCCGGCCTTTCCTCCATTTGAGCGGCTTCTACTTCCACGACCAGCTCTCTTTCCCACTTTTCCACCTTGCTGCAGAAGACAAGGCCTGTCCTGGCAGCTTCACTTCAGATTTCTCGTACCCCCTCCCCCGTTGGAACCGGCGGAGAAATCTTCCGTCGAGATAGCCACCCAAGGCAAAAAACTACACACAACCCTTGCTGCAGAAGACGAGGCCTGTCTTAGGAGTTTCCCACTCAGATTTCTCGTTCCTCTCGCGGATATCAGCGGAGAAATCTCACTCTACAAAACAACTTCTCAATAACTTTGTAAACTGGTAAACGCTACTTTCTCAACGCAAAATTATACTATTTTGCACTCTCTTTCATCTAGAAATAAAAACACTTGAACAGTTATTTGAAGCCTTGGGTTTTGTTCATTTCAATCTCACTACCGAGCACACACAGAGACACACACACACGCACGTGCGCGCGCAATCAGGAAAAAATCATAACATTCTTTTATCACCCCACACTCGTTGTAGCCTGAAACCTTGCACTGTTCGTATTACTCCTTCACTCATTGAAATAGCTAAAATGATAAATTCTTATACTTACAACCCCTGATAAATTTATTGAATAAAATGCATTAATGCTAATGTTTACCCAGTGTAAGGCTCAAGAGTCACTCAAGATAGAAGGTTACTGAATAAGTGTGTTGCAAGTCAGAATTAAAAAATGAGGCAAGACATGGAATTTAAACAAATAACAATTGCTAAATGTATTAACAAGATATATATTTACATTATTTACATTATTCGGACTATTGTCCTCATCTTTGTCGCCATATTTATTACAACGTTTCGGCCGTTGTACGCTCCAGCCTTCTTCAGGTGGTTGGAATGTCGAATTGAACCCTTTATTTGGAAAATTCGTTAACTTAACGAATTAGCACATATGCTTGGCCACAAAATTCTCCTGAGCCGACCAAGCATAGAAATGAATACAATATGGGAACCAGTAATAATGAGTGCCAGTGAAAAGCGATAATAACAACAAAAGTTGCAATATGAGCTCTGGTAAAAGATGTAATGATAACAGCAAAAATTGCAATATGAGTACTGGTAAAAATAGTTGCTGAAGACATTAGGTTTATAATACCCAGAAATTCATACGCAGATCTCCACAGGGGATAAAGGCGTTGGTTAGATCCAGTGACAGGACCCAAAGAGTGTGAGTTCAATACCCGGTTAAGGCAGTGGAGAACTTTCAGAGGGAAATTAACAGAAGATAATTGATAACTGACATTAAACATGGCACATGGAACTAGAACAGTCTACCCCAGTGAGCGAAATAAAGGGTTCAGTTCGACATTCCAACCACCTGAAGAAGGCCGGAGCGTACAACGGCCGAAACGTTGTAATAAATACGGCGACAAAGATGAGGACAATAGTCCGAATAATGTAAATAATACTAATCTCAGAAATATAGACAGATACTGAAGATATATATTGTATTACAAAATGGTAAAGAAAGAAACAAAGTTCAACACCATCTTCAGTTGATATCTCTGAAGTACTTAGATGCCGCGTGGTCTAGAGAGAGAGAGAGAGAGAGAGAGAGAGAGAGAGAGAGAGAGAGAGAGAGAGAGAGAGAGAGAATTAACACGTGTTGACGCTCTAACGTCAAAAGGAAAAATAGGCTGAGTCGTTCAAATATCGCGCCGCCTGTAATTATGTCAGGGGATGATATGTATAACAAAGGGGATATAATATGTAAGCGTGTTGGGTAAGTTGCAATCACTCACTACGATTTCATTTCCAATTAATTTAATCCTACTTATTAGTAATCTGAACGCAATTTAAAGTTACCTTAAGTTAGGCGAATCAAATGTAATCTGATATTGTTTCACCTGGAGGCTTGATTAGCAATGCCAGTAATTAATTTTACACCTGCATTGTTAATCATTATTTGTAATATTACGAGATGTCTGAATTTTATTAGTCTCCAGTGGGTAGGCTAACTGATTTCCTTCTCGTAATATTACCTATATAACGTCTGTTAAATAATAAACGCAGGACTTAGTTTAACAAGATACTTGGCATCAGTTGTGGGTCTCTACGCAGGGTAGAAATGAATTTCCGTATCAACGGTGTACAAATCATGCTCTTTAACCATCTCGCTGTTGCCGCCTCTTTTTTGTAGTGAATATTTATTTGTATCGAAAAATACAAAATATGGTATAAGGTCGATAATTGAGGGGAAGCGATGTTGGTTTTCACTATCCTAAACTTAGCTAGTCGCATTCCCTGACGCAACCACTCTTCTTTTTGTCGGAAACGTGGAAAAGAGTGAACTTCTATCTCTTGCTAATAGTCTATGATATTTAAGAAAGAGCGCAAAAAAAAGGAAAAACAATATATTTTTATCATTTCACCCCAAGCAAGGCGATAATGTCACTAACACACAATGGGTTAATGAGTGTGAAAGAGAATGAGAAGCCTTTAGTAAGGAGAAAGGTCAATAAAAGAACAGGATTTAGGAAGACAAAAGATGGCGATTGACGCTTCATTTAATTTTTTGGAGATTGTTGGTATAGGTGAAACGAGAAATCGGGAGAGAGTTCCACTGGCGATAAATGCGGGAAAAACAATTAGAATGGAACTTGAGGTTATATCTAGCCATTTTAACAATAAAATGACGAGACCTACTTGCCAATCTAGTCGTACGCTTCATGTGGTCGAGGTACCAAGGAAGAGAGCTCATGAGAACAACTGACATGAAAATATTTATAGACAAGAAAGAGGGAAGACATGTCACGGCCGTGGGAAAGTGACTGAAGTCGAGATGCCAGGTCAAGACCGATAAAATTACTGACACTTCTATGCTTAAAGAGAGAAAGAGAGGGAGGGAGAGAGAGGGGGGAGAGAGACAGACAAGGAAGGATACAGAGACAGATAAAAAACGACAGATATGAAAAAAAAACAAAAGATTTAAAAAAACACAACAGATTGATAATGACAATAATTTAAAGAATGCACACATACACTAACTGCAGTAGGACTGGGGGCAACAAATGTTGATAAAATATACGTAGATATTTTGTTTCTTCTCGATTCGGATATTACGACATCATGATTAATTAATAGGGCTTCTTCTTCTTCTTCTTCTTCTTCTCATCCTCCTCCTCCTCCTCCTTCTTCTTCTTCTTCTTCTCCTTCTTCTTCTTCTTCTTCTTCTTCTTCTTCTTCTTCTTCTTTTCAGACAAACCAGACTTCTTAAATATCCACAAATTGGCCCCAAATTAAAATCAGAAATCTGATAACTTACTTTCCTACATTGTTTAAATAATCACAAAATGTATCTCTTTAAACCACGCCTGTTTGCAAACTTTATTTGGGCCGGTTTTCAGACCATCGGACTTGATACTCTTTTTATTATAGTTTTAAAAAAATTTATGCATATATCTTTTATAAACCGTCATGATTCATTTTAACAGTTCTTTTACAATATCAAATTGAGCCTTACATATACAAAGGTTTACACATCAAACTTCATTCTCAACCATTTTTACTAACCGTCTGGTTTCATTATAACAGATTTTTATTTAAAGAATACGTGTTAGTAACTCGATTCTATATATAAATATAAAAGAAAGTGTAATAAACAAACCTAGTTTATTGTGTTTACCCTAGAATTATTTTTTATATAATTTTACATTTTTTTATTACATGAATTTTTATAAGCCTATAACCATTTCATGAAAACGAGGAAATTAAAGGAAAAAAAGGGGGGTCAGAAGTGGGAGGAGAAGCGGAAAGAGAAGAAGGAGGTACGGGAGAAGAAAAAGGAGAAGGAGGAGGAGTTGTAGGAGATCAGTTAACGTAGAGTACTTCAATGATTTTTCGATTAATAATTAGGAAGAAATTCCTACCTATTTCCTAATTTTTCTTTTTAATCTTTAAGGAGTGTACAACCCCAGAAATGATTGGGTTTGACAATTGTAAAAGTTACCTCAGTACATTTCGTGAAGGGCATGTTAGATAACGGGATAGAGAACGCTGACACACCCTGTTTATCAGAGTCAGTGAAAGAGAAGCGGAAAAAGGAGACGTGGGAAAAGTGAGGTAGAGTTTATGGATACACAAGAGAGAGAGAGAGAGAGAGAGAGAGAGAGAGAGAGAGAGAGAGAGAGTAAGGAACAAAAACATAGTGACTTGGCAGATGAGCAATAGAAAAAGGAATATCGTAAAAGAAATAAACACCGACCAAAAAAAGAAAGAGACAAAATGAAGAAAAAGAAGGCGTGGCGAAAAGGAAACTAAAAACAGTAGAGAACAGAGTAAGATTAAGGAGAGAGAGAGAGAGAGAGAGAGAGAGAGAGAGAGAGAGAGAGAGAGAGAGAGAGAGAGAGAGAGAGAGAGAGAGAGAGAGAGAGAGAGAGGAGAGAGGGGGGGGAAGAAACGAGTTGCAGACAGAACAATAAAAGTTTAAGCTGAATAGAAAGAGAAGGGGAGAGAATTAGAAAGAAAGAAAGAAAGAAAGAACGAAAGAAAGAAAGAAAGAAAGAAAGAAAGAAAGAAGCACAAATAAAAAAATAGAGAGAAGAAAGGAGATTGGTGGGAATGGAAAAAAGAAAGAAAGAAGCGATAGAGAGTGAGAATGAAACGAAAAGGAAAGAGTAAATAAATGTTAACGAAATAAAGAAAAAGAAGGGAAGAGACTTGAAAGAAAGAAAGAAAGAAATAGAGAAAACTAAGAAAAGAGAGAGAAGGAAGCAGAACAGATATATAATAATAATAAAATATTAAGGAAATAGAAAAAGACGAGAGAAAAATATACAGCAAGAAAGACAGAGGAAGAGAATGAAAACGGAAGGAAGAACACAGTAAAATTCTAAAATGGAAAAAACGAAGACAATATTAAATGAAAAAAGTGTGAAAGAGAGAGAGAGAGAGGGGGGGAGGGAGAGAGAAGGAAATAAAATATGATGTAGAAAGAAAGAATTAAAGAAGGAGTAAATAAAAGAGGGAAAAGGAAAAAGAAGAGGACTATAATAACATGGTAAAAAATGGAGAAACAGGTGGGAAGAGAATATCAAGCAAAATGAAAGAGAGGGAGAGTAGGAGAGAGGCAGAGAGAGAGAGAGAGAGAGAGAGAGAGAGAGAGAGTGGGAACACAGAGAGCCAGATTGAAGGAAAGCAAAAAAGGTTGTAAATAAAATATTCAGAAAAAGAAGAGAGGTGACAAAGTGCATCCAAACTTTGGCTTGGGTCATTTCAGGGTCGAACACACATCAAAGTTGGCGGAGAAGGATAAGAGAAAGAGAGAGAGAAAAAAAAAGACCGATAACTTTCTGTGTTCCTTCGCTTTCTCGTTTTTTCTGCAATTGGCGCCAAGTATCGTCTCTGATTCGTTGATTCGTCTCACGGCGCTACAACAAGGGCTTTTACGTTTAGATTACGGGAGCGTCACCCGGCGACTCTCAGGACACAAGGAGACTACCCCAAGCTGGTTGAGTAAAACCAGTAAATCATGAACCCCCTTTGTCTCTCTCTCTCTTTCTCTCTCTCTCTCTCTCTCTATCTATCTAGCTATCTATATATATATATATATATATATATATAATAGTTAATTTATATATATACATATATATATATATATATATATGGTACTGAAATTCCTTATGGGTAGGGAAAGAACAGAGTTTGCTAGTTGTATTCAATGCATAAAGTACGCGGAATTACAAGACGAGACCCTGAATATTTAAATTAAATATGACTGCACTTAATACCATATGTGTTAATGAGAGAGAGAGAGAGAGAGAGAGAGAGAGAGAGAGAGAGAGAGAGGGGGAGCGAGAGAAAGAACAAGAGAAACAAAGAAACAAAGAAAGAAAGAGGAAGGGGAGAAGGAGAAAGAATAAGAGAAGGAAAATTTGAAAATATATACATGTGGAAAGAGAGAGGGGAGAAATGAAAGAGAAATAAACAAATAAAGAATAAAAGAAAGAAACTTTGCGAAATAGATATCTTTTATGGGCCTCGTCACTTCAGAACATAGGCGATTATGGCTCTCCACAACTTCTTATCTTGTGTGGCTCTTAGCAGTTTTTGAAAATTCAGTAACGGAAGATTCGGTTACAGGAAATTCAGTAACGGAAAATTAGGTAATTTTGACAAGGTAGCAAAATTCAGTAACTGTGGAATAAAAGCCGATTTTAGGGCCGTTCTGTAGTGGGGATTTGCGGTGGGTGGGGGCGGTTAAGCTTTCTCCCCAATATTTTTAAATAACTGAAAATCATTAGGTCCAGATAAAACCCCACATCAATACCAAGGTTGTACTTGCAGAAGTGGAGCTTAGTGAGCTAATATTTCCCCAATATTTAAAAAAAAAAAGTATTATTAACTATGGGGCTCAACATAAAACCCGACTACAACAATACCATGGCCGTACTTTCTGGAGGGGGCTAGTCCTCCCCTTCCCAATACGTTTAAATGAGTATTAACTAAAAAAATTCATGGGTTCTAGTTCAGATGAAACCCCACTCTGTTACCACCTCATAAAAACCCCACCTTTACTTTCATGCGATATTTTAAACTATAAGTAAATAATATTTGTTATAATTCACAATAATTAAACTTTAAATCACATAATCTTCCTCAAATAAAATATCATAGAAATATATTTGTTTTTAAAGATTTTTAAAGATAAATATGTTGTGAATGGTCAATATGGCCGATTTTGGTGACTTTTGCGATTAAAAAATCATTCCAATGAATATAAATTCATTTTGAAATAGACCAAATTATTTTGCTTATTGTAAATATAAAATTTAATCTATTAGCTTGGAATAAAAAATAAATGGGAGATTCAAGAAAAAATTTTCATTTCTAAAATGTATTTTAAGCCTTAGGTATCATCTTTTTAGGCACACCCACACAACCAAACACACCCCATATATATATATATATATATATATATATATATATATATATATATATATATATATATATATATATGATTATAATTATATATATATATGATTATAATTTATTACATTGGAATCGTAATCACGATTCAATTCATCAGATCTACAAATTCCAAAAGATATCGGAAAATATAACTATACCCGGAGTTATATTTTTCGATTTCTTTTTGAATTTGTAGATCTCATGAATTGGATCGTGATTACGATTCCAATGTAATAAATTATAATCATTGAATATTAGTGTTTGGGCCTTTTATATTATATTCTTGCTCTGTCCTGGACATTAACTTTCACCTAGATCCTATCCTCTTGGAAATTTAGTGGGAGAAGTTCGGACTGACGCAAATTCAGTCGGGTTCGATCCTAGCTAGAGGTAACCGGACGTTTAGTCACACTGATGAGCTGTGAAACAGCGAAACAGTCTGTCTGTGCATGACAAATATATATATATATATATATATATATATATATATATATATATATATATATATATATATTGACCACTAATATCTCTCTCTCTCTCTCTCGATCTATCTATCTATCTATCTATCTATCTATCTATCTATCTATCTATCTATATATATATATATATATATATATACACGCAAAATTATATAGACTAGTCTACCCTAGTATTTAGCCCGTAACTTTATTTGTTGGTTGGGGGACAGATAGGTTGATGCCTTTTCCCAAGGCCACTTGAGCCAATGTAAATTCAACAGACCAGCCCAGGCTTGCGGAAATATGATTTTGAAACGCCGGTTCCCGTACAATCATTGAAGTTAAGCAAGGTCGGGCCTTGAATTTGCGGTTGGTGTAGTGGATAATGGCTCGGAATTGCTAAGAGCCGAGTTACAATTACAGTTGGCTTCTGTGTATTATATTACGCGCAAATACCCTTGAGAAAAAAAGCTATGAATCCGCCCCCCTTTACTTGTATCATTAAAGCCATTATTTTTCTCCAATAAAATTCTTACAATTTAAAAAATATTTTCTATTTGTTTTTTGTTGTTAATTTTGGTCAGAAGTTATGTTAGTTAAACGGCTTCTTTGAAGTTTTTTTAAGATAGAGGATGGGAGATTCTTGACTTTCAGAATTCCCTCCTTGGTCATTTTGGCAGTTTTATTGGTTGGAGGGAATGAGATGTGTGTTACTATATATATATATATATATATATATATATATATATATATATATATATATATATATATATATATTAATAACACAAATCAATAACACCTATGAAAATACGTAAAATTACTATAAATTAAAGTATTTCAAGGCGAGTATAATTTTTGTTAAGCAAATGCTCAATAGAGAAGTAAAACAATAAGAAACAAAAAGGTTCAACAAACTTTGCTTTAGACGGACTACAAGTGCTCATAAAAGGCAGATAAAGCTCTTGAATTATTATAATGTAATATAACTATAATTAAAATTAAAATTATATTATAATATAATATAATATAATATAACTATATTATTTTAAAGTCGATTGTACTTACGGTATATATGGCAGTTAGCTCCAAGGTTAAGTAATTCTTTTTGGTGCTTAGTTAGTTCATAGTTGGAAAGGTTAATGTATTTATCAGTTTTGTTAGGAAGAGTGATATTACCTTTGTATAATGTATTTAGTTTTTTTATAATTTTAAACCGGTGTTGTGCTTCAGATTTGTTGGTAATTTCCGTGAATCTATGCGTAATTTCCTCCAGTTGGTCCGGGGTATTTATATCCTTTAGTTTATCGTTGATGTCCTGTTTGTTGCTGTTAAGAGTGTTCAATTTTTCCTTGGATATTTCAATTTGCCTTTTCACAAGGCTACATTTATAATTCCAAGTATTGATAGTATTATGGGCTGCTGGATGATGTAATTTAAATTAAATAACATTATCATTAAACGAAGAAAGAAAATCACAATATTGATACATATTTTTTAATCCAATCTAAGCTTTCGGCTTACATAAGCCATTATCAAAGATGACAATTACATTACAATATATTAAGCAATACACGGACGAGAAAGTGATGATAGTCTGTTTCTGTTTACATGGATGATTTCCAAGCAATGATAAACACGTGCATATAAGATGCTGGAAGCGAAAATCGCACCGCAGCTCATGACGTCACACGACCACGCGAGAGTGAATTTGAGAAGTATTAAGTATGGGAAGCCGTTAGCATAAAACAATGGCTTCTGTTACCAATTATAGACATTTAAGAATATTTGTGGAGATTTCATAGTTTATTATGTTCAGATTAGGTTTCAACTGTTTTATGTATTTAGCTTCAAGAATTTTTAGTTTTTGTTTATTGTTATCATGTTTAAGTATAGTTGTGTTTTCAACGAGGATTTTCCGGAATTGTGTATGCGGCCAAGCATGTTGTTTTAAGTGCCTAAAAATGTTAGAGTTATCATTCAAATGTAGTGTCAAGCGTCGTGAAAGCGAGTTTGTAGTGTGACCAACATAAATATTATTTAATTCGTTGGAGATACAATCTCCCAAAGGGCACTTGAATTTGTAAACTATGTTGTTTTTTTGCAAATCGCTAACCGTGGGAGAAGAATCATTGCGAATAATTGAGTTGGATATACTGGATTTAGTGTAGTATATGATTAACTTAATTTTTTTGCTAGGATCTGTTGTAGATATATTAGTATTTACTAATTGTTTTAGTATATTTTCATCTTGTTTATAATTTGTATGCATTTGATTACGATATAAGAAATTAATATGCTTGAGATTAGTAGAAGCAGTATTATGTACTATTTGCTTAGTATTGAGATTTCTAAGAAAGCATCTTATTTGTTCATCAACTATATAGTTTGGAAAGCTATTATTAATAAGTGTTTGTTTTATAATTTTTAGGTCACTGTAAAAAATCTGTTTTGTGGATGAATTAGTCTCTGCACGATGTATTAGATTTTTTATAATTTCTATTTTGTAGTAATAAGGACATTCGCTTTTGTAGTTAAGTGTACACGAATTTATGCTGGTAGTTTTTTTTATATGGCGAAATAGTAAATTTGTTATTATTTGTGTTTATCAATATGTCAAGGAAGGGAATTTCATTATTAGTATTGAGTTCATACGTGAATTTAAGGACAGAATTATTTTGGAAACGTTTTTGAAGTTGAAGTATTTCATCTGTATTTTTAACTAACATAAGAATATCATCAACATATCTTAGGTAGATGGATGTTTTTTAAAAATCTGTAAATATCTTATTTTCAAGGTTCGACATGTAGAAATTGCTAAATGTCGGACCCAGTACTGAACCCATGGAGACACCATCGCGTTGTATATATATATTATTATTATGATCAAAGAAATGGACTTCAGTAGTACAAGCTAATAGTAGTTTCCGTAATATATTAGGATTTATTTTAAGTGGGGGTAAAGATGAGTTACTGTATATATTTCTTAGAATTATGTCAATAGTTTCATTGGTAAATAAATTTTCAACATCAGGTGAAGCTATGATTTCATTGTCGGGTTTTTCACTTTTTAGGATTTGGATTACTTCTAATGTTGACTTAACACTATATTTACTAGGAAAGTAGGGAGTAATGAGATGATTAATGTATTTTGTTAGTTGATATACAGGAGTTGGAATTTGCGATATGATAGGACAAATTGGATTACAACAAAAAACTAGACCACATACTCCATGATCACAGAAAGTTTAAAAAACTCAACAAGAACCCAACCAACCAACTAAAATCAAAACTTAATAAACTCATTAATGCTAATAATGCTGAACAGAACTCTTTAAAACTCCCTAAAATTATTGGTGATTATAGACCTGGTTAGATATACGACACTATAAAAACACATAAACCTAACTATCCTCGCCGTCCTATCATATCGTGTGTGTGACATAGCACCTGCATGCGTCTCCTTTAATATATGCCTATACAGTGTTGTCTTGTAGATAGTCCCAAGGGTGAAAGAAAGTTACATCAAGTTTTTCAAATGAAGAGGACCTGCTCCCTTGAAAATCAGCATTCAATATTTTCTTTTTATCTAGGCTCGTACCTTGACCACAGGCTCACCTCTACCAACCTGTGAGTAGTTCGACTAATTCCATACTTAGCATATTTGGTTCTTGGATTTGAAGACCATCAAAAATGTGTAGCTCCAGGGAGACTTTTAAAAGTCTTTGGATCAGTTACAATGAATCAAGCACGCCATCGAATGTGCATTCTATATGCATATTACGGGTGTTCTAAAAAGCGGATCATCTGTGCTATCTTGCCTTGGGATGCCAATCAATCTTGGAGAACTCTGAATTCAAAACCAGCCTGAAGAAGAATAGACTCTGTCAGGTTTATCTTGCCCTAAACACACCACTTCAGTATGGTATATCTAGTAGTCCTACCACTTTAATGGGTTAAGAGACTCTTGACGTGAAGATGGAAATAAACACGAAGACAATCAACCACCAAATGACAAAAAAAGGTTTCTGAGTTGGACTATTAGCGCATCCTCCCGATTAATAAATTAATCCTTTGAAAATAACTATTTAACATTTTTCAATCAACGGGTCGCGTTCCCAGCGACAATAAAAAAATGCTTTGTGATCGTTTCGAATAGTATTTAAGTAAAGTCCGTAGACGAATTAAACCAATAAAGATATAGAGACTTCAAATTACAATAGCAGTTCACGACGCATCGGCTTCAAAGAGATTCCCCTACTCATTCACCTGTCTTCCTCACCAAGCTACGTGACACTTACACTTTCTGCCTCACTTTCTCCTTTGCTTCATTTTTCTCATACATACACGTAAAGAAATCACATTTCTTTTTATCTTAACAAACAGCTATAAACAAGGAACCTTAACATGAGAACTTTAACACTCGTACACACTGAGAAAAATGAAGTTGTACAAACGCAAAAATAAAAGTATTTTTAATTAAAAACCCTTCTTGCGTTTTTCTTTGTTGTGGATTGATTCAAATCAGCAACAACCTATCGAATTTCTGGTCTATGAATACACATTAAAATTTACTAAGCTAAGCGTAGTCTGGTTCAGGGCCACACATCTGGAGTACCCAATGTATATGGAATTCATTACAGTAATTTATACTCCATTTTGGTGATTTTCTAAGCGTAGTTTAGATGTTGCACAAGGCCGAAAGCATGGAGCATCCAGTGAGTATCGAATACACTATTGACTCGTAATTGATCTAACGAGGCAAGCTTGCTAATCATTACACCGCGTTGAATTAACCAGACTGCTACTTCATTTTGAGTGGTAATGATATGAAGCAATTGCTACGAATGAGTTTACATGTGAGGATAAAAGATCAAAACAAGAATTTATTTTACTTACGTGTTAAGACCGCAATCACTGATCTGAATGCACTTCCATCATAAAGTGTTGGACGAAACAGCGATTTGAAAAGGATAATTAAGTCATCAAAACTATAAAGCCGGGAAATGGTACGACAGTTTTTGCAATAAAGTCGACGGGTCGGAACGACTGCACGCTTGACTTCAAATTCAAATTACTTAGAAGCCAATTCGATTGGTGCGATGACACTTAATGACAACAGCTTGTCGTAGATGAGATTATTGACAAAAGCAGAGACATGCTGAGAAAACAAACAACTTTGAGTTTTGACCTTCTAAAAAATACATTACTTGTGTATTTAGGTTCAACACTGCATATGTCTGAGCACGCCCGTGCGCGCGCGCACACACACACACACACGCGCATGCGCATATGTAAAGATCACAGAGCATGAAAGTGGTAATTACGATTACTTTTCTTTTTCATTCATATATATATATATATATATATATATATATATATATATATATATAGGGCCGATGCAAGGGCCTCGTGCCTCCCGAATATATTACATCTCAATTTTCATAAGGTAGTATTCATATAAAATACAAATTTTATTCTAACCTAATTATACACGATAATAGATTACATGCAATATAAGTAGCTATTTCATGTAGAAAAATGTAAAATAACTGCATATGGCGAAATAAATACAAATTGGAGTCATGCCATATAATAAATCATTCCATTTTAAATAAATCGACAATGTTTGGCGGCCATTTTTAACATCAAGTTGAGAATTTTCTTCTTAAAAAATTGAATACTTTTAACACATTCAACATTGCGTTTAAAAAATCATGGATTTTATGTCGTGTTTTTTTTTTTTTGTAAGAGCAAAACAAATTCACGGATTTAGACGAAAAAAATTAAAAAAGACCCCAGAATAAATGTCAAAATCGGCCAAAATTTTTAATCCTTTAGTATTCAGTTGCGCTTGTTTTTTTTCCACGACAAAAGTAAATGTCCATGTAAATGCATACGTACTCGTAGGGAAAAGAATGAAGATTTTCAATAATATATGCATATTATTTGGAATGCGCCTTTTGAGTCGGACAATTTTGGAAAGAGGCGGGGAATAGCACCCTGGCAAGGGGGCATCGGACAAAATAGGCTGAGAACCACTGGTATAAGTAAACAGCTAATATTACAATCCATCGTTTCTGATATATAGTAATAATTGCACTTAGGGTAATGATGTGAACATCGGGTTATCTATGTTAATATTATATTTTGCACCATATAAAGCGTATTAACATATAGGACTCAGTGTAAATTGATCGTGAAATTTGATGGAAAAATAAAACTGACGGAGATATTCTGGAGCCGCCCTTCCCAGCTAACAAAATGACGCTTCTACAATGTTACATAGTGCATGTAAAAACTTTTTTGTACACTCTCCACAACCTGCCCAAAACGTTACCTAGTAACGTTACCTTGTAACGTTGAAAAAACGTTGCTATAACAGAAAATGGATAATAAATTCCAGGAATATATTTAAACATGCATTTAGTCATCTAAATTAGTCATTCACGACTTTAAAAATAGAAAAATAAATGTTTTACCTTTGTAGGGAAGTTATAACTCTGAGTAAATAATTATAAACCCCCAAATATTTATATATACAAAAAAAAAAAAAACTCGTAAAAATACGAAACAGCAAGACGTGAAAATAACAAAACAAGTATTATTTATCTGGTTGTTATGTGGTGTTGGAGAAACGAGAGACAGCAATACTGAGTAAAATAGTGAGTTTGGAGTTAAATGTAGATCAATTATGGATCGAAATCCGACAGAAAGGTAAGATAAAGTAAAGTGTATACAGTCAATCTCGTATGTTCCTTTTATAGATGTATGTAGTGTCCAGATAATTTAGTTGGAAAATACAAAAAATGTTTGAGATTTTCTTACCTCGAATTTTTCTTGAATATTAAAAGATTAATGTTACTACTATGGCCTGAAAAAGGAAAATGAGACGAAATTTTTGTTGACGCACGAGGTGACGACCTGTTCGTGTGAACTGCTTGTCCGATAGTGAGAATGTCACCTGTTTGTGTGTGTAGAGGAGAAAAAGATGAGGGTCAATTCTCATTAGTTTAGAATGAGTGAATTAATGATAATTATAATTGTTATATTTATTTTATTATGATTGTTTTTAGCACTATAATTAATTTTTATTTATTTCCTTATAGAGACGACAGTATAATAATTTTTTTTATTTATGTATTTCATTATGGACACGACACCTTCTACATATATTGTTAAGTGAAGAAAAATATTATTTAACCAGTGCAGAATTTTTCCGGTACAGTCCTTCGCGAAGTTACCATAACGTTGTGAAGACGTTGGGGAAGAGCGGTTACTTTGTGGCCAGGAAAACAGTTGATTGCCAAAACGTCACATAATCCCCTAATCAGCTAATACAACGCGTCCGTATTAGCTTGGTTAGATCCTACGGAGTAAATTCATAAATGAACAGCTAGTGGTAACGCCTGGTTATCACCGTGGAAGTTCAGATTAAAAAAAAAAAGAAAGAAAGATTATATGTCACATAATAATGGATATAATTTTCTTCAGACCAGGATATTTCTCTCTCAAAAATGAAATGTGTATTCTCAAAAATTTGATACTTTTCTCAATAACCTTACTGTCTCGTTGACACTCTTTAGATACCAACTTGCTTTATCTTATTTTTACGGTTAATCACTGGAAGTTTCTTTATAGAGACCCAGAGATTGGCACGCAACTACGACATATTGAGAGGCCTTGTAAGTAATGAGTTATTTTCTACCCTGCAATCTGTTTCCCACAGACGAAACGCTGCAAGCTTCTTGCTATTTTCTTGCTATTTCCATGGAAAATATTCAGGTGAGGTACATTCCTTAGTTCCACCTGCTCAGGCTCTAAACATCCAACACCCACCATACCACGTAGACAGAGGGTAACTATCCTTATTCCTTTCGTATTCAAAGGGGAAAGGAGAATGTTCCGTTCGAACAGCTTCTTCACAAGAGATACTGCTTTGTGGAAGCGATTCCCGAGACGATGCTTTCTCGACTACCACAATCTGAACCTCTTCAAACCCAGGATCAACCGTTATCTATTCTACATATCCTCATCATCTTCATTTAGTAAACTTCTACCCTGAGTGTCTCTTATGCCCTGTATCGGGTGAACAATAGCGTAAGAATGGAAACTAGTCAGTTGCTTAAATGTGCAGCGACTATACGACTAAACTTGGCCATACGACTGATACTGATGATGACGATGATGATGATGATGGTGATTGAAGATGGACTCCAGGCTTTATAAATTATGCATTAGATAATTATCTGGCATTATTTTAGATTTAATTTCTGAGACGAGGAATTCTCAGTTCTTCCGTTTTATTTGAACTGTTGGTCTCATCTTGATTACTGTATTATAATGTAGATGTTATTAGACACAACGTTTCGTTCAAGTACCCTCTGGTCATCTTCAGGTGTCCATTGTTTGGCTGATATAGGATAACTATTTATTACGGAGTCACGGGGAAAATAACAATAATCAACAGTTATCGCGTATCAGCCAAAGAATGTACAGATGAAAATGACCAGAGGTTATTTGACGGAGATGTTGTGGCTATAATAACATCTGCACTAATAAAGATGGGAACAGTAGTTCAGATAAAATTTAATTATATTGTCTTATATACTTCGCAGAATGTGTCGGTATTTCAGTTCAGATTTTGATGTACTGTGTGTCTCAGCCCCCAGATGATGCCTGTATAGACTTTGCACTCAGTGTCCTTCATAGGTGCAGAATTGAATTGAAGGATGGCTTCCCGGCCACCGAGTACAGATTCACGTGGCCGGACCAGCTGCACCTGGGCTGTAAGCGTGGGAAAGCACCATACGACGAAAATAGATATATGGACGCCCATCCCAACAGTAAGTAAAGTGTGTCTCTCCCACATCACTTACATTCTCGTCAGCGATGTGGGAGAGACTTTGGTGATTTTCAGGTGATTTTCAGGTATATATTCTTTTGCTTATCCGTTATTTATTAGTAAACTCACATCAGACCTCTTTGCTAGTGATCACTTTGGAGCAAGTGATAACAAGCTTCTTCAAGTTTACAGCATTCTCCTTAATAATCGGCTTTCGTCAATTTCCCACCACCGTAATGTAGTTTCCCTGTTCCTTTTCTATAAATAATTGTATGGTAATTGTTCTGATACTTTTGTACTAGGATTGCTAATTTTCACAGACCAGCTCAAGTCTCGCCACGCGCCGGACGAGATTTTGTCGCTCTACAGAGTGGGACGTACATTTGTATTATTTTTGTGTTCGAAGAACTGTCAATTTTATGATAATTTTATCTTTACGTTTTTTTATTATTGTTTGTTGTGAGAGTTTTCCGAATTTTCTTTTTCGATTTTTTTTCACCTTCCCCGACTCGAAGTCGTTTTTTGTTTTATAGTTTTGTTGCTAGTGTAGCATTTAGTTTCACTAGACTATCGATTTAATTTTATTTTTCATATAAATTGTATTTAATTTTGAGTTTTATTTTATTTTTCAACCCTCGCTCGTAAATTAAATTTTTATCGTATAACTTTTCTTTCTGCATTTCTTTTGGTTTTAATTTTCTACCTATTGCTTCGTTTATTGATTTTTTGTGCACAAATTTTAATTTTTTCTCGCAAGCCAAGTTTAATTATTGTATCTGTAGTGGACCGTGGGGTGAAGATGTGAAGAGATATCAGAAGGTTAAGATTTCCTGTTAGCCGGTCCAGCTACATGAGAATGTTGGACTTTAATTACGTCCAAAGAAGACAAAGAAAAAAAACAAGACCGATATACATGGGTAAACAAATATATATTAATAACAAAACAAGTTAAACAAAGACATGGTCAGTTATATAGAGTATGTGTGGAGAAATTATGTGTGTATGTTGTAGTGAGTGTTCGTACGTACGTGTATTGTTCTTAGCGAGTTCTCAGAATTTGGGAAACGCTGTATCTGTGAGAGGTCACATATTGGTGTTAGAGAGATTTACCTCACCTCCACGTGAGGTGGCGGCCCAAGGGCTAAGTGGAAAAGAGAGATGGAGGTGAAGGGTCAGTCAGCATTTATAGCCAGGGGAGAGAGACCCCTGTTGAAGCATTAAGGAACTGAGGAGGTGCTAACTCCGACATATCTTTTCTTTTCTATTTCTTTATTATTTAATCTGTTTGTTTTTTATTTTATTTTCGTTTTACGTTGGACATTTTTTTTTTCTTGGTAAGATTTTATTATTCTACTCGTGTCTCTTTTTAAAAATTTTCTTTTGTAGTATTTTCATTGTTTTATTTTGCTGTTTTATTTTTTTTTTTAAAGGAAACCTTTTTACGTTGTTTTATTTCATTTTATTGTTTGAGTTAATTTATACTTTTAGATTTTACACGTCAAACGTTTTCTCGTCTGTCCTTTTTGTTCTTGTTTTTACATTGTTAAATTTATTTTCCTTCTCTTTGTAGAAGCACTTTGTTTTAATGTATGTATATTTTTAAGTAAGCTTTTATTTTTCCCGTCAAACTGTTTTCATTAAACTAGCCTTTGTCTGTTTTTTATTTATTTTTCGTTTATCTTGTTAAATTTGTTTTGTGTACTTGTTTAAGATTATTTTATTTTTTTTATCTGGTTCAGTTGGTCAGATGCTCAGTGCTTCCTCCGACTATCTGAACGACGGATGTAGCTTTGAATTAATGTTAGATCGCAAAGCCTTCATCTCCGATCCCATTGTCTGGATGTAGAGGGCCAGAAAATTCCGGTCATCGTGACCGGCCGTAAACCAACCAGTTGGAAGTAGGGAGGGGCTGTTTATCTCTCCTCATCCTGTCCAGAAAAGAAGACATCTGGAGTTCTGGCGCCTACCGACCCAAATCCCCCTTTAGCCGAGTATATTATTTTCGTCTCGCGAGCAGGACTGGTGCTGTAGACACCCAGTTGTGGGCCCATTTCACAGACCCCATTCCCCGAAAATCCTTTGCCCGCCACTTGTGAGGTTGTGAAGAAAAGGAGAAATGACAGGTCGCTGGTAAGACCAAAGAGAAACTTCAGACAACGGGACCTCTGTAACTGAAAGCCCACACGGGTAAAGGCACAAGCAGCCCCACTCCCTCTACCAGTTCCAAGGGCAATGTCCCGACCAGCTACGCCGAAAAGATTCGACAACAATGATTCAAATATGAGCCGAGTTTTGATAAAATTGAAAGGTCGGTCAATTGAAGGAATCCATCAAAGCAAAAAGATCACAAGAAACAACAGTGAAAAATATTAGCCTTTCTTCCTCAGCACCATCTTCCCCATCACTGAAAAAGCAAATTATCGCTCTACCCCTCATGAACAAATTAACTCCCACCCCAAACAAAATGACCACTCCAAAAGGGTCCCCGCTACAAAATACTCCCTAATCAGTAAACCTGTATACACTCCAATCCACCCCTACTCATATGCACCCATGAACTCATCCAAGAAAAATTAAAAAACACAACGCAGCCCATCAACTGAGTCAAATAAATTTGAAAAAAAGATAAAATCCATTTTGTATTACAACAAAATATTACTTTTCTCTATTGTACGTAAAACGCTTCACAGTATGTGTAACTTATATTTAGTCTTCGAAGTAATCGCCATCGGCATCCAGCACCTTCTGTCAACGTGTCTCCAGCTGTTCAATGCCCTTGCGGTAGAACTCGGGGGGGGGGGGTTGACGCAAAGAAGTCCGTGAGGGCTTTGCGCAAGTCTGTTTCATTGGTGAAGGATTTCCTACGAAGATGATTATCCAGGGAGTGGAAGAGCTGATAATCGGATGGCGCAAGGTCAGGTGAATAAGGTGGATGGCACAAAGTCTCCCACCCAAGTTGCTGTATGATATCCCTGACCACTCGCGCGACATGCGGCCTGGCGTTGTCATGGAGGAAAAGCACACCTTTGCGATTCACCAGTGCTGGCTCCTTCTGGCGCAATGCCTGTTGCACACGTTTCAATTTCTGCGAGTATAGGTCTCCAGTGACCGTTTGGCCCGTTGGTAGCAGTTCATAATGAACCACTTGACGACCTGTCCACCAGACACAAAGCATAATCTTGCGTGGGTGCATAGACGGTCTTGCGCTGTGAGGGACAGCATCCTGAGGAGACAACCAATGTCTGGAACGCTTGGGAGTTTCGTACAGAACCCACTTTTCATCACTGGTAAGCACTCGATTGAATAAGGATGCTGTACGGTGGCGAGAAAGCAGCGATATGCAGGCTGCCAATCGTTGTCCCTTGTGGACCTCCAACAGCGTTTGTGGAACCCACTTGCTCAGTTTGTACGTCTTACCTTGGCGGTGCAGGTGAAGTCTAACTGTTTCATCAGAAACGTTGAATTGTCTTGCAAGTTCACCACACGTTAGACTACTGTCCTCTTCAATGGCCGCCTTCGGGACTCCATCATTCAAGACCTGTAGTCGTCCACTGCGAGGCTCATCATGGAGAGACAAATCTCCCGATTTGAATTTTCGAAACCAACGCCTTGCAGTACGTTAATCCACAGCACTATCCCCAAACTCTTGACATATGCGGCAACTTGATGCAGCTGCTGATAAGCCCACTTTGAAGTCGTAAAGCAAACAGCCCCGAACGAGATCTCTAGACACTTCCATCCTTCTCACATAACTGATGGCCGGGCACGGAGCGCGTGCTTTTTTTATAACGTCTGATGTTCTAACTTCCGGCTGTCCGAATTTGAAAACAATTGCTACACGCATTTCGTATATATTTCAACTTCATTCAATGACTAATAAAAAAACGGACAGAACTTTTTTGGTTACCTTGTAGATTGGCAATAAGGCCTCATCATTTTAAAGTTGAAATGTCTAGGTGTAGCCGTAAGTCCTATGCTAGTAATTTCTTCTATCGCACTTTTCGCTTGAGGAACGCTCTTCCCATTTCTTGCTTCCCAGTCAACTTTGATCTTCAAAAATATACATGCAATGTCAATTGTTATCTTCTATCTTCTTAATTTTTGTTCTTTTATTGTTTTCTCACCTTCATAGTGTTTTTTTTCTCATATTTTCTAACACTCAGTGACCCCCCTTGTGTCTTAGCGGCTTTATTGCCTTACATGGAGCATCCAATATTATAAATAAATCGTCACTTTTACATCCCATAATTTTCACAACTCTTGAACTAGGTTCGTTTAATAAGGAGGACATTCAACTTACCCAGAACTGTCATTTTGTGAAGCAGATTCCCAAGTGTATGCTACCCCGACCACTATAGGGTCAAGCGATATCTATCCCACATATCTTCATAATATGCATCACTCCCTACTTCCTTTCAGTAACACTCTACTTTGTGTGGCTCTTGGGCATTGTATTGGGCGAATAATAGTAAAAAAAAAAAAGAAAAAAAGTTTACCCACTTTTTAATTTTTCTCTAATTTCATGCTATGGTCAACGAGACAATTAATTATAATCATTATTTTGCAGTATTCTGTGATCCTCATAAGGGATCAAGCAACAGCAAGTCGCCTGTATTTCAACACCCTCTCCACAACTCTACTTCAATTTAGTAATCGTCTGGATAGTTTAAATTGTTCCTTCGGTTTCCAATACTTCCAATCCAAAATTTGTCAATCATTCCAGCGTTGTTCCCGGTGCTCCTATAATGATCCCGGTCCTACAATTTGTATTTCTCTGGCAAATCCCAGTTATCATCTTATTTGATGATAACTATACCTGGTTTCATCGGCTACATATGGTATTCCGTCTCTACATGGTGTCTCTACATGGTGTCTCTACATGGTGTCTCTACATGGTGTCTCTACATGGTCAAATTTCAGTCATTTGCTTGATTCCCAGTGGATCGCTATTCCTACCCGATCATGTCTCGATTCTCCTCCTCCTCCTCCTCCTCTTCTTCTTCTTTCATTTCTCATCTACTTCTCATTCCATATCTTCTTTTTCATCTCCGTTCTTCCTCTTATTATTCTTCCATTTATCATTCTCTTCTAATCCCATTCTTCTTCTTCTTCTTCTTCTTCTTCTTCTTCTTATTATTATTATTATTATTATTATTATTTATTAGTTTTCTTTTCACCTTCATTTTTCTTCATTCTTCATTCCTCTTCTTCTTTCATTTTGTTACTTCAAACCAAGTACTTAGTTACTGAGCAATGCAATAAACTGATATCAAGCCTCGTCAATTGTCATTGCTTTAATTTTTATCGCATTTCTAAATATGATTGTATAATGTTATCGTCGTACAGCTTAGCAAGAAGACGATACCGAATCTCTCATACGTCACATGATTGTTTGTTCAGTTGCAGACTTCAGTCAATTACTATCGGCGGGTGGATGTGTGGCTTTGAGGTTTCCTCCCGACGTCGATTCTCCAACTCGCCAGGACGTGAAAGACACTTCATTTTTCCTGTCGGCCCAGTATTTACATATTTACCTGTTTACCTACAGGAAAACACCCTAGGAGCAGTTTTAGCGACCGCCTGTTCACATGTTAGGGACAGGTTAGAATATCTAGTGGATGCGCAGACCTGCCGCTGGAAGCAAGGATATCGAATCGCTGATGCACCTGACTTCTCGGAAGCTCCGGTGTAACACTCACTCCCTTTTGGTAATATCTACAGCGAGTTACAAACTACAGCTGACTTTATCGTTCTTCAATGTCTTAAAAATTGCCATTGACATTTTTATTGCTAATATAATAATATTAGTGTAAAACCAAAAATCACCATGCTAAAAATATTTTAGCATGACTATTTTTGATTTATTGATTGATTCGTTTTTTAGGGATTATCAACATTTTGCAGGTTATTTAAAATCAGAAAATAGTTTTAGATTTTAAGAAAATTTTTGTTTGAGATAATAATAATTTAGTGATACAAATCTTACGAATTAACCCGTAGCTGGGGGAGAAGAGGTGGAATCATAATATCTTTCCTAAGTGTATTTGCGCATAAGTGAATATAACGAACCTGACTGGAATTAGAACTCGGCTTTCCGATTAAGAATTCCAATCTATTACACCCTCCACACATCCAAGCTTACGGCACCTGGTATTCCCAAGGTACATAATGACCAGGCTTAACGTCGGGGATCATACGGGAACCTGTGTTTCATGGTGATGTGGCCGTAATCCGTCGGTTGTTTTTGCACTCTCACACAAATACGTACGCATACACAGGCCCACACATATTGAATATATTCATGAAGAAAGATTTCATTTTTATAAGTTTTATTTGAGGTCATTGGAAATTCTTTAGTTTTATGATGAAAACGCCTGACGCGTGAAGACACAACATTTGGAAAAAAATCGACATAACATTCACCGCTGCGTGAAAGAAGCAGACACAAAAGCTAACAAAGAAACTACGGTTCGAATAAGCAAACACAACGCGAACAACACAAAATGAAAATCTTTTTATAATGATTTATGAAAACTGAAAACAGACAATGTTAAAAATAAAATACGTCGGATAAAAAAAATCATATATATATATATATATATATATATATATATATATATATATATATATATATCAATTATGTAGTGCGTGTTCAATTTATATAACGTAAATCATTCATACGAAAAACAAATAATGAAGTTAATTATATGGCAAGAATCACTCTCGCAAACAATATTTAATAATAAAATACAATCAACCTCGAATCCGTTAATGAATGGTATGATCCTTGTTTATAAATTCCGGTTTTATCAGGTCTTATTTTTGCTACTAGCTCGGCTTTCAATCGTTTCATACGACCATCATCAGGTAGGAAATTTACCTGGATTTAAAAAAACTTACTTAATTTCCTACCTGATGATGGTCGTATGAAACGATTGAAAGCCGAGCTAGTAGCAAAAATAAGACCTTTATTATTGTGGTAATGTTTATGGTGATATTAGCTGTTTTCTTATAAGAAAACATTCTGCATTCACTGGTCGAATAGTTTTTCATTAAAAGAGGTTTCTCAAATCCTGTAATTGTTATCGTTCTTTCTAGTATTAATGGGAATTTCCTCCTTAATCTTTTATTTAAGGTAGTGTGGTTATTCAACATCTTATTTTCCCTACCCATTTTAGATGTTGCTGCTGCTGGAAGTCTTCAAGTGATGTGTTTTTTAATTGATAAAGGTCTTTTGTAGCACTAGTCTATAGGATCTGATGAGCGATTGTTTTCTTTAAGACCTAGAGGATTAATTATTTTGAAGCCAGTTTTAATTATTGATCTGAGAAAACGGTATAGAAATGATAGTTTAGATTAGGGGTGTCATACTCATTTTAGTTCATGGGCCACATTTCAACCCAATTTAATCTCAAGCGGGCAGAACCAGTAAAATCACGACATAAGAACCTATAAACAAAATTTCAAAATGTTCCTTTTGTGTTAGTGTAAAAAAGTACATTCTGAAAATATTTACGTTTAAAGAACATTTTTTTTTTTGCAAAACATTGAGCAAGAGAAATTAGGAACTGTTAAATAAGACTGAATTATCACACTGCTTTGTAAATTTATTAAAATTTATAAATTAAAAAGAAAAAAAAACATTTAAAAATACTTTTATTATTTTTTATCATTTATTTTCAATATGTTCCTGAAACTTTATAAAAATTTTATTCCCTACCAAATCCAAGTTCTTGTGTCAGACACAAAAAAAAAACTGATTCTAGTAGGAATAGTAAAACACAAGCCGTCTGGCCTTCATAAAAATACACTTCTCTCAAAAAATGAGTGTAAAAAACCAAACCGGACGATCATACATTTATATGATTGTAATATTTTTAAAAATAATAAAATAAAATGCATATACTCTCCCCTCAAGTGAAGGTGCAATAAACAAATATAATTTATAACAATTTTTTTTATATAGGAACAGGTTTATTAAACTTTTTTAAATTGTTACACAATTTCATATTCATATATTGCACATTTTTCTTTCTTTATAGAGAGACATATTTATAGAAAATTTTATACACAAAGGATCTATTAATTCAATGGAAGTTTTTATATAGGAACATATTTATAGGAAATTTTATACATAAAGGGTATATTAATTCATTGGAAGTTTTTATATGGGAACATATTTATAGAAAATTTGATACACAAAGGATATATTAATTCATTGTAAGTTTTTATATGGGAACATATTTAGAGAAACATTTATACACAAAGGATATATTAATTCATTGTAAGTTTTTATATAGGAACATATTTATAGAAAATGTTTTACACAAAGGATATATAAATTCATTAGACGTTTTTATATAGGAACATACTTACAGAAAATTTTATACATAAAGGGTATATTAATTCATTAGAATTTTTTATATGGGAACATATTTATAGGAAAACTTTTTACCCAAAGGATATATTAATTCATTAGAAATTTTTATATAGGAACATATTTATATAGAATTTTATACATAAAGGATATATTAATTCACTGGAAGTTTTTATATAGGAACATATTTATAGGAAATTTTATACACAAAGGATATATTAATTCATTGGAAGTTTTTATCTAGAACATATTTATAGAATATTTTATACATAAAGGATATATTAATTGATTGGAAGTTTTTATATAGGAACATAATTATAGAAAATGTTTTATACAAAGGATATATTAATTCATTGGAAGTTTTTATATAGAACATATTTACAGAAAATGTTTTACATAAAGGGTATATTAATTCATTGGAAGTTTTTATATGGGAACATATTTATAGAAAATTTTATACACAAAGGATATATTAATTCATTGAAGTTTTTGTATAGGAACATATTTATATAAAATTTTATACATAAAGGGTATATTAATTCATTGGAAGTTTTTATATAGGAACATATTTATAGACAATTTTATACACAAAGGATATATTAATTCATTGGAAGTTTTTATATAGGAATATATTTATAGAAAATGTTATACACAAAGGATCTATTAATAAAATAGAAAGTTTTTTTTCTTAACATATTTATAGAAAATTTTATGCATAAAGGATATATTAATTCATTGAAGTTTTTGTATAGGAACATATTTATAGAAAACTTTATACACAAAGGGTATATTAATTCATTGGAAATTTTTTTATAGGAACATATTTCTTGCAACAATTTTGTTTACACATTTGTTTCATTGTTAGCTGATGAATAAATTTAAGGAATGTTATTTAAACACTGATTCCTTCATTATTTTACTAATAACCTTTAGTCTGTTTTTAATAAATTGATTCTTGGTATTAATACCTTTAGAAAGTAACCAAAATAATACTATTTGGGCTCAACAGCTACGCTTGAAAATATCTCCAAAATATTTCCCAAAATATTTGACTCCTAGAAATGCAACAAAAGTGGGTGAGGTTTTGGATTTGAAAGGGGTTTCCTTTGCTTTAGTAAAAACTAAAGTAGATTTTTCATTTACATCGACATAAGCCACAAAACTCATAAGCGTTTTGTAGGCATCGCAAAATATGTACAAGTCAGCAGGATGTGTTGCATCAATTGAACATCTGGGAAACTTTAATAAATCAAACTGAATTAAATCTTTGGATAAACTAGACCAGGCATTCTGGTTTTCAGCAGAGATGATCCATTTTCTGATACCATAACTCCATTACTCCCATTTTCTGATACCATAACTCACTTACTCCCATTTTCTGATACCATAACTCACTTACTCCCATTTTCTGATACCATAACTCACTTACTCCCATTTTCTGATACCATAACTCCATTACTCCCATTTTCTGATACCATAACTCACTTACTCCCATTTTCTGATACCATAACTCACTTACTCCCATTTTCTGATACCATAACTCCATTACTCCCATTTTCTGATACCATAGCTCACTTACTTCCATTTTCTGATACCATAACTCACTTACTCCCATTTTCTGATACCATAACTCACTTACTCCCATTTTCTGATACCATAACTCACTTACTCCCATTTTCTGATACCATAACTCCATTACTCCCATTTTCTGATACCATAACTCACTTACTCCCATTTTCTGATACCATAACTCACTTACTCCCATTTTCTGACACCATAACTCACTTACTCCCATTTTCTGATACCATAACTCCATTACTCCCATTTTCTGATACCATAACTCACTTACTCCCATTTTCTGATACCATAACTCCATTACTCCCATTTTCTGATACCATAACTCACTTACTCCCATTTTCTGATACCATAACTCACTTACTCCCATTTTCTGATACCATAACTCCATTACTCCCATTTTCTGATACCATAACTCCATTACTCCCATTTTCTGATACCATAACTCACTTACTCCCATTTTCTGATACCATAACTCACTTACTTCCATTTTCTGATACCATAACTCCATTACTCCCATTTTCTGATACCATAACTCCATTACTCCCATTTTCTGATACCATAACTCGATTACTCCCATTTTCTGATACCATAACTCACTTACTCCCATTTTCTGATACCATAACTCACTTACTCCCATTTTCTGATACCATAACTCACTTACTCCCATTTTCTGATACCATAACTCCATTACTCCCATTTTCTGATACCATAACTCACTTACTCCCATTTTCTGATACCATAACTCACTTACTCCCATTTTCTGATACCATAGCTCACTTACTTCCATTTCCTGATACCATAACTCCATTACTTCCATTTTCTGATACCATAACTCACTTACTCCCATTTTCTGATACCATAACTCGATTACTCCCATTTTCTGATACCATAACTCACTTACTCCCATTTTCTGATACCATAACTCACTTACTGCCATTTTCTGATACCATAACTCCATTACTCCCATTTTCTGATACCATAACTCTATTACTCACATTTTCTGATACCATAACTCACTTACTCCCATTTTCTGATACCATAACTCTATTACTCCCATTTTCTGATACCATAACTCACTTACTCCCATTTTCTGATACCATAACTCCATTACTCCCATTTTCTGATACCATAACTCCATTACTCCAATTTTCTGATACCATAACTCACTTACTCCCATTTTCTGATACCATAACTCCATTACTCCCATTTTCTGATACCATAAGTCCATTACTCCCATTTTCTGATACCATAACTCACTTACTCCCATTTTCTGATACCATAACTCACTTACTCCCATTTTCTGATACCATAACTCCATTACTCCCATTTTCTGATACTATAACTCACTTACTCCCATTTTCTGATACCATAACTCACTTACTCCCATTTTCTGATACCATAACTCACTTACTCCCATTTACTGATACCATAACTCCATTACTCCAATTTTCTGATACCATAACTCCATTACTCCCATTTTCTGATACCATAACTCACTTACTCCCATTTTCTGATACCATAACTCCATTACTCCCATTTTCTGATACCATAACTCACTTACTCCCATTTTCTGATACCATAACTCCATTACTCCCATTTTCTGATACCATAACTCACTTACTCCCATTTTCTGATACCATAACTCCATTACTCCCATTTTCTGATACCATAACACCATTACTCCCATTTTCTGATACCATAGCTCACTTACTCCCATTTTCTGATGCCATAACTCACTTACTCCCATTTTCTGATACCATAACTCACTTACTCCCATTTTCTGATACCATAACTCCATTACTCCCATTTTCTGATACCATAACTCCATTACTCCCATTTTCTGATACCATAGCTCACTTACTCCCATTTTCTGATACCATAACTCACTTACTCCCATTTTCTGATACCATAACTCCATTACTCCCATTTTCTGATACCATAACTCCATTACTCCCATTTTCTGATACCATAGCTCACTTACTCCCATTTTCTGATGCCATAACTCACTTACTCCCATTTTCTGATACCATAACTCACTTACTCCCATTTTCTGATACCATAACTCCATTACTCCCATTTTCTGATACCATAGCTCACTTACTCCCATTTTCTGATGCCATAACTCACTTACTCCCATTTTCTGATATCATAACTCACTTACTCCCATTTTCTGATACCATAACTCACTTACTCCCATTTTCTGATACCATAACTCCATTACTCCCATTTTCTGATACCATAACTCACTTACTCCCTTTTAACTGTAATAGATAAATATAAAGATAAAGGATCATATAGGCCTGAAATCTGAGATGAAGATGTTTCTTCTTGTTTTGGCATTTTCATCAATATAATTACTAGCAACTTGTATGGTGTCCTTAGATGTAACACAATACCTTTCCTAACTCACAAGCGTGTTCAACAATGACACTAGATATTTCAGTGTCAGAAATTTCCAACTCTACAATATCAATTAGTGCGCTAGATATCTCATGATTGTCAGAATTTTAGCTGTCAGAAACTTCAGAATTATCGTTCTAAAATAAGACACTAGACATTTCACCAGTGTCAGAAATATTCAAATCTTCAATCTCAATGAAGACACTAGATACCTCATGATTGTCAGAATTTTTACTGTCAGAAACTTCAAAATTACCGTTCTAAACAAAGACACTAGATATTTCACCAGTGTCAGAAATATTCAAATCTTCAATCTCAATGAGGACACTTCATTATCAGAACTTTCAACAGTATTAGAAACTTCAGAATTATTATTATCTACAAAGACACTAGATATTTCATCAGTGTTGGAAATTTCCGAATGTTCAATTCCAATGATGACATCAGATATCTCATCAATGTCAGAATTTTCAACAGTATAAAAACTTCAGAATTATCGTCATCGTCAGAAAAAATCACAGTTATCGTTCCAGCCATTAGACCTCTTTTCAAAACGATATGCTAAATCATAAAATACTTGTAACGTATTATAACTCACACTCTTTGTCCTTGAAGACACATGGTACAGTGGAGAAAGGTCAGTGACAGGACCCAAAGAGTGTGAGTTCAATACCCGGCTAAGGCAGTGGAGAACTTGGAGAGGGGAATTAACAGGAGATAACTGACAACTGACATCCATTAAACATGGCACGTGGAACTAGAACAGTCTACCGCAGTGAGTGAAATAAAGGGTTCAGTTCGACATTCCAACCACCTGAAGAAGGCTGGAGCGTACAACGGCCAAAACGTTGTAATAAATATGGCGACAAAGATGAGGACAATAGTTCAAATAATGTAAATAGTGTACATAATACCTCACCTCAGAAATATAGACAGACGCTGAAAGGAGAAACATTGTAATAAATATGGCGACAAATGTTGAATTGTTCTCTCAAAGCCTTGCATATACAGCCTTAAAATCAAAAGGCCGTCCTGCGTATGTTGAAACTTCAGAATTAGTCAGAAAAAATCATCGTCAGAAAAAAATCACAGTTATCGTTCCAGCCATTAGACCTCTTTTCAAAACGATATGCTAAATCATAAAATACTTTTAACGTTTTTAGAACGGTATTCGGCTATACAAATAGTTCCCCGTCCTGGGTAAGACGATAAACTACATCCCCGTCCTGGGTAAGACGATAAACTACATCCGCGTCCTGGGTAAGACGATAAACTACATCCGCGTCCTGGGTAAGACGATAAACTACATCCGCGTCCTGGGTATGACGATAAACTACATCCGCGTCCTGGGTAAGACGATAAACTACATCCGCGTCCTGGGTATGACGATAAACTACATCCGACAGCAAGGCCTTTGATCAGGAGGTTTTGAAGAGCGTGAAACCACCGCTTAAATGCTTGGTGGTATTAAATAACCCACTGAGGTTGATATACCGTAAAAACAAAAACAAAACAAAACAAAAAACCCCCCAAAAAAACAAACAAAAAAAAACAAACCAAACAAATTGTTCCATTTCTGATATCTTCAACGTCAAAATCAAAATTGATATAAATATCAATAATTTGATCTGTGAAAGATTCTACAGAATCTAACCATCTAAGTATATAGCCTTTTCCTGAAGAGTGAAGAAGTATTTTGGATTTAGTACATTTGCTTTGGCCATTATTCAAATTAGGGTAGTCTACAGAGAACGTCTTTCCTTCGATTTATAAATCACGTACATTTTTAGATAATTTTCCAGTGAGCAAAGAAATCTTTTAATTTAAGTAATTTTATCCCAAAGGAATTTCCGGACCCAAATTATGCTCCGGGATTGCAAAGGAGAATTTTTGTTACTTCACTAAATATTGAATTTTCATTCAATTAATTAAAAAAAAAAATGATGGAATGACAACATCTTACGATTTAAATTTTCCAGGTTATTTTAACGTAAACACTCTGTTAAACACAATAACTCCAGTCGGGAATACTGGATACATATTATTATATTTTTTATGACAATAAAATTTTCATTTAAAATAATTTTTTAAGAAAAATAAAATACAGATTTTACGGATAAATTCTGTATAGTTTTGAAAAGTTAACGCACAGTTAACACATTTAGTTCAGTTCAGTCACAATACTGAATGAATATATTTTTTTAAGAAACCACGGTAGAGATTTACCCATGAAATTCTCCGATAACTTCAAAACAGAATTTTTGTTTCAGTCAATATACGGAATTTACAATGAAATAATTTTTTTAAAGGCAGAATTTTACATAAATCCCACTTCACTAGTTAAGTTAAGATTACGCTTAACTTTTAGTTTACATTAAGAAAAAATTATTACAAATTTTTTCAAGTAAAGGCAAAAATCCCCTCCCTGTTTTTAGATACAAATTAACTGAATTTTAATTTGTTTAGTTTGATAATCAATTTCACGAGAAAATGTATCAATCTATCTGCTATCTATCTATGCTATTAAATCAAAGAAAATGTTCATGCTAAAAAAAACCAAAAAAACAAACAAAAAAAAAATTTGCGTTAGATCTGTTTTTCAAACTATCTGATCCTCAAGCGGTGTGTCTTCTGTTATTTGGTACAATTCTTTAAGATTCTGTAGTGTCGGTCTACGATGTCCTAAAAAGAATTACCCTGGCTTATTATCGTCATTTTCTCTTCGATTTATATGCCCTATACATTTTAGTTGTTGCTGCTGCTGAAAATCCTCAAGCGGTGTGTTTTCTGTCATTTCGTACAGTTCTTTAAGATTCTGTAGTGTCGATCCACGAGGTCCGAAGAAGAAGAATCCTCGCCAACATCTACAGGTTTCATTTGCTCGAAGCCTCTTTTACTAATCGATCTGAGAAAGCTCTTATACACAAACGAGTTTAGATATTTTTAAATAGTTCCATGCGTAATATCCATTTGAAGGTCCCGATCTGACTAGTCTATTTAAGAATATGATTCGAGATTTAATGTTAATGTTTTGGTTTTATAGCAATGTTGTGGAAAACTATTCCTAGCGCCGTCTATTCTATGTTCAATTTCCTTATCTTCTGCATTAAATTTGTTATAAGTGATCGATACACGGAGCTATTTGAACTGTTTAGTATTTACTAATTTGATATACTGAATATCCAGTTTATGTGCCATCACTGCTTTCATTACAATTCCAGATCATAGTTTTTGGCATTAATGTTGGTAGCAATTCTTGAACACAGACAATCCAGTTTTTCCTGTATTTCACTATATAATACAATGCTTCTCAAACTATTTGATATGGTGGACCGGCATTTTTATTTTTCAATATATCAAGTACCTTTAATATTTCTTGGTAATATTAATTTATATCGGAAACGATATACAATGAATATAATAAAAGTTAACTATTTTTTTTATCTTCCATTTATTTTGCTAAAAAAATCCAATATGAAAACATATAAAAAGTAATAAAAAATAAGCAGTTTATTAACAAAAAAAACAACAAAAATTACATAACCATAATCTTTACAAATGATTCCTTAGCATGGCCTGGACACTGGCCGCGTACCGGTAGCTCATTGTTCGCGTACCGGCACCGGTCCGCGGGCCACTACTTTGAGTAGCACTGATCTATTTTCACGAGAAAATCTAAGCATCAAGACGGTAAAAATTTCCTTAAAAATTCACGCAGCAGTGTCGTTTAAAAAGGAACACAAACTTTGTTCTTTGCATTCAGGAATTAACAACATTTTTGTGCAAAATATAAAAATGTTATTCTTTACCAAATCCAAGTTTACTTGTACAAGACACAAGAACTTAGTCTAGTAGGAATAGTAAAAAAAATATAGATACAAAATTACAAAACAAGACAACAATGCGTAAAACTTTAAAAGGAAAAACACATTTATTTTACAACACAATTACGACCAAAAAGCTATAAATACAAAGTTGTATAAAATTTCCTTTTGTGAGCCTTTTACGGCAGGATAACAAATTTCTGAGGTTAGGAAAACGGGACAACAGATATATGGAGAAAAGTGTTACAATTTTTAGAAAAAGACACGGATTCATAGACAAAAAAGATTACAAAAAAATCTGAGGAAGTAAAAATGTTGAACAAGGCAGAAAATACAAAGTGCACCCACGTCAATTGTTAAATGAATATTCAAAAGAGACGTCTCAGCACAAAGGGGGTTTCGTGTTTTCACAGGTTGTTGTCTCGAGGGCTTTTTGTAGTACTTTGTTAGAAAGTTAACTTGAATGCTCGTTCGGTTTAAATTCTTCTCAGGAAGGCACAGAAAGGAATGTTCTGTCCTGGGGTAGTATCTGTCTTGAATCTGTCGGCTCTTTCTTTCCTCGTGTTGATTTATGACTCCCTCGACTGGACTGTTCTTCCGTCTTTGAAGCGTGGGCGCTAGATGCTTCCCTCTTAACTGTTGATTGCTCTCTTACCAATACACTAAATAGCAGTCCTTTATTGAACAAAGAAGCGTAATACCGGCCCAGTCAGAGTTTTCACAGGAGACTGAAGAGCTCTTCCCTCATTGGCCAGTAAATGAAAACCTTTCTCCATGAATTTCAAAAATGAATTCGCAAGAATTCAACATATAATTTTTGCAACCGATGAGTCAAAAGGAAAATAAAAATGTAACAATTTTGACACAAACCGTCTGGCCTTCATATAAATAAACTTCTCTCAAAAAACTAGTATAAAAAAAAAACTAGCAAGACAATTATTATTTATACGGTTATAATATATTTAAAATAATAAAAATAAAATTTTTATCACATAGAATCTTTTTTTCCTTTATGAGTGCATCAATATCAGGTTCAAATCCTGAGCCGCAGCCAATTTCAGGATGTCATTTAGGTGCTTATATGTGAGCCTTGAGCACAGCTTTGTTTTATTGATGCTCATTACAAAGAAAACTTGTTCACAAAGGTAGGTAGACCCGAACATACTTTTGCAGCAATGGCTGTCAATTTAGAGAACTTTGACAAGAGGTACTGATAAAATGTGTCCAAGCCTATCCAGGTAAATTTGTTCTTCAAATCTGAATCAAGCTGCAAGTCAATCATTTCAAGTTGGGTGTTGACAAGAAGATCAGAGGTGTTGACCGTCAATGACGAGTGGAAAACTCTGAAATCTGTTTCAAGTTCCTCAAAACTCTGAAACCTTTGCTTAAACTCTCACAGCAATCCTGCGATATTGTTTTTGTACCGATTCATGTCAGCATTAACTGCGGTCGCAACCACATCTTTTAGATAAGGAAAATGAGCAGGGTCACCAGCTGACAGATGTGTTTCTCACAAAGTTAGCTTCTACTTGAACGCGCGTATGCTTTCAAAATACTGTGGGACAACTTTTTTATGGTCTTAAAGCAGACTGTTGTTTCTTCAGATCCGCTAACAATTCATTTACCTTCTCTCTTCTCATTTGTTCTTACAAGTTATTGTATATGTAGGAATACTGAGTTTCACAGTGGCGCCGAATGTTATATTCTTTGAGCACTGGAACCTGCTGTGAACACACCAAACTCACAAGTTTCCCATTCACCTCCACGAATAAATAATGAAAGGACTACTTTTCTTGAAATGATCTACACTCTGTATCCACTTTTCTCCTTTTTGACAAAGACATTTTTGGTAAGGTAAAACAGAGCGAAATGTTGACATAAAAAAAGAAAGAAAACACGTTGTTAATCATTAAATTAATTTTTTAAAAAAGTAAGTATATGTGGAAGCACGGTGGAGTAATAGTTAGCGGCTCGGATTGAGGAATCGGAGAGCAGAGTTCGAATTCCAGTCGAATCCATTACATTCACTTACGTGCTTGGGAAAAGTATGAATCCTCTCCTTCGACCCCCCTCCAGTTATGGGTAAATAGCAGAACAGACCGGGTTCTTTATTCTTGGATGGCAACTGGTCTACCACAGAAAGAAATGACAACCTACTGCAGAAAAAAAATCTGCTTCGTCAGTCATGTATCGAAAGATATGATGTATTGACATAATGTATCGGAAGATACATGATCGCCTAAGCGTGTATCATGCATGGCATTAAGTAAATATATAATTTGTACGCTTTTCAAAGTTATCTCGCGAACCGGATGAAACCCTGCAGCGGGCCTGTTCAGACCCGCGGACCAGTTCAGGTCCGCGGGCCTTATGTTTGACACCCCTGGGTTAGACATTTCTGAATAAGTTAGACGCCATGCATGGCATTCGTATGATGAAGCTATCTAAGAAAATGAACCGAGTTCTTAGACTTGCTTTTTAACTTTCTAGCATCTAGCCCAGCCTATTCTAGGCCCAATTTATTTATGTCTTATACTAAATTTGAAAATCTTGTTGAAGGTACAACATTTAATTACTGTATACAAGATAGAGATTATTTAAAAAAAAGAAAAGAAATAAATAACAAATGAAAAATAAAACAAAACACTAAAGTAGTTTGATATGAAAATACAAAAGACACAAAAGGGGAAGAGAAGGAAAAAAAAAGAAAAGAAAAATCAAGAGTTAACCGCTTATCGCTCTTCATTCTTCAGAACTCGATCAAGGATTGTAAAATCGACTAAAAAGGAACATGAAAAAAATCAATACCTCGCTCAGTAATATATTGAAAACAGAATATTTTACAGACAGACCACATAGAGTGCTAGTAACCATCCCTTCTGTTACACTGACGTGGTTTAATTAAAATCTTTTCTAGAATTTTCAAGTGGCAATCAGAGTGTGACCTGCACACAACTGCACACAACTGAGAACATGTCATCTCGGTATGACACAACATACGATTTTTGCAAAAAAAAAAAATGTAACGGCAGACTGATACAAATTATGTGTTCGACCTTTTTTGGTATACACTGGAAGATGCTGAGCAATTCTCCTCTAAAGAAGTCGACTGATCTGGCCCATGTAGTTAGCTTCACGCTGGCATTTAAATTAAGTTAATAACCGAACTTTTTTTAACTTCTGAGTTAAATTTCTGAAACATTTTCATAGAGCTGGTTAACTTACAGTTTTAACGATGTAATGCACAGTCAAATTGATATCGATATTGTTTTGGTTCACGGTCATTTTCAACCCAGCTCTGAATATCTATATCACCAGCGTAGATGTTAAATAATAGTTTCAGACTATTACTTTTAGTGGCAGTGTATTTGGCTCAGACCTTCTGAAGCTGACCTTAAGGTTAGATGGTTTCTTTCGTAACATTAACTTCAACAACTTTTGCATAAGTTTCATACATGGCTAAAATCTACAAGAAAAAGAAAAGCCCAACATAAAACAAAATAAAAGTTAAAAGTTTGGTTTGGTTTGGTTGACGGCATACCAACCTCAATGGGTTATGTAATGCCGACAAAATTTTTATTGCTGGTAATATATTTTTCAAAAACGTATTTCTGGTAATATTTTTTCTTCAAAAATGTATTGCTGGTAATATTTAAAAAAAATGTATTGCAGGTAATAATTTTTCAAAAAAAGTACTGCTGGTAATATTTTTTTTCTTCAAAAATCAATTGCTGGTAATATTTTTTACAAAAATGTATTTCTGGTATTAAAATCTATTTTTACACTTTCATAGTGTTTTGACCCTAGTTTGGGAGTTAACTATTTGTCCATAGCTAGGACCCTAACAGGTGCTATCACCCTGGGTCAGGGTGGACCTGGGAACACGAGCAATTAAAAGGTGGTTTAACGCTTCTCAAAATGCTGTTGGATGTAGTTTAATGTCTTACCCAGGACGCGGATGTAGTTTATTGTCTTACCCAGGACGTGGATGTAGTTTATTGTCTTACCTTGGACGCAGATGTAGTTTATTGTCTTACCCAGGACGTGGATGTAGTTTATTGTCTTACCTTGGACGCAGATGTAGTTTATTGTCTTACCCAGGACGTGGATGTAGTTTATTGCCTTACCCAGGACGCGGATATAGTTTATCTTCATACCCAGGACGGAGTGGGCTTGGAAGGGAAGAGATAATTTTATTAGTAGATTTGGTATGGTGTGCTTAAATGAAAAAGGACCATTTCTTCACATCTGTACTTGCACAAGTACAGAGTATAATCAAGGAAGAGATTACCCGCTAATTTTTTAAAGGCTAATTCGTATCATTCTTTTATTTTCATTAAATATTTTCATATTACTGGAATATATATCAGTGGTTTTATGGAAATGTTATGTAATATAAGTCCTGTGAATGTTGGACAATCTCCTAACAGATGAAGAACAGCCATGAAGCAACAGAGACGTGGATGCTGCGAATATCATGGAATGAACATGTGAGAAACGAGGAAGTTTTAGAGAAATTGGAAACAAAAAGGACACTTATACTTACCATCAAAAAGAAACAGTTGACATTTCTAGCGGAAATAATGAGAAAGAGGGCTTGGAAAATTTGATACTCACAGGACAGATTACAGACAAATGGGACAGAGGAAAACAACGCCTAAACTACCTAGATGACGGAGGAGGGTTTAGGATAACAAAAGGAGAAAATTTATTTAGATCTACAAACGACAGGATATTGTGGAGAGTCATGATCACCAAATCCCTGAAGGAGCACGGGACATAGTAGTAGCAGTAGAAGAAGAAGATGAAGAATACGAAGAAGAATGTGCAATAATAAAAGAAATTGTAATATGGGCACTGGCAAAAAATGGTTGCTAAGACAGGTGTATAAGTCTCAAAAATTCATCCTCAAGGACACATGGCCCAGTGGATAAAGACGTTGGTTAGATCAAGTGACTGGACCCAAAGAGTTCGGCATTGGTGAATCAAACTTGGAGAGTTGAGTTAAAAGGGAAATAACTGAGATATCCGACAGAGGCATGGCAAGTGGAACTAGAACAGTCTACCCCGGTGGACGAAATAAAGGGTTCGGTTCGAAATTCCAATCGCCTGATGAAGGCCTGAGCGTACAAAGGCAGAAAAGTTGTGAAAATGGGAATGAAGATGAGGATAATAGTCCGAATAATGCAAGTGAAGAAGGTTTTATAGAAGAGCAACTAAAGATTGTTTTAAAAGTTTTTTTTTTGTAATTGTCTCTTGTTTTTATATACGATAACTGATGTTTGGTTCCATAACGTGTAAAATTTATTAGTAACTAAATGTATTTTTCAATCATTTACAAAAAATTAAATTTATATTTTATGGTTTTGAAATTTAAAAAAATATTGATTTTTTTTTTTTGTAATAGCTAATACAGTGCTGTTCGATAAAAGTGACTCACCTGATTTTTTTACTTAAAATTTTTTTCGCCTATTGTTTTGTGGGGGGGGGGTCAAACTAATTTTTAATCTTACTAATATAAAGATCCCTTCCCGACCACCTAGTAAAAAAGTTTACTCACCCTAAGGTATTCTATTGATAATTATAATTTTGGATATAAATGAGATTTAGGGAAAAACTCTGTGCAAAAAAAGTGACTCACTTATTACCTGCAACTAGTAATCAATAGTAACATAACCGAACAGCTTTAAATAAAGAATAATAGAGTTATAACTTATTTATAATAGGTAATATAGTTCGAAATATTTAATAATCTATGGGCCTTCCTTTATTTTGAATAACCTTTTCAATCCTTTTTGGCATTGACTTGATTAGGTTCTGGCAATTCTCATCCCCAAGCATTGAATTCCATTCGGATATGAAATTCACAATCAAATCCTCTTTGTTGCTCAACTGCTTTCTCGAGAGCCTGTACTTTATAATGCTCCATAAGATTTTTATGGGGTTGAGGTCAGGAGATTGGGGCGGCCATGTCATAACACTCACCTGCTTCTCATCAAAGTATTCCTTCATCAATTTTGATTTGTGACAGGGAGCATTATCCTGCATAAAAATGAGCTTGGTGGGGTCGATTTGCACCATTTCAGCAGAAGGGAGTAGACAAGACTCTAAAATTCTCTTGTACTGCTCGCTCCTGAGGGTCTTTTCAATAGGTTAAAAGAAACCAGTTCTATGAAAAGAAAAGCATCCCCAGAACATTATACTGAACGGATGCTTGACAGTACTTACTGCTAAATTCAAAGAGCTTTCAAAGCTTCTTCGGATTTTAGATCTCTTATCCTTTGAATTTAGCTCAACTTTCGTTTCATCGGAGAAGAGAACATTTAGTAAAAAAAATCAGGTGAGTCACTTTTATCGAACAGCACTGTAGTGTTTAGAACGTTGTACCTTTAACTTATATTTTTCCCAAGTTGATGACGTCACTTGCAAGCCGCTTACAACATCTGTAGCGCGGAAAAATGGTCTTTAGTGTGCATTGGTAAATATAGGTAATGACTTTAAAAGATTAGATCTTTTGACTCTCGAAACTCAATTGGAAGAGAAGTCGCGAAAGGGATTTCTCGATTCTTATAGCCAGAAAGAAGACTTTGTTTCATGATAAGCTTAGCTTATTTTTTTCATAATATCACAGCTAGGACAGAGTAGTTGCGATTAAAAGGTACTAAAATGAAAATGAAAGTAATACTAGTCAAAAGTTCATAATGGTTGACATTACTAATAACGTTTCAAGATAACATTGTCAATAAAAGAAACCGGTTTTGTGACAAGAAATAATAATAATAATAAAAAAATTAAGTTCAAATGTAAGTTCGCTTTCATCGGTAACATGTTTCTCTTTTTAAATTCAATATTTAAAGTCTGTATCTATCACCTTTTTTTCAGGTTTCGCTTCTTGTTAGTAAATTTGGGTGGGTTTGCGATGTTCACTCCAGGGCGCTTCTTGAACTCAGTGATGCGCGAGGTGCTTTACGGGTCGTGGGACTTGTAATATAAACAGGATGCTTTCTAATGCGATTTAACCAAGCAAAAAGATCTTCTTAAAATAAATTACAGATGGGCATTTAAATTTATTTATAATACGTGTGAAGAGTATGAACCATCACCAAATATTAGAGCAGTGTAGACTGATATCTCACAAGACGATACAAACATAGACTTTTCCAACTGGCGTAGGTCTAGTACGCGTGTGGGCCCCCTACGTTAAACTGACCTTATGTCGAAATTACCTTCGTTACGAGGAGAGAAAAAAAAGTATATCTTCTCGGCATTCAGGCTCTGAGATCAAAGTACAGTATGTGTTGGTTCGAAGCTGTTTTCTCGTTTTCAGATGAGACGTAACCCCAAAAGAAAAAGAAAAAAAATCAATGAGGCGAGCCTGATCATTGATGATGATGGCGTATTTTGACGCTTTCGAGAGACTAATTGTGAGCCAGCAATTATTGTATCAGGTGCGCTCCAAATTTATACTGATCACATACGCATTATGCCATAGGAGGAGGTTAGTGAAATATCAGATCCTATTATAGTACATCTGGGCCCTGGAAAAATTGTTACACTCCCCCCACCACACAATATATATATATATATATATATATATATATATATATATATATATATATATATATATATATATTTCGATTTCTTTTTGAATTTGTATGTCTGATGATTTGGATCGTGATTACGATTCCATGGTAATATGGTAATAAATTATAACCATGGAATATTAGTGATTGAGCCTTACATATATATATATATATATATATATATATATATATATATATATATATATATATATATATATATATATATATATATATATATATATATATATTGCGTGTGCTTGGGAGTTTAACAATTGGTTGAAATAGCTATCCGAATGAGGTTAAATGGGATTTCTATTCTATGTAATTTATATGCTCTGTTATAATAAATACATTGTGATCTTTTTATGGATCGGTTTTAATATTTTATATTATTAGGATTTACTTGGATTATATACCAATGGATTATTTTATATATATATATATATATATATATATATATATATATATATATATATATATATGATAAAAATATAGTTTTAAGGTATGCTGTATTTATGGGTTAAGGTGTTCAACATTAAGGATAGAGCATAAGTAAATATAACAATGGACATTGAAGTCAATACCCAGCGGCGACATCTTGTTTTATGCTTAAACACAATCTTCATGGTCTGAAGATTGAGTTTAATCGTGAAAAAAACTCTTGCCACTTGGTTTTGACTTCAATGTGCATTCCCATAGAATCTCTGATTGATGCCAAATCGGTTGAGTTTCGATCCCGGCTTGAAGCAATCGGATGTCTGGTGAGCTGTGATATAGTGAAACAGAGTTGTATGTGGATGACTATTTATGCTCTCGTTAGCCGATTGAGCACCATAGAAAAAGGTTATTTTCGACAGTCGCTTCTTCTGCTATTAACGCATCGCTCTTCAGTTATGAATTGAGAGCTCTTGGCTACTAATTTGGCATTTGTATACATCACGTATATAATACGTTAAAAGATTCCTTTCCTTTGCTGTGCGCCGATAGCTTAGGAATAGAGTCACTGACTGATGCCAAATCGGTCGGTTTTCGATCCCGGCTTGAAGCAATCGGATGTCTGGAGACACTGGTGTGCTGTGATACAGCAAAACAGGCTTGTATGTGGATGACTATATATATATATATATATATATATTAAACAAATGAAATAAAAAGTTCAAAAACTTTTCTGTCCCCACCTTTCAAGTTTTGTAGATATAATTAGCTTATAAGGAAATCCGAAGATTCAACTGAATTATCTAAATCCTGATTAGTGGATTACATCTGCGAAACTTGATGACGGAATCGTGAGTTTTTGAATTTTTTGAATTTTTTTAACTTGTCTACTATTGAGGCTCAATTTTTTAACATCACTTTATTTACATAAACTGTTTGGCTTAAAAGTATTATCCTTTAGAAATACACTTGTCGGCGCTTCTTTTTTTTGCAAAACACAATTTTGTTATTTAAATTATTTACAGTGAGGTTCTTTTAGACGCAACTCAAAGCATTGAAAAAACAGACAACCCTTTTCTCTGTCGTATGCTCAAAAAATGAAGGCTCGCATCCAAGAAAATGATTAACAATCTTTTCCCTCTTAAAAATCAATATGAAAAATTGGAGAATATATTTATTAACCAATAAAAGTTCTGAACTTTATAAATATATCTTTTAACTTCCGGCGATCTAATTTTTACCTATAAATAGCGTAACTTAATAAACAATCTTCAATATAGCTTCGTCTATTCAAAAAGATAAACAAAAACACGACGTATTTCGGGCTTAGTTGTTAATTAGTTGTATTTGTGCTGACATTAGCTTACTGCCAGCTGCTATTTAGATTTAGGCTTCTCCCGAGACAATCTCGCACGTACATTTCGCCCTATATTAACACAATTCATTTCTTTTGTGTTGTAAAAACACAAAAACATTTTTGGTATAAACTTTGTTTGCGAGGAACTTTATGTCATTTCTTTCAGCTTAAAAGAAATCAAATAATTCTTTATACTCAGTAATAAAATTGTTTGTTAAATTTGTACAGTTGTGTTTGAAGATTATTTCTTTTCTTTGCTTTTCACACACTTTACCCTCTACGCACACACACATTGTAATTTATTTATGTACTACTATGCCAATCTTTGTGTGTGTGTGTATGCGTGTGTGTGTGTGTGCTCGGACATTACGCACAGACTGAAAGTCGAGAAGTACCCAGTTTTGTTTTTTTGCATGAATAAGTCCTCAAGCGATAGCATAGGCTATGTAAAATTTTCGAAGGTGATCAGATTTTACCAGAGGTTCCTCGAATAACACAAGTCATTTTAAGGTAAATGAAACGATTTCTGGAAAATGCACTGAGATATTGAATTTTCTATGTAAGGCATACAAACTCACAAACCATCAAATTGTGGTGCGGCTTATATGAATTTCACTTCAGGGGTTATCAAAAACAAACGTAACGTGACATTTCAAACCAATTTCAGCAAAATGGGCTTAGATAACAATTTTTCTATGAATACAAAAATGTTTTAACCTCTCAAATGATAGAATGAATAAGATTCAATTTAGCATTCGCGCTAACCTGAAAGTGGAAGAATTTTGTGTTTTTTTATGAGTTGTGTTGCAGCCAAACAATCGAATTCTTGATAGTTTGGTATGTGGGGGTAACAGGTGATGCTAACTTCCAAGATTACAAATTAGGATTAAATTAGGATTAAAATAGTTTGTTTTTTTGGGGGCCAAAAGATTTAACTAAGAATACTGGATTTGTGTCTTTGTTTTGCTTGTAAAACGTTGTAGAAAATTCAAATTTTTAGGATAGAAGAAGAAGAAGAAGAAGAAGAAGAAGAAGAAGAAGAAGAAGAAGAAGAAGAGGAGAGAGGAGGAGGAGGAGGAGGAGGAGGAGGAGGAGGAGGAGGAGGGAGGAGGAGGAGGAGGAGGAGGAGGAGGAGGAGGAGGAGGGAGGAGGAGGAGGAGGAGGAGGAGGAGGAGGAGGAGGAGGAGGAGGAGGGAGGAGGAGGAGGAGAGAAGAGAGAAGAAGAAGAAGAAGAAGAAGAAGGAAGAAGAAGAAGAAGAAGAAGAAGAAGAAGAAGAAGAAAGAAGGAAGAAGAAGAAGAAGAAGAGAAGAAGAAGGAAGAAGAAGAAGAAGAAGAAGAAGAAGAAGAAGAAGAAGAAGAAGAAGAAGAAGAAGAAGAAGAAGAAGAAGAAGAAGAAGAAGAAGAAGAAGAAGAAGAAGAAGAAGAAGAAGAAGAACGAAGAAGAAGAAGAAGAAGAAGAAGAGAAGAAGAAGAAGAAGAAGAAGAAGAAGAAGAAGAAGAAGAGAGAAGAAGAAGAAGAAGAAGAAGAAGAAGAAGAAGAAGAAGAAGAAGAAGAAGAAGAAGAAGAAGAAGAAGAAGAAGAAGAAGAAGAAGAAGAAGAAGAAGAAGAAGAAGAAGAGAAGAAGAAGAAGAAGAAGAAGAAGAAGAAGAAGAAGAAGAAGAAGAAGAAGAAGAAGAAGAAGAAGAAGAAGAAGAAGAAGAAGAAGAAGAAGAAGAAGAAGAAGAAGAAGAAGAAGAAGAAGAAGAAGAAGAAGAAGAAGAAGAAGAAGAAGAAGAAGAAGAAGAAGAAGAAGAAGAAGAAGAAGAAGAAGAAGAAGAAGAAGAAGAAGAAGAAGAAGAAGAAGAAGAAGAAGAAGAAGAAGAAGAAGAAGAAGAAGAAGAAGAAGAAGAAGAAGAAGAAGAAGAAGAAGAAGAAGAAGAAGAAGAAGAAGAAGAAGAAGAAGAAGAAGAAGAAGAAGAAGAAGAAGAGAAGAAGAAGAAGAAGAAGAAGAAGAAGAAGAAGAAGAAGAAGAAGAAGAAGAGAAGAAGAAGAAGAAGAAGAAGAAGAAGAAGAAGAAGAAGAAGAAGAAGAAGAAGAAGAAGAAGAAGAAGACGACTACTGGGTATGTTTAGTTATACATGTTAATTAACAAAGTTCCAAACAATTCTGAAGCTCTTTCGAACATAACTGAATTCCTCAACTCTTTCGAGCTGCTTAGTATTCCAGGACCCCCGCGTATAGGTTCCAAGAGAATGTTGGGTTATTTATCACATTTCTTAGAACTCTCGATCCTCCAAAGTTGAAAAGTGGAATGCGCATAACTGTCAAGCTGTTTCTTTTACATGTCATCAGAGAGCAAATTTACTCACTGGTTTGAAGAACAACAAAAATTATGTTTTTATCCCAAGATCCGCATAATTACAACTGATTTACTGTCAGCTGTATAAAACCACTTTCTAAGATCAATGATTAACAATGGATTTGAGCGAACCTTATGGACTGGCGCTACGGAATCACAAACAGAACTGTACCAGATAACAGAAACCACATCATTGAGGATATCAACAGAATCACAAACAGAACTGTACCAGATAACAGAAACCACGTCATTGAGGATATCAACAGCAGCTAAAATGAATCTCACATGCAACTCGAAGAGGAAATAATGACATAATCAAGATGTTGACATTCAACACTACTTCAAATAAATGGTTAGGAAGGAAACTCCCATCAATAACGGAAAGAGTGATAACAGCGACTGGACTTCAGAAGAGAAAATAATGACATAATCAAGATGCTGACATTCAACACTACTTCAAATAAAAGGTTAGGAAGGAAACTCACATCTACAAAGCTGCTCGGTCAATGAATGCGGAATATTTCTTTACAAGGAAACGCTTATATTACCATTAGCTTTAGCATTACAGTTCGAATTTCAGCGTCTTCGAATCGAAGACAGTTAGAATTTTGCACTGATCCTCACAAAGTCTGTCTTCTCCACGATTTTCCATGACTAGCTCTCTGTTCATTATTTCAGTATTGGATTTTCAAACAACTTTTTCCTGTGGGAGAAGAACAGTCTGGGGTACCCAGAACATCAGTTTTCTTTTTGTTTTCTTAGTAACTTACTTTTTTATGCAGAAATAGTGTCATTGTTTTTCATCACCTAATTTGTTGTGAAAAATTAAAGAACATCTTTCTTGTATTATTATATTTTAAGATATATTCCGCGGGCAACGGCGGTTTTCCCTGTTAGTAGCTAGTTAATCTATATTAGTATGACGTAAAATTAAGTATGCACACAACTGTAAATAAATAAATTATCTACATGTATGATTAATGTATATATATATATATATATATATATATATATATATATATATATATATATATATATATGCATTTTTTTTAATTTTTGGGTCTGATGAAGCCATGAAAGGCGAAACGCGTAATCAAATTTAGTTTCAATGAAATATTTCCATTTGTCAAATTTCTTTATATATATATATATATATATATATATATATATATATATATATATATATATATGTCACTCTCTCTATATATATATATGTATATATATAAAGAAATTTGACAAATAGAAACATTTCATTACACACACACACACACACACACACACATATATATATATATATATATATATATATATACACACACACACACACGCACACACACACACACTCTGGGTGCGATGGGTAAATTGTCGCCATGTTATATTTGTTATTTGGCGCATGCGCCTTGTTTGTTTTTGATTTTGTAGACTGCGCGGTATAGTAGGGTCGTTAGTTACCGCCAGTGACAAAAAGAGCGCCACGACGCAATTCACTCCGCCAGAAATTTAGAAACGTCATGCTGTACTGCTTGACATTCGGGCCGGAAGCTTCAATATGAATCTTTAAGAGTATTTTGGTGTCAATGTGAGGACAGTGCGGAGGAATCGGAAAGAGTTGGATGAGTCTAATAGTGATTACGAAGGCGTTTGGAGTGATCACTCGTGATGGCGACGTTATGTCTCCATTCTTCTTCTCGCAGGACCTCAGACTCAATACATCACGCGCCTTGACGAGGTAGTGCTGCCCTGGGTCAAGAGGGTGGCTGATGGCAGACCCTATGTCTTGCAACAGGACTCTGCACCACGTCACACAACCAGGAGAACCCAGGTACGGCTGTCAGACAATTTCTGCGACCAAATCACTCCTTACAGCTGGCCACCTAACTCCCCAGGCGCCAACCCTCTTGATTATTATATGTGAAGCGCAGTTGAGCGAGAGACCAACAAAACTGAAGGCAGCATTAAACAAGGACACTGTCCAGAAGAGATTCATGAGATTCTGAAGTTGTCTGGAGGTCGTGGTTGAAACCAATGACGATTTTCTTGAAGAAATTTTCTCTTTAGTATTTCAAGATATTTTTGTGTAATTTTAGTAAATCTGTTAAAATGAGATGTCAGTGTTATTTTTATTTTTGCGTAATTTAGATGACAATTTATCCATCGCAGCCTACATACTATGTAATATAATAATATAATTATATTTTGTTCCCCAGATAGGGGTTAAATCGCAGGGTAGACTTGGTTTTCTAGACTTGGGTAGCGGCCAGTTTAGACGAAGGACAACTCTGAATTCAAAACCGCGGAGTAGTCAACGGGAAAACAATCTATTATCATTCCCAAGAAGTCATAACAGTTCATAGATATTTTTAAAAGGACACTGTGAAGAGTCAAGATCATCTGAAATTTTCACATGCCGCTGGATTATTCATATATTCCTGATATATTACTGTTGACTGGAACAAACTTACAATCGTTACCGTCTTCCTGGCCTCATCTGTTATTCTGTGGAACGGTGCCAAATCCTATCCGCGTCCCATGGATGCTAAAGCTAAACTGTCATAACTACACTACCTCTTTACCTATTACATTAGTTATCAGGTTGAGCTTAATTATATATATGGAAGATGGAGAAACAATCGACTATACTCCTGCATCTATTGTTGGCCCCTCAGTTTAAATATATAAATAATTTCGTTATTTGGAGGAATATAAGAAATTCACCTTATTTTTTTCAAAGTCTAACACAAGAAATAAGTTTGCGTGCTTCACAGTAATGTCCAAATCTGGACGTTAAGGTTTTTAGCAACTCTAACGTATTTGACGGTGTATAAGTAACATTTTATTATTTCAAAATCTGGCTTTTAAAATAAGCTTAGACGCACCGCGGTAACGTTCAAATCTGGGGGGGGGGCGGGGTGAAGATTTTGATACTTCAGCTCAAACCCTCGCGGTTCCGTCTACCCAGTTTCACTCACAGCTTTCAGGCATTTACCAAAGGTGTGATCGCCTCCACTCGATAACACCACGAAGTCATCTCCGAACCCGGGTTTCCCATTTAGAAAGCGAATGTTCTAAGCACTCAGCCACGCGACCATTACTGCAGTTTAACCATGTAAATATATTTCATTTCGGGCTTCTCGGCGTGGTATAATGGTTAGCGAACTTCTTTCGCTAGATTAGTTACGACTGAAAAGTGAGTTCGATCCTCACTAGGTGCCCCATACTTTCAGCCTTGTGCCTGCATCTAAGGTACGCTTAGAAAATAACCAGTAGACACCCCGGCGTGGTGTAATGTTTAGCAAGCTTATCTCGCTAAAACAGTTATGACTGAATAGATTTCGATCCTCACTGGGTGCTTTAGGCCTTGTGCCACATCTAAGCAATGCTTAGAAAATCACTGTGTCGTATTTCCTGGCATATAAGAGACACATTTTTTTTTTCAAAAGTCTAACTTAAAATTAGCTTACGCGTTTCACGATAATCTTCAAATCTTGGGGCGAAGTTTTTGGATTTAGGTATAAGTAACAATCCTGATGTCTTTAGAGTGAATATGGCAGTAAATAATTTTTGTACATTTAACGTTGCTGAAATGCTTATCGATTGTAAATATTCGAAGGGTTTCGTCTTATTTTTCTTCAGCTGATTACACATGAGTGTTTCGAAGACTGCACGAACCTTTGCTGAGATCACTTCATGAGAAATTATTACATTAAATAAAGGTTGCAATTTTTTTTCATCTTGTGTTCTTGACATATTAATTCCGTTTTTTTTTGACAATTTCAAAATTTATTCTTGCATGACATTTTAATACAAAATATCTTTTTGATGTGTTTTACAAAGCATTTCCTCTTCATCTTCACCCCTTACTCGAGTCTTTTCTCATCACTCACCAAACGTCCATAATCAACGGGTGGTTCCTCAGAGAAAATTCTTCTCTCAAAAGTGGCAAATAAAATGAATTTCCATTTCGTTTGCTATTTGAGAAATTGTTTATTTTTTACCGCAAAAGGAATTTTTGCACTGCAAATTCGTTTACCAACTTTTCTTTTTCTCTGGTTTAATCGCAATTTTTTTTTTTCGAATTCTTTCTCTTATTTGTTTAAGTTTTTTTGTTTTTTTTGTAATTCTTGCCGAGTCGTATTTCTTTTTCCTACTCGTACATGCTGGTTGTTTTGTGTGTGGACAGATACATTGTCTTTTTCTTAATGGATCTCTTAAAGTATATAAAATCAAGGAAAAGAAGAGGGAAATACCGTTGACAAGGCAAACGCATGAAATATCTCATCACCGAAGCCAACAGAAGAGAGATATAGCATATTGCCAAAAGATAAAAGGCATATATATATATATATATATATATATATATATATATATATATATATATATATATATATAAGCCAAATATGGAGAGGAGGGAAGAGTCTGATAGGTTCAGTGATGTAATAAAATGTTGAGATGTAGAATGTTTGTGCTTGGGTGAGGGAGCGAGACAGAGAGCGGAGGGAATGAGAGAGAGACAGAGACCGAGAGAGAGAGAGAGAGAGAGAGGAATTGAAAACGTATTTAAGAAAAGTTAAGCCGGTTATTTGTAATGACTTTCCTATAGCAATGAAAAATAAAAAAAAGGATTTAAACATTCCCCCACGTCCGATTAACACATGAAAAAAAAATTAACACTGTGAGAGCAGATTCATTAATTTGTTTTTTACGACTTATCAACCTTTTCAGGTTATTTAAAGCCAGAAAATAATTTTGGATCGTAAGAATTCTTTGGGAGATAATAATGATTTACTGATACAATTTCTACTAATTAACCCATAGCTAAGATGTGGATTTATATCATTCGCAGGGGTGTTTGCGCATAAGTGAATATAACGACCCCGACTGGAATTGGAACTCGGCTTTCCCATTTCCTGTTCTGAGCCTTTATCTATTTACACCACCCGCACATCCAAGCTCAAGGCACCTGCTATTTGTGAGAGACAAAGTGACAGAGTAGAAGGAAAGAGAGGAAAGAAGGCAAATAACTGAGATAGATAGATAGATGAGATAGATAGATCGATCGATAACTGAGATAGATAGATAGATAGATAGATAACTGAGATAGATAGATAGATAGATAGATAGATAGATAGATAACTGAGATAGATAGATAACTGAGATAGATAGATAGATAGATAGATAGATAGATAGATAGATAGATAGATAGATAACTGAGATAGATAGATAGATAGATAACTGAGATAGATAGATAGATAGATAGATAACTGAGATAGATAGATAGATAGATAGATAGATAGATAACTGAGATAGATAGATAACTGAGATAGATAGATAGATAGATAACTGAGATAGATAGATAGATAGATAGATAGATAACTGAGATAGATAGATAGATAGATAGATAGATAGATAGATAACTGAGATAGATAGATAGATAGATAGATAGATAGATAACTGAGATAGATAGATAGATAGATAGATAGATAGATAGATAGATAACTGAGATAGATAGATAACTGAGATAGATAGATAGATAGATAGATAACTGAGATAGATAGATAGATAGATAGATAGATAGATAGATAGATAGATAACTGAGATAGATAGATAGATAGATAGATAGATAACTGAGATAGATAGATAGATAGATAGATAGATAACTGAGATAGATAGATAACTGAGATAGATAGATAGATAGATAGATAGATAGATAACTGAGATAGATAGATAGATAGATAGATAACTGAGATAGATAGATAGATAGATAGATAACTGAGATAGATAGATAACTGAGATAGATAGATAGATAGATAGATAGATAACTGAGATAGATAGATAGATAGATAGATAGATAACTGAGATAGATAGATAACTGAGATAGATAGATAGATAGATAGATAGATAACTGAGATAGATAGATAGATAGATAGATAGATAGATAGATAGATAACTGAGATAGATAGATAGATAGATAGATAACTGAGATAGATAGATAACTGAGATAGATAGATAGATAGATAGATAGATAGATAAATAACTGAGATAGATAGATAGATAGATAGATAGATGCAAATTAAAAATAGTAAGAAAAAGAGAAAATAAAAGAGAGCGCGAGAATGCAAATATGGAAGATAACTTAGCGATTTCTTTTAGTTTATTTTCTCTCACTTTGGCGAGAAATGTTTCCTCCTTAGTGTGTTGATATTTTTCGAACAATTCTGATGGGAACAACAAATTCAACCCAATGGGGAACTACTTTGGCGGCGCGCGTTTTTCGTCAGTGCTAAATGTCATAAGATATTACCACAGTCATCCACCCTCCACATCTTCCCATTCTGCTACATTTTGCGTGATACCAGTGGCTTAGACAATCCCAGAAAGTGTTACGAGTTTGTCTTTTTTTTTTGTCTTTTTTACAAATTTAGCTTCTTTCTTTCTATTTATGTGCCATGTCCCTTCAGGACGTAGGCGATCATGGCTCTCCACTTCCCTTTATCCCTTGCAGATCTTTTGTCCCTTTGCTACTCCCCCACCATGTTCTGTCATCCACTGGCTTAAACCCGCTAGGTATTTCATGCGTTGCTTTGCCTTGTCTCTCTTTCCCTCTATTCGACCTGTGAGTATCAAATTCTCCAAGTCCTCTTTTCTCATTAACTGTCCCAGAAATTTCAGCTGCCTCTTCCTGATGTTAAGTATAAGCTTCCTCCTTGTTTGCATCCTCTCCAAAAACCAGATGGTTGCTCACACGCTCGGGCCATGATATCCTCAGCATCCTTCTGTAGAACCATACTTCCGTTGTCTCTTCTTCATCTTTGAGGAGACCGTCCAACATTCGCTGACGTAAAGGAGGACAGATGTCACGTAGCAGCTCAGTACTCTTTTCTTTGTTACCAAATATATCCTCCTATCTCGCAATACTCTGCCCAGCTTTTGGAATGCGTCTTTGGCCATCCTAATACGTTTTCGGATCACAGCCTCGCACTTCCGCTGTCAAAACACTTCCTAGATATTTAATTTTCCGCATCTTCTTGATTTTAGTGTCCCCGACCTGCAAATCGCATTTCGGGCTCATCCTTTTACTGATCACCACGCATTCTGTCTTCTTGTATTTTATTCTTAGCACCTTTCTCCTCGCTCTCCTTCTCTACCTTATTTAGGAGGTTTTGTAATTTCTTTTCCGTGTCTGCTATCAGTACTGTGTCATCTACGTATCTTACGTTGTTAAGATTGTGGCCACCAATGCTGAATTCCGATAGGATTTCCAATTCTCACAGAATTGCTTCTGGACCATAATATGGATGCCTATTTCACACTGTTGAATACCTACTTTAAGATTTCATTACGTCACTAAAATAACGCGCTAAACCAGCTGTACGTGAGAAGCAACCGAGGCTCTAATTAATTTATTATATTATTTTAATTTTTTCTCTCCTATCGACTTTGTTTTTTTTATCAGTATTTTTTTACTTTGTTAGTTTTTTCGTCTTTTATGGTTTTCCTTTCTCATTTAAGAAATTTGACGTTATTTTCTATTCTCTCTTTGTCAATAATTTCGAACACTCTCTTTATAAAATAATATAAAATATCATTTATCAGCAGAATACAAACAAAATTGGAGCTTTTTACCATTAATATTTAGTACGAGCTTTACAGTTAGACTTCGGATAAAATACGTACACGCAAAGAACCTTGGGAAAGGTATCCATATATTTCTCCTCTTTGCAGTTATGGGTTAAATAGTATGAATTGTATCTAGAAAAATCCTTGTTACCTATTAAAAAAGTGTTTAATTATACATATATATATATATATATATATATATATATATATATATATATGAAAGAGAGAGAAAGAGAGAAAAGAGAGAAAGAAGAGAGAGAGAGAGAGAGAGAGAAAGAGAGAGAAAATAAGTCGAAGTATCTTCACGTATCTTCGAGGAAGACAAAATCCAGCCGTTCCTTACAGGACTGAATTTACGGTCAATAAAGCGGACATCTGTGAATTCTTTGTTGCCAAAACCTAATTACATATGTACCCCCTCATCACTGAGCTTAACTTGCTGATCATAAGCAGTGTGTTCGATCCTCACTGGGTACCCCATACTTGTAGTATTGTGCTAAAACTAAGCTTTGCTTAGTAAATAATTTGGGGCGCCTCGGGTTGGGGGTGAACTAGTTGACCATTATTAAAGTGTAGTGAGTTTGATCCTCGCAGGGTACCCTATAATCGTGGCCTTTTGTCAAAGTAAGCTCACAGTAAATAAGAACTTCCAATTATATTTCATTTCATAACAGTGAGCCAGGAATTGTAAGGAACGAAAATGGTAAATGCCCATTTAGAAATTGGCGAATTTTCATTAACGGAGTTGGGAAGAAAAACTCGGACTTTTGCAATATGAAATACAACTCATTCGTTTTCTCTCTCTCTCTCTCTCTCTCTCTCTTTCTCTCTCTCTCTCTCTCTGGCACTCTCTCCTTTTCACTCCTCTCTCAGATACTCTCTCCCAGTCTTGGATATTCTTTCACTTCCTTTGTCTCTCTCTCTCTCTCTCTCTCACTCATACTAACACACACACACACACACACACACACACACACATACACACACACACACAAGCAAGCAAGCACAAAGAAAAGAGAGAACAAGACAGGGAGACAAAAAGAGAGAGAGAGAGAGACATAATTACCCCCCCTCTCTCTCTCTCTCTCTCTCTATATATATATATATATATATATATATACTTTTTAGATTAGGAGATCAGTTGAATCCGCTACCTTGATTTTTAAAGTTAAAAGGAGCATATGTTATATTTACTTTTATTTTATTATTACTTTCACACATGTATTGAGCACTTTTTAATACTACTGTTTCCTGGTCTGATTCAACGCTGACCATTAACTTTTTATGTACTATATATATTTATATATACAGGGGTTGGACAAAATAATTGGAACAGGTGCAAATTCCACTCCTATATTTCAAAGACCTATTATATTAAGAACTTTAACTAAAACTTCGTAATTGCAGGTTATGTATAAAGGGATGCAGCTATTGTAAATACGTTTATTTATCTAATTTATTCTCTTTGTCTTATTTATTTTTAGAATTTAGTAAAATCTAAAATAAAATACGTGACCTCTCTGATTTCGAAAAAGGGCAAATTGTTGAGCTCGAATGGCAGGAACCTCGATCACTAAGGTTGCTGAACTCTTTGGTTTTTCAAGAGCTACCATATCAAGAACTATGACGCAATTTGAGAAACAGGGCAAAACCTCTAGCAACCGTAGCAATTCGGGCCGGACTTGCAAACGTACTAACAGCGATCGACGTGCATTGAAACACAATGTGGCAAAAAATCATCGGACTACTGCGGTCAAAGTGACTGCTGAGTTGAATAATCATCTGAATAGTCCAGTTTCTACTAAAACTGTTCGTCGTGAGCTCCACAAGGCTGAATATCATGGAAGAGCCTCCGTAAGGAAACCTCTTCTCTCCACTCACAACATTCAGAAAAGGTTGAAGTGGTGCAGAGATCACAATGCCTGGTATGGAAGCAAGTCATATTCTCAGACAAAGTCCAGTTTTTCTCTTTTCCCAACTTCAGGGCGAGTTTATGTGTAGAGGCAGCCCAAAGTAGTTTACAACCCTGACTGCCTTCTTCCAACAGTGAAGCATGGAGTGGATCAGTGATAGTTTGGGCCGCCATATCATGGGAATGCCTCGGTCCAATAGTTGCCCTGCATGGTAGAATCAACAGCAAAGATTACCTGAACATTTTGGGAAATCATACCGCTCAAGTAGTTAAGAATTGGTATGAAGAGCATGAAAGTGAGCTAGAACACATGGAGTGGCCTCCCCAATCTCCAGATATCAATATTATTGAACATTTGTGGTGCATTTTGGAGCGACAAGTTAGTAGCCGCTATTCTCCACCGTCGTGTCTTAAAGAGCTGGAGCAGGTATTAATGGAAGAATGGCTGAAAATTCCTCTGGATGAAGTCAGGAAGCTGTATGATTCCATTCCTAGGCGTATTAAAGCTGTATGTGAGGCTAAAGGAGGACCAACTCCATATTAAATAAATTTTCTTTGAATTTAACAAGTGTTTCAATTATTTTGTCCAACCCCTGTATATGAAAAAGAATGCTACATAATCTTAAAAGACCACAAACGAGATCTCGAGACTAATCCGACTACAAGGATAATAAATCCTACAAGACCTGATATCGGAAAAATTAGTAAAATGATCCTTGAAAGTGTAAATCAACAAATTAAAGAAAAAATAGGCCTGAAACTTTGGATTAATACCAAAGACGTGATAAACTGGTTTACTTGTATAAAGGAAAAAAAACAACTGTACACTAATGCAGTTTGATATTGAAAATTATTACCAATCAATATCTAAAGAACTGTTCATGAATGCGTTGAACTTTTCCACCTAGTACACGGATATTACAGAAGAAGAACATTACTGTAAATGCGAAAAAAACGCTACTGATACATAAAGGTGAGCAATGGATAAAGAATTCATATGACCACTTTAACATCACAATGGGATCACTAGACTCAGCTGAGTCTTCTGATCTCATAGGTCTTTTTATATTATACAACCTTACAGCGCACCGTGATATTAATATAACTGACATTGGTTTATACAGAGACGATGGTCTTATGGTTATTAGAAACTCTACTAACTTCAAAATAGATAAAATTAGAAAGGTATTATATAAAGAATTTAAAAGCATGAGCTTAAAAATTACGGTTAGCACTAAATTATAAAAAGTTAACTTCCTTGATATAACATTATATTTAAAGAAAAATACATACACACCTTATAAAAAACCCAATACCAATCCTTTATATATACACCCTAAATCAAATCACCTCCCATCTATAATTAAACATATACTTTTATCTATCCGAAAAAGAATAAGTACAAATTCAGCAAATGACAAGATTTTCGATGAACATATTAATTTCTATAATAAAGCTCTAAAAGATAGTGGCTACAAAAACCCAAAACTAACTTATATTAAACATGAAAATGGAAAACATAGAAAAAATAGAAGTAGAGAAATAATTTGGTATACGCCCCCATACAACCAAATGGTAAAGAACAAATTAGGACAAAAATTCCTCGCATTAATAGTCAAGCATTTTCCCAGTGAAAGTAAATTAAGTACGATTTTCAATAAAAATACACTAAAATAATGTTACAGCTGTACTGAAAACTTAGAAAGAATTATTAAGAAACATAATACTAATATCTTAAATAAACACTTATACCAGAACCAAAAAAATTTCGACAATGGAAAAATAAAAATAAAAACTGATGAGGATAAACAAAAATTATGTAACTGTAGAAACCCTCATAACTGTCCTCTACAAAATAAATGTCGTACGGAATCATTAGTATACCAATGCAATATCTCTTCTATTGAAAATCATGAAAACATAAAAATATATATAGGTTGAACAAGCCATGAATTCAAAAAAAGGTTCAACCAAAATCAAAGTTCATTTAGGATAAATAAATATAAAAATCAAACATCTCTCTCAAAGTACTTCTGGCACCTAAAAGAATCCAATAAAACACCAACAGTAAAATGGAAGTTAATAAGAAAAGCTAGAATATGTAGGTCATTAAATGACCCATGTCCTTTGTGCATACATGAGAAACTATATATTACTAAGTTTATAAAAAATAAAAATTTACTGAATCAGAGAAATGAAATAGCTCTTGTGTGCCGTCATTGTCAAAAATTTTCCTTAAATAATATTTAAAAATAAAATTAAAAAGTGCGACCTGGTAATATACATACTTATATTTGATGTGAAAAAATCATTTTATATACTATAAGTAATTCTATTACATTTACCTGTTTTAAAAAAATATAGTCTATTAAAATTAACAGTGAAAATATTTTAAAATTGTTTTTTAAAATTGTAGTTAAATAAAACGAATTCTAACCTAAACATCTTTTAAAATTGTAGTTAAATAAAACGTATTCTAACCTTAACACCTCTCTCAAAGTACTTCAAGCACTTAAAAGAATCCAATAAAACACCTAGAGTAAAATGAAATTAATATGAAAAGCTAGAACATGTAGGCCATTAAATGACCCATGTCCTTTGTACATACATGAGAAACTATCTATTACTAAGTTTATAAAAAATAAAAGTTTACTAAATCAGAGAAATAAATTAGCTATTTTTTGCTGTCATTGTCATAAATCTTACTTAAATAATATTTAGATATAAAATTTAAAAAAAATGTGACCTGGTAATATACATATGAAAAAATAATTTTACATACTGTAAGTAATTCTAATACATTTACTTGTTTTAAAAAAAAATATAGTCTATTAAAAATTAAAAGTGAAAATATTTTAAAATTGTAATTAAATAAAACGTATTCTAACCTAAACATTCCCAAAAAATTTTTAAGTATACAAATAGAAAAAACGCCGTAAGAATTTTTTGCCGTTAACAATAAAATTAAAAAAAACCCAGACGATATGCATTTAACGGATGTCAGAATTCGTTTAAAAATACATCCCTACCAATCCATAAACATAACCCCTTTTTCGAACGTAACTAATAACTGATACAACAAAAGTTAATGAAAATGAACACGCTACCACCCCTTGTCTGGATGAGTGGATTTCTCGGTATCCTTGGAAACAGTGAATTATGAATTTTTGCCGTGACTTTAAAACTCAGTAAATTTAAAAATAAGTTACTCCAAAATTCGCTTGAGGATGAAATGGAACTAATGTTTTTAATTTAATTACAAAATTAAATTCGAAGCTTTTACCTTCCATTTTTGAAACATGGTTATTACTGTGTAGCGAAAAAAAACATATTTTGACACAGTTAATTTATAATATTAATGCTCTGTAAATTTACATTGGGCACTATTTTGTAAAAATAAAAATATCTGTAAGAACACCAGATTATATATCTTACTGTTTTTCCTTTATATATATATACAAGGTAACCAAAAAAGTTCTGTCCGTTTTTTGATTAGTCATTGAATGAAGTTGAAATATATACGAAATGCGTGTAGCAACTGTTTTCAAATTCGGACAGCCGGAAGTAAGAACATCAGACGTTATAAAAAAAGCACGCGCTCCGGACATCAGTTATAAGCCGGGCAGCTGTGAGAAGGATGGAAGTGTCTAGAGATCTCGTTCGGGGCTGTTTGCTTTACGACTTCAAAGTGGGCTTATCAGCAGCTGCATCAAGTTGCCGCATATGTCAAGCGTTTGGGGATAGTGCTGTGGATGAACGTAGTGCAAGGCGTTGGTTTAGAAAATTCAAGTCGGGAGATTTGTCTCTCCATGATGAGCCTTGCAGTGGACGACCACAGGTCTTGAATGACGGAGTCCTGAAGGCGGCCATTGCAGAGGACAGTAGTCTAACGTGTGGTGAACTTGCAAGACAGTTCAACGTTTCCGATGAAACAGATAGACTTCACCTGCACCGCCAAGGTAAGACGTATAAACTGAGCATGTGGGTTCCGCAAACGCTGTTGGAGGTCCACAAGGGACAACGAGTGGCAACCTGCGTATCGCTGCTTTCTCGCCACCGTACCGCATCCTTATTCAATCGAGTGCTTACCAGTGATGAAAAGTGGGTTCTGTACGAAACTCCCAAGCGTTCCAGACATTGGTTGTCTCCTCAGGATACTGTCCCTCACACCGCAAGACCGGCTATGCACCCACGCAAGATTATGCTTTGTGTCTGGTGGACAGGTCGTCAAGTGGTTCATTATGAACTGCTACCAACGGGTCAAACGGTCACTGGAGACCTATACTCGCAGCAATTGAAACGTGTGCAACAGGCATTGCGCCAGAAGGAGCCAGCACTGGTGAATCGCAAAGGTGTGCTTTTCCTCCATGACAACGCCAGGCCGCATGTCGCGCGAGTGGTCAGGGATACCATACAACAACTTGGGTGGGAGACTTTGTGCCATCCACCTTATTCACCGGATCTTGCGCCATCCGATTACCACCTCTTCCACTCCCTGGATAATCATCTTCGTGGGAAATCCTTCACCAATGAAGCAGACTTGCGCAAACCCCTCATGGACTTCTTTGCGTCAAAACTCCCCGAGTTCTACCGCAAGGCCATTGAACAGCTGGAGACACGTTGGCAGAAGCTGCTGGATGCCGATGGCGATTACTTCGAAGACGATAAGTTACACATACGGACAGAACTTTTTTGGTTACCTTGTATATATATATATTCTTGCTATATTGCAGTAGAAAGAAACCATGTCGGGTAAAATACGCGACGTTATTTCTTTCTGCTACAAAAGGTTATTTTAGTGGGTACCCATGTTTGAGCTGACGCCCTGTTTTTTTTTGTTTTTTTTAAAACAGTGTGAATTACGTCTACCGTCCTGTGCATTCGAGAGACTTAATAAAGAAGAAAGTGCTCCGCTGCAAGGTTCGAACACGTATCTCCATTTGTAAGAGAAACCACATGAAAGCGCGTGGTTTAAAGTACGCCGGATCAGACGGTGGTTTCTCCTACAAAGAGTGACGTAAGTTTGTCTCCTCTCGGACTGCACATTCCCTTTATCAAGTTCCTGGAATACGTAGCCCGGTAGACGCAATTCACACTGTTTAGAAAAGCCATCTACTCCAACATGGATATCAATTAAAATGATGTTTGCAGTAATAGGAAATTTTCAATTGTAGGAATGCAGATGTTTACCCATACTCATTTGGAATAGTCTAGATTGTAAAACTGAAATATTTTCTTTATGTAAAAACGGAAATTTCTACTTACATCCAGCCCTAGAGTTAAGAAGACCCTAAATTTATATCAAGAGAAAACTGCGTAAAGAAGGAGAATTGTTAGCAGTTACGTTTCAGTCTATCTCTCTCTCTTTGTGTCTGTTTATGCTTCTGTGTGTGTGTGTGTGTGTGTGTGTGTGTGTGTGTGCAAGAGAGAGAGAGAGAGAGAGGAAGAGGGAGGGAGGGGGAGTTCCCACATTTTAGAGAGGATAATGTGGGAACTTTTTTCGGTATTTGGTTGTTTAGAAAACATGAAATGAAGAGTTGACCAATCACTTAATATGAGACGAAGAAGAAATCTAGAGAAGGAAAATGTACGAATAAGAGAGAGAGAGAGAGAGAGAGAGAGAGAGAGAGAGAGAGAGAGAGAGAGAGAGAGAGAGAGAGAGAAAGAGAGAGAGAGAAGATGAAAGAAAGTGGAAAAGAGTGATCGTCATGGTGTAGAGGTTTTTCGTTTGAACATTGATAAATCCACCTTCAAGGATATTGATATATAACAAGCAAATACAGATAGACAAAGAGATAGATAAGAACTAAATGATAGCTAGCTAGCTAGATGTGAACATAGACAGAAAGAAAGAAAGAATGAAAGAAAGAAAGAAAGAAAAAAGAAAGATAGATAGATAGACAAAGGAATCAATATGAAGTGAATGAGATTGCTAACTAGCTAAATGTAAACATAGATATACAAAAAGGTTGATATGAATAAAATTAGATAGCTAGTTAGATGTGAAGATAGATAGATAGATAGATAGATGAAGAAATAAATATGAAGTGAATGAGATAGCCAACTAGCTAAATGTAAACATAGGAAGATAAATAGATATACAAAGAGGTTGATATGAACAAAATTAGATAGCTAGATAGATGTGAATATAGCTAGATAGATAAATATGAATGAGATAGCTAACTAGCTAAATGGAAACATAGGTAGATAGATATACAATGAGGTTGATATGAACAAAATCAGATAGCTAGATAACTAGCTAAATATGAAGATAGATAGATATGGAGTGGTTGAGATACGTAGGAACAGGCTGGTAGATAGATAGATAGATAGATAGATAGATATGGAGTGGTTGAGATACGTATGAACAGGCTGGTAGATAGATAGATAGATAGATAGATAGATAGATAGATAGATATGGAGTGGTTGAGATACGTATGAACAGGCTGGTAGATAGATAGATAGATAGATAGATAGATAGATAGATAGATAAATAGATAGATAGATAGATAGATAGATAGATATGGAGTGGTTGAGATACGTATGAACAGGCTGGTAGATAGATAGATAGATAGATAGATAGATAGATAGATAGATAGATAGATAGATATCTCAGCTTGTCCTCATCTATCTATCTGTTCAGAAATAGAAAGTCGGAACAATAGATGGGAACAAAACAGTAAACGGAACGAAAGAAATTGTTAAGAAATAGAGAGAAACAAGAAGAGAATAGGACAATGATATATCTACACACATTTGATGTGTGATTGTAGATCTACAAACAGCAAAAATATGCAAGTTACCCAACTTTATACATATATAGTTAATACATTTTTGAATTGGACAGAGTCCGACAATTTATTTAAAGACATTTTTGATATGTTTAACGTTCTTTTTACAGATACAAGTATTTAAGTAAATGCTCTGTTTATAATAAACAGTATTAAATAACATTTACCGGCCGGAATGTCCGAGAAATTTTCATAGAAAACGAAAACGGAGAACGAAAATTTCTCGGACATTCAGGCCGGTAAATGTTATTTAATACTGTTTATTATAAACAGAGCATTTACTTAAATACTTGTATCTGTAAAAAGAACGTTAAACATATCAAAAATGTATTTAAATATATAGTTAAATAAATAAATAGTTTATACTTACATATTCACTACTGATGCTAGCGATCAAATCTTGGTAAAAGCTGGGATTTCGAATACTGATTTTCATGGTAGACAGACCCTCTAAACCTCCAAGAAACACCTTTTTTTCTCCTCAGAGAAACATGGGATTGTAAGTCAAAATTAGATATTAACAATATATCATTCATGACGCTATAGGGCGCTGGGTGGAGGCTTCAGTTCCACCATTTTGCTGAAATTTGTCTTCTTGCCATCATTCTCTGACAATGCTATTAAGCTAGGCTGCATTATTTGTACAAAATCATTACTGACATTAATTTTCAAAATAAATTAGAAGACTACATTTTCCGTTTTTTTTCTTCTTCTAAAACATTAACTTCGAAAACTTTTATATAAGTTTTATATATGGATTAAATCTATACAAGAAAAAATTTCAAGGTTAATAGCAAATAAATAAAAATAAACTAAAGTAAACATTTTGGTTTGTTTTGTTTTACGGTATATCATCCTCAATGCCGACAACATTTTTATTGCTGGTAATATTTTTTTTCAAAATTGTAATGCTGGTAATATTTTTTCTTCAAAAATGTATTGCTGGTAATAATTCTTTTAAAAATGTATTGCCGGTAATAATTTTTTTCTA
>OZ038495.1:20060390-20062890 GCA_964036315.1 Acanthosepion esculentum | reverse complement strand
GTGTGTGTGTGTGTGTGTGTGTGTGTTGTATTTTTATACATGTTTCATACAGTATGTTTATGTATTGTATGTTCAAAGAATGAATATTTATAGACTTCTCCATCTTCAACTGATTTTGTGTGCTTTTATACAAATACCGCCCCCAAATACCTAAGGTTTAACATTAATTTTTGAAAATAAAAGATATTTCTCTATGCTTTTATTTTAGTTTTAATTCTATGTTAACAGATTAAATTTAATATTTCGAATAAGAAAAATAATTTGCAGTATTTCAAACTGATTTTAATTTGATTGGAATGATTTTTTTATTATCAGTAAAAATGCAGAAATTGTCCATAATGACAAATATGTCAGCACAACGTAATTCTCTGTATTAGATACTCTTTCAAAAATAAAATATATTTTTCTGAAACTTTATTTGAGGAAGATTAGCTGATTTAAAATTTAATTAATCTGATTTGAAACAAATATTACTTTTATTTTAAAATATAGCACAAAAACGTTTTTTTTTAACACGGAAGTGGGTCTTATGATGTATGAACAACGTTCTCGCTTTTTCCTAAGGAGGACATAACTGTAAAACAATTACTTGATGAATGTAACGTGAACGCCTTTTTTATATATAATTTTTTTTAACTATTCAGTAATCTTAAAAATATTTAAGAAAATAATCAAAACAATCTAATATTTTATTGATACTTTGATTTTATAGTCTTACTTACGAAGAGGCTTGTTGAAGAAATGTTAGAAAATTACCAATAGATTTTAATTTTACTATAGTTATCGGTTTTATTTTCTGATAATGCCGCGTTTGAACATCCGTGTTTACAAAAATCGAAACGTTTATACACACATAAAATAAATTCAAAATTCTTTTTGAAATATTGAGGGTCATTGAATTGTAGTAAACTTTTGCATTTATGATTATTAAATACAGTCTTAATTTAATAACAATATCTCTTAGCCGCTACAGACTAATACAGAGTTTTACAAGATTTAAAAGTTTATAAATTATTCTACACAAAATAAAAAAATAAACAATTGTTGTAAAAATTCATTATTTATTGAAAAAATGTTTTTTTTCTTAAAGGGCATTCTTTAAAAAAAAATTCCAATTAAATAATATCTTAGTTTTATTGCATTTTTAATTTTTGATTCAGAACTGATTTTCTGTAACTGGAAATCTTGTTTGACTAAATAAACTTAATGATTTAAGTTCTCCGAGGACTTGTCCTTATAACTAATATAAGCATTAAACGCTTCAAAAAAAATTCTCGAAATTCAATAAAATTAAATAAATGGGGGTTAACATATATATATATATTTACAAAGATTTTCTAAAAAAGAAACATTTAAAAATAACTTAATTCATTCGTGAAAATTTCATTAAAATCCTACAATTATATGACTTTTGCAAGAATTTTCAAATCAGTTTGTTTTGCACCGGAAATTGACGCCGAAATTTCTCATACTAGTTTATGGTCAGCCACTGATGCAAGAAAATCAATCTTTAACCAAAATCGAACGTTCTGAAAAGGACTTAAAAAATATAATTAAATCATCAAAAATCCGTTGGTCTTTCCTTTTAATCATAATAACATAAAGATTTTAATGATAACGTTTTGAGCATTTTTTCATCATGTTATGCTCACTTTTTAGCGAATCTTTCGAGGTACCTATATTTATATTCTTTATTTTCATTCACTGTATAAACGTTATATTGCATGTGTGGGGTTGCGTCCTGTTACGCATGCGCGTCTGTGCAATATTTAAGCATACGTTGGGATTACTTTCAATGACTAAAAAACGAACTTTTTTTAAAAACTAATTTTTGGTCAGGCCAAGAATATTTTTGCACCTACTTGTACATACATGTCTGTAGTGACAGTGTCAGTTTCAGTAGTATCAACCTCAAACTCATTGAATCTAGTAGCAAGATAAACATTTGCATAATTACGAAAAGGTTTACTAAGCTCCTTAAACAATAAAACATAAGCCTACATCGGTAAGTAGCATAAGGTCTTAAACCACAAAAATGCATTTCTATAAACATGCATTATTTTTTTTGTCTTTTTTACACAGTCATACGCACCTACAGATTATAATATGTTTATTTCTTACCCAGTTATGTACTCGTTAACCCATGCCATAAGCCGTCCTAAACATCCGGTTATTTTTGTTGGGATTTTTTTTGTTATGCGGGCAACGAGAAGACGAGAGATGGCGAGCTTGCGTAAGCCTTTTGTATTATAATAATTTTTAATTTAGGTAACAATTCTCTTTCCAAAGAGGATTAAGAAAGTAGTCATAAATATTTGCCTGCAAAATGTGTTATAAAACAATGTGAATCCGACGATAAACTAAGCAATTAGTCTACATAAAACGATATCTAAAAATGAATACATGCTTCTACATACATATATAGACATACGTATGTATGTATGTATGTATGTATGTATGTATGTGAATACGTACATGGTTTGATAGTGGTGTTCATGGG
>OZ038495.1:20052890-20057890 GCA_964036315.1 Acanthosepion esculentum | reverse complement strand
TCCACACACACACCCTCAACACACGTATACTTTCTCGAACATATACGCACATACATGCACATATACGCACACGCAGCATATCTAGGCTTTTGCGATAAATGAGGATTGTAGATCTAAGGTTCTCTCTGTCGGGCTTCTTATTATGAAGACTCTTCAAGATTTCCTTTTAAGCTTCGATTGTCTAAGTCAGTCTTACAAAACCATATAAATTTAATGTAATCATTAATTAATTCCGAACAACCTTAATTCCCTTTGGGGAATACACACACACACACACACACACACACACACACACACACACACACACACACACACACACACACACACATATATATATATATATATATATTGTGTATTTAGACAGAAATCCTTCATTTATACATGTTTCATTAAAGACGACAAACAAGGTAATGCGATTAAGCTTTTTATTTCTGAATACAGTGTGTAGAAACTGTCCAAATGTTCTGTAATTCCGAGCGCTTTCGGCTATATTTTTAGCCATTATCAAGGAGGATTTGGGTGGGCAGTTTCTACACACTCTGTCGCCAGAACACAAGAAAAATTAAATAAAAAGCTTAATCGTAGTACCTGGTCTGTCGTCTTTAATGAAACGTATATATATATATATATATATATATATATATATATATATATATATATATATATATATATATATATATATATATATATATATATATAGTGAGAGAAAGAGAGAGAGAGAGCGAGAGAGAGAGAGAGAGAAACGGATTATATTGAGTGCCATGTGCAGTATTGTCCATACTATACCTTTTTTCGAATTTTTAGTTATATTTAGACAAAAAGTAATATATCTAAATACAGGGATATTGTTTTCATGCCTTAGAGAGATAAATGAATGATAGCTGTAAGTCGGTTAGTACGTCTTCTTATAGGTGCCGTGTTCCTTTATAACGTAGGCCATCATGGCTCTCCACAATTTCCTGTCCTTTTTAGCTCATAGTAATTATTTTCTTTTCGCTATCTCTCCAAATCTTTGTTTTGTCAACCGTTTAGAAAAGCTCAGCGGATAGGTAATGCGCTGTTTTTTTTTGTTCTGTTTTTCTTGCTTTCAATCGACCCTGTCAATGTCAAAGTCTCCATTTCTCGTTACAAGCAATAGAAATATCAACTATGTTTTTCTGATGTTAAGTGTCCTTTTTGTTTCCATTTTCTTTAAAGCTTCGTCATTATACACATGTTCGGTCCATGGTATTCTCAGCATGATTCTGTAGAACCACATCTCTGTTGCCTGAAGTCTCTTCTTCATCTCTGAGGAGATTGACCAGGGAGCCATTTTGCCTTTCTGCTCGTCGACACATAACAGTTGAAAATAATATGGAAGCATTTTTTTTATGATATGCGCTTCTTTTACATCTAAACTTTGCTGGAAATTTAGGTGGCTTCTTTTATTATATTCCTGAACCTTTGTCCAATTTTCATATGCCTGTATATCGAATTAACAACTTCATTAAAAATGCAAATGATAAGAATTGTAATTAAAGCTTGCATATTTCTGAACGTCTAAAAAACATATTTTATTTGGGAAGATGGAAGAACCCTAGGAGTTTTAGAAAACCGAAAGCTGATGCGAAAAGACGAAAGAAGATTAAAAGAAAAAAAAGAGAAGACAATTTACGAGAGTGTCATAATCAATTAGAAATTAATCAATTAGAAAATTCCGAATATCCGCCCGCCACTAAAAAAATGTTGGCACAAAAATGAAAGGACAAGAGAAAACACAAGTTATACATAAAAGCAGATAGATACGTACAGATATTAAGTGACCAATAGTAAGCACTCGGTGAGGATCGAACTCATGGCAACAGAACTGGCTTGTTACACAAGAATGCTAACCATTACACCTCGGCGAGGAACCCGGCAGTAACCTCTTATAACTGGACATTAATGTTCACTCACTTACTCACCCCTCTAAATAATAATTGATAACGCATCTACAGGGTGTTCATAAAGTTCGTGTGCACTTTAAAAAATTTATAACTTTATTTGTATTTGTGATAGAAATAATCTGTTAAAAATGTTATAAAGTTTAATGTACCTAGTTTTAAGTATAGCTAAAATAACTAATGTGATTTCAGGCATTACTGTAAATCAGCTGGCAAATGTTATTCGTGAACTGCCAAATCGTATTACCCTTTGTATTGCTAATGATGGAGGACATGTGGAAACTTAAATAAAATTTAATAAAACCTTAAAAAATATAGATTTACTTCTTTCTAATCCATTTTACAAATTATTTCTATCGCAAATACAAATAAAGTTATAAATTTTTTAAAGTGCATACGAACTTTATGGACAGCCTATATATATATATATATAAACTTTATGGACAGCCTGTATTATACATATCTAGTTATAGGCTGAATTAAAAGAGGAAAAACTTATTTTTACAACTACTTTCGTTTTTCGAGGAACTTCATCAAGGCAAATGTAGAAGTTTATTGAGAAACTTGTATTTATTTCCAAAGAAAACTTATAATTCAGGAAAATAACGTTCAGCATTCCGCGCATATAAATACGTCTTTTTTGGATTCGCTGAAATTCCCCAAGAAACGAAACACATTGCAAAAATAAGTTTTCCTCGTATTATTCCTTTTGTTAATTATGTATTTGCAGACATATTCATTTATATCGTAATTTTTTCATTTCTAATTAAATAGAAGAATCGGTGCTGAGAAGTCTCCAGCCGACCAAAATGTCTTTGTACAAAACTTAATATTTAGCCATTTGGTGATATTTTGAGAAGTATATGCATATATAAAGGAACTTTAAAGATACGTTTATTTTAGTGATGAATATTAATTAGATAGACCGAACGGTGTGTGTGTGTGTGTGTGTGTGTGTGTGTGTGTGTGTGTGTGTGTGTGTGTGTGTGTGTGTGTGTGTGTGTGTGTGTGTGTGTGTGTGTGAAAATATATTGTGTTGGCCAAAATGTTCGTTCGGTTTATTAAATAATTTTTTTACTTAATAAAGCGAACGAATTATTTGGAAAACCAATATATATTTATACCATGAAGCCTTTGTATAAAGGAAAAGAAAAAAAATAACAAAGGAATTATTTCTCTACATCAAATGACAACCTTTTTTTTCAGTTGTTATTTGAATATAATATAATAATCTTTATCCACTGACTACTTGATTCCTCATCTTTTATTGTTCTGGCTCCTTTTCTTTTTCTTTCACACTCAGTAACCTTTTGTTATGGAATAGGCTTTATTGCATCGCTTGGAGTGAAATGATTAAAAAAAGAATATATATATATATATATATATATATATATATATATATATATATATATATATATATATATATAAGTGAAAATTGAAGTCAACACTCAGAGGTGACAGGCTGTTTCATGCTAGATGCAATCGTCAGGCCTGACGATTGCATCTAGCATGAAACAGCCTGTCGCCTGTAAGTGTTGACTTCAATGTTCACTTTTATATTTACACGCGCTCTATCTCTGATATTGAGCACTTTATCCCATAAATATAGCACACCTTAAGAGTATATTTCTTCATATATATATATATATATATATATATATATATATATATATATATATATAGTAATGATACAATATGGTAGTCCGTGTGAAATTTCTAGGAGTATATAGATCCAGTGAGAGCTCTATGTCAAAAGACAGGGCAAAATTATTATTAATTAAAGAATATCAAAAAGTTAAAATCCCATAGGTAATAATTTTTATTTCATGAGGGCTTTAAAAAAAACAGCAGCTCTCAATCTTCAAGACCTATATATATATATATATATATATATATATATATATATATATATATATATATATATATATATCTCCAAAGAAGTTTTGTTAAATTCTGCCGACACACTGTCTCTTTGTCAGAACACAACATCACGTTTTGTCCAAAATGTACATCCCGATGTACAACATCTTATTCGAAAATTGGAAAAAATAAAAAATTAAGTCGACAGACATTGCCAGTTGAATTTAACACAACTTATTTGGATGAATTCTTGCTGACTAAATCACACACACTCTTATGTATGTATAATAAAATGGTGGTAATGTCACTCTTTAATTTACGTAGAATTATATAAGTCATGGAATATCAAGGCGAACAGAATTTCTGCCAATAGTGCTCAATAGTTACCTAAATCATTAATTATCGAATCCGAAATAATTGAGATCCATAAGAATTGTAAACTGAACTGCTAGCCTTTGGAGCAGCGAAGAAGAAAGACAAGAAGTGCGACAGTGTGAAGACATCTTGCAGATACTTTCAAAATGGTGGACGACTCCACCCAGAAAGAAATCGAGGTTCTATATTTTCTTTACCATATGTTTACAAGAATAGAGGAGAAAAAGTAATTAAAGACTTAATAAAATTGTTTCCATGGCGGAAGAAAAGTGACAAGACAAAATTATTACGTAGTTCTGTAGTGGAAATATTGTACAGTGCCCAAAATGGCTCAACGCGAATATTTTGTTAACAACGAATGCGCTTGAAGAAAATGCTATTTTCTAAGGTCGAATGAAATACTTTGAAGGCTTTTCAATACTCGTTCAATATAATATTGCTTCGTCTAATGGGAAATGAAGTGACTTATTAAATGCAAACATATCTATCTATCTATCTATCTATCTATCTATCTATCTATCTATCTATCTATCTATCTATCTATCTATCTATCTATCTCTGTTCATATATATCATTCTATTTATCACGGGCTATTTATATCTATCTCTCTATCACTCTCAGTCTATTCATATCTATTTATCTAGGTACATAAAAATTCAGATTGAAAGTCGCTTTGCAAGGCAGTAATAGTCTCATCATAAGAATTTGGTGCTACACAATCACCCCTTAATCATCCCTGCCCGTGTTCAATACCAGCCAAACGAACCAAATTATTTTGCAAAGAAAACAAAAATGATAAAAATCCTGGTATAAATAATCACTCAGTTAATGCGACTTGGATTT
>OZ038495.1:19985390-20042890 GCA_964036315.1 Acanthosepion esculentum | reverse complement strand
CCTCTTAATTTTGTTGGCAATCATGGTTCTACACTATTTTCTATTGTTCTTTGCAACTCTTCTTAAATTTTCTCTTTTCGCTATCTCTCCTAATCCCTGTTCTTTCAACCATTTACAGTGGCTCGTTAGGGAGGTCATGCGTTTCTTTCCTACGTCCATCTTGCCTTCAATATGTCTTGTCAGTGACAAGTGTTTTAGCTTAACTAGCATTTCAGATTTTTGCTTGCGAATTTGAATTCAAAGCTGCTAAGATGACAATGAATATTTTATCAAACAAGATGACGTTTTTTATGTATGTGCTAGCCAATAAATCAAATCTATTGGTTTTTATTGCACACAGGAATGAAACCACGAAAGTCCCACTTGTTTCTTTTTCGACCATTTAATACACCGATTTAACCCATCAGTGTCCAGTTAAAGAACAATTTCTTGTCCTGAGTTTATCATCCGGTGACGGTAGTAAGAACAAAAACCTTCGTTTTTCGTTTGTCAAATAAAGACAGTGCAGAGATTCGTTATTTTAAAATGGGGCTTAAATCAAGAATTATACGTCATAAGAACAAAATAATAAACATAGTTAAAATTAAACATCAATAATAAGTCGATTTACAGTTATTTTTATTTAAATAAAATTGGTGTTTGTTTCTAATATTAATAATTTAATTAAAATAAAATAATTATAATTAATTAATAGCATGACAATATTGTACAGCAGTTACTGCAACAATCATATTTTTTTTCAATTTGTTTTTTCATATCACCCAGGATTAAGCGCACCAAAGTACGAATATAAAAAAATTCTTTAAATTTTATAAAATTATTGGGAGTCCAGTTTGCGCTATAAGTTCATTGACCCTCCGCCACAATATATACACATATAACGGCAATTCTTAAAAAGTAAAAAAAAATTCGAAATTCGTAATTTGCAATTCTTTTTGTATATATCACCCTCGTAACTCCATGTTACGAATAGCCGTTATGAATAATCAAGAGTGCCCCCCCCGTTTTGTTACTCTTCTCTTTGAGAGAGCTATTTCTGTTTACTGAGACTATAAAAGGACACTATACGCGAACCTTGTATTCTCAGTTGAATAAAGCTTTCTTAATGCCTACACCTGCGTAATTTTGTCATTACAACCCCCTCCAAGAATAATAAAGAATAAAATTATGTTTTTTTACCTTTTTGAGAAATCACATCAAATTAACATATTTAATTTTTATAGGGAGATCAATTTATAATTAATTTAAATTGCACCTCTTTTAACTTTTCCACGATTTAATTATGTTTTTCAGATATTCCCGATCTGGTGGGCTTAATCGAGAGTAATATGAAAAAAGATATTGATAAAAAATTTATTATTTCTGGTCGTAGTAATTATTTTACAATTCTACCAAATTATTATTATCTGGTCGTAGTGCCTATTAAACTAAACTGCCATCACATAAATACATGGCGGGCTCAAGATATTGGCAACACGGGCAGTTGCCCAGGGCGCCATCAACACCGAAGGCGCCCTCATGCTGTCATGTCATGTGTTTGAGATCTTCCAAAACTGGAGCTTATAAAAACACACTTGCGGTCGTCCATGACTCATGACAGATTAAATTCTTTGATTATTTTGTCACTAGAAAATGATCTTGTAAAGAATATAGTTGTCGAAAATGCCATGAAAATATTTTCAGATCTAAAGGCGAAAAAATGTTTTATGTAGGATAATAAATGTTTTTTTGTTTTTTTTTTAAAAAAAAGCAACCTCTATTAAGTCGTATATTGTAATAAACTCCTTATTCTATATTTTCAGTTTTTCTCTTTGTGAAAATTTAAAAAAATTATATTTGTAAATGCGCCGAATTTCAGCTTGCGCGTTGCGTGCGTTGCGTGCGTTGCGTGCGTTGCGGGGGTAGCAATTCCAGGGTCATCACTGCATAAATATAAACTAACGTATGCAAAATTTTGTACTTGAAATATACACATTCCTCCATAACCACTCCTGCCATATACAAAAAAGACTCTCTTTGCCACTGTTTCCAGTTTACTCTTACGTACGTACGCGCGTGCGTACGCGCACGCGCACACACACGCATTCGCTCATCGTCCTTCTCTTCAATCGGAAAAAAATATTAATACACTAGTTAGTATGTTGTATATAAAATGTATGTCAAATTATTTTAAAGCAAACGATGACAATTCTGGAAAAAATAAAATAAAATGCGCGCTTGAACAAAGTGTTAACAAAGGAAATTAATTTAATCATCATCGTCACGGTATTAAAATTGATGACGATTTTTTAAATTTATTTTATTATGCCTCTTGATTGCCTGGGGAACATAAGGCCGCAACAAAACCTCACCAACGGCCGCGATATCCTCTTCAGCTCGGGCCCATGTCGTGCAGGTTGCCTTCATCTCTGCGTCAACACTTCTGCGCCAAGTCTGTTTTGGTCGACTCACTTTTCGCTTCCCTTGTGGATTGCAGTCAAGGGCCTGTTTGGTGACACTAGAAGCAGACGTGCGAAGTGTGTGGCCGATCCATCCCCATTTCCGTTGCTAGCTATTTAAAGATGTAAACTAAAATACGGGGATTAATTCAAGGTCCAAAGATGTAAATAAATATAAATTGAAAAGAAAGGCAAACCAAGACTATCGAATATGAAGCACCAGCGTAATCACACACACACACACACACACACACACACACACACACACACACACACACACACATATATATATAAAATATCGTTTAATATATATGTATAATAATTTTAAACGATATTTTTTTAGTGGATACTCATATTTGAGTAGACGTTCCATCCGTTTATTAAATAATATATTTATTTATTTCCGCCTACAAGCCTGAGTATTCGCGAAATCTTATTAAAGAAAGAAACATGCGCTCTCCGGCAGTATTCGAACCTGCGTCCATGTGGGGAGAAGGTACCGTCGTTAGATCTGAAGTGCGTTAACCGACTTAGCTACGAAGTCACGCAAGGATGAATAGTGTCTTTTAAGCGAAATCCATCTCGCTATCGACACTCGAAATTTTCATATCTCCTCAGTTTCGTATCCAAACGTAAACAAAGCAATTTTTAAAGTAAAGGATTTTTAAAAAATATTTATAAGTCGACAGATATTATCACTTTAAACATTATTTTTCTCCCTCATAAAAGTATAGATGCATAGCAAACACAGACACACATACACATTATATATATATATATATATATATATATATATATATATATATATATATATATACTATTAGTGGTAAATATACACATACATATGCAATCATATATATATACACATACATATATATATATATGTATAAAAAATAATTCCAAGAGGATAAAATCCAGGTAGAACTCAATGTCCAAGACAGAGTAAGGATATAATAAAAAGGCTTAAACACTAATATTCCATGGTCATAATTTATTCCATTCGAATCGTACGATTCCAATGGAAAAAATTATGATCATTTTTTTTTTTACCATTTTTTTTATTCTTCTTCTTATTATATATATATATATATATATATATATATATATATATATATATATATATATATATATATATATATATATATAATGAATACAGAATCCTTCAAAATCTATCAGGTCAGGTTATAATTTATTTCGTGGACTTCACGTCCATCTCTTCAGACTAGTTTTACATTAATAAATGGAGTTCAATTTATTCAGACACAAGGAAATGGAAAAGAAAAAGAAAAAAGAAGAAAGAAGAGAGCGAATAAAGAAAAATGGAATAAGTTTTAATATTAAAGGGAGAAAGAAAAAGAGCGGGAGAAAACAGAGATTTCAATATAAGTTTATTAGGGGGAAGAGAAAGAGTGAGATACACACACACACACACACACATAAATTTATGCACATACACACACACACACACACACACACACACACATATATATATATATATATATATATCCAAGTATAGGATTGGTGTATACGGAATAAATTCCAATAATCAACAAATACTATTCTTAAAAGAGTGCTCAATACAGAGTAGAGCAAATATAATCATTTATTGAAAAATTATAACATAAATATGTTATAAAATCACTACAAAAATAGCCATTTTGTTTCAACACTTCTGGTGTCTTATCAAGTGATGGTGTTGAATGTAGAATCTATATATAAATATGTATAAATCTATATATGTATGTATATGAAGAGAGAAAGATTACAGACCAGAATACAGGTCACAACTGTGTGTGAGCTGTCTTTGGAATGGAAGTGTATACCAAGCGACTTTTGAATGAAAGAAAAGTTTGTTTATTGAAGTCTGTTCGTTAAAGAAATGCGAGGGGATTGAAAACAAAAATGTATTGAATGAACGGGAAGTTCCAAAGAAAGTCATGATGTTATGGTCAAAAATCAAGATAAAAAGAAAAAAAAGTGCAGGTGACTAGTTGTGTGTCTTGAGTACGCATGATCATGAAGGAATGTATTTAAAGCGATAGTTAAGCATTTCTTAGGATCAAACGCTCAGACAGAGAAAAATGGAGAAGACAGAAGGAGAACGAAGATGTATTCACGCGGCATCTTTGTTTTTTTGTATTTTTTTTTTGAGTGCCCATCACTATTAGCCTTGGAGGCGGGGGGGGGGGTAGAGGTGTTACAACCAAATTATTGAAATATGGAATCCTCCTTTCTTGATTGATCACTGATTTTTTCTCCACGTTTCAAAATTAAACGAAATCATTTAACTACAGCTACAAAAGTCTGTTATTATTATTTTTTTTGTTGAAAAACCCTACCACTAAGGCCTTCGAAAAACATATATTTTATTGTTGGTGACTTTGATCGAGACCTACCTTACCTTCTTTTATTGCACTAAAATGTCTGCTTAGATCAATGTAGAATGAACTGAAACAGTATTTTTAATATTTTGCAAGAAATGCCTTTGATCCAGTTATCGTAAGTCAGAGCTTAGCAAACCTTTAGGATGTGGGTCAGATTCGCAATGTTTTGGAGTCATGACAAACTCTCTCTCTCTCTCTCTCTCTCTCTCTCTCTCTATATATATATATATATATATATATATATATATATATATATATATATAGAGAGAGAGAGAGAGAGAGAGAGAGAGAGGGAGAGAGAGAGAGAGAATGCGTTGTAAAATTTCAGATAGAAGTTATCTGTAAAAGGACAATATGAATAAAGGCAAAAGGAAAATATAAGGATATTGGAGGTTTTGAATGTTTTCTATGTATATTTCTTTTTGCGATAAGTATTGGGGGATGCAGATTCTTAGAGCCCTTATATAGAATCCTATAATTACCCCAGATTATCTTGTTACAGTCGTAGGAATAAAATTGATGAGGTCATTCTTGTTTGTAGAATTTCTGTAAGACTTAAACTGAAGTTCGTTATTATTTCTATGCAGTATGCTATATATGAAGGATGAAGTGTTGTTGACTCAGATTCAAAGTTAAGATCTATTTTGGCCTGACGATTGCGCTTAGCATGAAACAGACTGTCACTTCTGGGTGCTGATTTCAATGTCCATATATATATATATATATATATATATATGGACATTGAAATCAGCACCCAGAAATCAGCACCCCATATATATATATATATATATATATATATATATATATATATATATATATATATATTAGAGTTTGCAGCTTATATTTTATATCATAAATGATACATTAACTTACTATCTGTTGTGGTAGGATCCACCTAATCTGCATAGGTGACTACCAACTATATAAATAGTGGTTGGTACCGGAAGACGAGGAGGAGGAATCACGAGATCCAACTAGAGACTCTGATCGACTGCGACTAGTCAACACATTCTCCAGGAACGTCTTCCCAGAAATATACAGAAATACTATATGTAAATATTGTGTACATTTTCTTGTGATAATACATTCTTGTTCTAAGTACATTTTGTGTTGCATTATTATTCCATGCATTAGGCGAGATTCAACAATGAGTCAAGACTCAACAATGGCGACGAAGTAGAACGAACCATACGCCAAGTTTCAACAATGGCCACAAAGTAGAACGAACCATACGCCAAGTTTCAAAAATGGCAAAGAAGTAGAACGAACCATACGGAAAGAAGAAAGAATTAATAGTGAGAGTTTTCAACAATTGGGACAAGTCATTGAAGAACCCAGGCTGAAAAAAAAAACTATTAATTCAAAGTCCAACGTTAACGTAACAACGAAGGATTCTGAACTTCTGGATATGTAAAACTCGTTAAAAGACGACTAAGCATAAAGGAACGTTCACTCAGAAAAATTGGAAAGGTGTCGTAAACGAATAACGGTAATTTTAAATTAAAAAATTATCTACAACGAGACACCCTCTAAAAAGAAAAATTGGCCGACTACAAAAACATGCATGGATTAAAAGGAGCACAAATACACCGTGTCGACTTTGAAAGGTAACAAACTTTAAAAAATTATTTTTTTAAAATTATTTGTTCAACAATATAGTGACGAATTACCTCTGATAAGAAAATCAGACGTTGTCATTGAAATACGCGAACAGAAGTCGAAAACGAAAAAAAAGGCCGATGCTCTCTGTTCGCGAAAAACGAAAAAAATACCAAAGTTGATTAGCACGGGCGTGAATGTAAAAGCAAGACATAAAATATAAAAGTCGTACGTTGTTTCGATTTTTTGGTCAGCTTATATGATATTCGTGGATACACAAATTAAAAGTATATTCCTTGTTGCATGCACACTATCAGCTAAAAATGGAGGAACTATCCAAAGTCATATCTGAATTATTAAAATCCCAGCAGTTGAGTCAACAACGTCAGCAAGAACAACAGATAGCACAGCAAAAATATCAAGAACAACAGATAGCACAGCAAAAATATCAAGAAAAAATATGAGAAGAACAACTGATAGCAATGCAGAAATATCAAGAACGTCAAGAGGAAAGACTTTTAGAAATTCAAAAGTTAATACTGGAGAAATTAAACAACTATCAGGCAAATGTGGGAAATTCTTCATATTCTAATAACACCATATTTAATTCGCTGGAAACGTTCAACTATGTGCCAGACGAAGAAAAAACGTTTGAAGCGTACTTTAAACGATATGAAGATATTTTCTACACAGACTGTGAAAATTGGTCGAATTCAAGAAAAGTCAGTCTATTACTAAGAAAGCTAGGTACAGCAGAACATAGCAAATTTGTAGATTTTATTCTACCGAGAAAAACAACTGAATTGGAATTCTCGGAAACGGTGAAATTGCTAAAAGAGCTGTTTGGAGCAAATATGTCGCTTTGGCATAAGCGATGGTTATGCATGAATGTCTCTAAATCCGACGATCAGGATTACTTAACATATGCATCTATAGTGAATAGACATTGTGACAATTTCAGATTGGCAGAGATTACGGTTGAAGAATTCAAGTGTTTAATTTTTGCTCACGGACTGGTATCCAGTAAGAGTGCCGAAATAAGACGTAGAGTTTTGTCTAAACTCGAATCTGAACAAGGCCTTACCCTGCAAAAGTTAGCAGAGGAGTGTCAACGGGCCGTAAGTTTAAAAAAAGAGTCGCAAAAAATCGAAGAAGCTGGCAGTGCTTATATTAAAAAAATAAAAAAGCAGTCAAATTACCCATCAGAGAAAAATTGGAGAAAAAATTCAGCGTATTTTAATAATAGACAAGAAAATAAAAAGAACGAAAATAAAAAGGTCCCACCATATAATTGCAGACGTTGTAACGAAAGACATTGGGAGATAAATTGCCCATATAGAAATAAGAAATGTTTCGTGTGCCAAAAGAATGGTCGCAAAGGATCGTGTTGTAAAACGAAAAAATTCAAGAGCCGAATTAGACAAACAAATTCGAATATCAAATCAGATAGAGATTTGAGGAAATATGTGACGACTGAAATATTCAAAAAGAATATCAAATTTCAACTCGATTCGGGGTCAGATTTAACAATAATGAACGATAAAACATGGAAAATTTTAAAAAGGCCTACAATAATGAAGTCAACGAAACTCGCTCGAACGGTAACTGGAAAGCAAATTAACTTCGAAGGCGAGGTTGTACTTCCAATGAAATTGAATGGGATCGTTAAAAAAATAAAAGTTTTCATTCTGAGAAATGGAGAAAACTTGTTGGGTACAGATTTTATTGAAACATTCGAATTGTGGGATAAACCGTTAAACTCATTCTGCAGAAAAGTAGAAAGTAATACGCAAACAAGACAGGACATTAAAGAGGAATTAAAGAAAAAGTTTCCGGAAACCTTTACACCTGTTCTTGGAAGATGTAACAAGTTTCAAGCTAAATTTGAATTAAAAGAAAATACTATGCCTATATTTAAAAAGAAGCGTAACGTGCCTTTCGCAAGTGTAGAGAGAGTAGTAGTACCAAAAAAGTTGCAGAAAAGAATCCTACGGGACTTTCATATGGGTCACCCGGGGATTAATAGAACAAAAAGCTTAATGCGAAGCTTTGTATATTGGAAAGGAATGGATGTGGATATCGAAAACATGATTCATCGATGTAAAGGGTGTGCGTTAGCAGCTAAGGCACCACCTATAGTACACAAACCATGGCCAAAGACGGATCATCCGTGGGAAAGATTACACATTGATTTCGCTGGTCCAGTAGAAGATTATTACTACTTAATAGTGGTAGATAGCTTTACAAAATGGCCGGAAGTACTACGCTGTAAAAAGCCTACGTCCAATACCACAACAACTTTTTTGCATGAACTATTTGCACGGTTCGGTGTGCCAGAGTGTATTGTGAGTGACAATGGTACACAATTCACTTCTGACGATTTTAAGGAATTTTGTGAGTTATATCAAATTAACCACATAACGACGCCGCCGTATCATCCGAGATCCAATGGACTCGCAGAAAGATTTGTAGATACGTTAAAGCGCGCTCTGAAGAAAGCCTCAGGAGTTCCAACGGAAAAGGCGCTTCAGCAATTCCTACAAGTATACAGAATCACGCCTAACCAGAGAACACCATCGAACATGGCACCAGCTGAACTAATGTTCGCTAGGAAAGTTAAGTCAGTGTTTGACAAGCTTTTGCCAGGAAGAAATAGAATAAAGAACACTATGTATACAGCTAGAAAAAGATACACCCCCGGAGAGAAGGTCTTTTTCAAGTGCTATAGAAACAACATTGAGTTCTGGGAGTGAGGCATAGTGGACAAGAGAATCGGTGACCTGATTTACATAATAAAAGGGCCGAAGAATACTCATAAGAGGCACCAGAACCAACTCAGAAAATGCTACGTGCTAGAGCATGAAGAGAGTATACCGGATGAGGAGGAAGATCCCATTGATGTAATGTATGATACGTTTCAAGTAGAACCTCCGCAGAGTGCTCCTGAACCGAGAAGATCCGGTAGGAAACGAAAGTTCACGGACCCATTGGACGTGAATCCAAAACGAAAAAGATATTGAAAAAAAAAAACAGATATACATATGAACTATGCAAAGGGGATCTACAAAGAAATAACCATAATCATCATCCCATATAGAAGCCAGTTTGAAATCCAAAAGGATTCCAAGACTTGGGAGGGGGGTGTTGTGGTAGGATCCACCTAATCTGCATAGGTGACTACCAACTATATAAATAGTGGTTGGTACCGGAAGACGAGGAGGAGGAATCACGAGATCCAACTAGAGACTCTGATCGACTGCGACTAGTCAACACATTCTCCAGGAACGTCTTCCCAGAAATATACAGAAATACTATATGTACTTATTGTGTACACTTTCTTGTAATAATACATTCTTGTTCTAAGTACATTTTGTGTTGCATTATTATTCCATGCATTAGGCGAGATTCAACAATGAGTCAAGACTCAACACTATCAATTCCTTGAATAATAAGATCCTTATATTCGAGTTGTTGTCAGATGGAAGTCACATGCCAAGTACTTTCGACAATTTCAAATTGTCATCTTCAGTGTCCAATTTTTCCATACACAGGTAAACACTGATACTTAGTATATATCTTCCATCTGAAAACAACTTGAATATAAGGATCATATTATTCAATGAATTCATAGTGGGTTAATGTCTTATTAAGTCTTGTTAGCGAAGTGATTTCGCCATTTATCACATTAACATTGCTATTTAATTCTTTGTATAAATTGTTTCTTTATGATGTGTATGTGTGTGTATGTATGTGTGTGTGTGTGTATAAAAGATGATAAAGACATTCCGTTTATTTTCTTTTAGTGGCATTATGGCCATACGGATAGGAACTGAACTACACAAAAATAGAAAGGGGCGTAAGACAATGATGTATCTTCTCGCCGGATTAATTCACTCTATATAGCGAGCCGATCCTAAGAGAACTGGAAGTCCTAACAGGATTCATTATTGGTAGACACAATCTTAACAACATAAGTTACACGGACGACATTATTTTGATGGTAGACTTGAAAAGAAAAGTGAAAGACTGTTTATATATCATTTACTGTACAAACAGTAATTTTTTGTTACTTAAAATATATTGGATAACTATATTTTTGTGTTTTATCATTAATAATATTTAAAAAAAAAACAATATCAAATTATTGGAATAATAACACAGCAGGCAAGAACAAAATGTGATGTAATTAACAAGCCACGACTTATTCCTGCCAAGGTCCCGCGACTCTTTTTCCGCCCTTCGTTATTCTACTTGTACCTGATTCTTCTTCTATGTGCCGCCTCTCTCCAGGACATAGGCGATCATGACTCCCCACAACTTCTTATTTCATGTATATTTTACATTACATTTACATTTCACGCACCGGCCTTCTTCAGGTGATTGGAATTTCGAATCGAACCCTTTATTTCGTCCACCGGGGGGAGGTTAGATTATTATAGTTCCACATGCCATGCCTCTTCCCGATGTTTCAGTTATTTCCCTTTAACTCTATAAGTTTTGGTTCACCACTCGGGAGGAGACGTGGCACGTGGAACTAGAACAATCTACCCCGGTTGTCGAAATAAAGGGTTCTGTTCGAAATCCCAATCATCTGAAGAAGGCCGGAGCGTACAACAGCCGGAATGTTGTGAATATGGCAATTAAGATGAGGATAGCAATCCGAATAATGTGAATAATACAAATAATCATAATAGCTCATCTGAGAGATATAAACAGATTCTTATTTCATGCGGTTTTTCTCCCTTTTTCTCCACCCCGTTCTGGCATCCATGTATCTGATTATCTGTACCTATTAGCGACAGATAATTAAATCAACGATTTTTATCGATTTCAAAAAAGAAAAAAAATCCTTCCAGTCAATTTAAATTAGTTTTTGACATACTGCAAAGTATTTTGCTTATTTGAAATATTGTTTTTAATCTATTAGTTTTAAATTAAAATAAAAGCTTCAAGCTTTTAAATTCCTTTTAAAGCTTAGGTATCGCGTTTCTTTGGAGGTACCTACTTAAATAAACTGGGCTCTCTTCCTTTGAGTTGGCAACTAGTTGAGGAGCCGGTAAACTCTGCATATGGTACGGGTATCCACCGAGTAGGGATCGATACCATCAAAAATGGTTCCAGCAACACGATACAAAATGAAAGCAAATTCATGACAGGTTGAAATTTTATGAATTATTTTCTCCATAAAACTGGATAAAACTAAGAAGTTTGGCTGTCGAAAAAGGTACGCATTTCGTAACAAAATCCGAGTCCAAATGTCATGACATTTTATAGAAAAAATTGCTACTTGCTTACCGGCTGGAGAAGAACACTTTCAATTCGGGTGTGACCTTACACGGAGGAAAGGAAAGAGAGTGTTTCCTTTTGAAAATATGTGTTTTTTAAGGCGTCAACCAATCGTTTCTGTCTTCTGGTGTTATTGCTGCATAAAACAGCTACTGTCAAATCTTATTTTTTTAAAATAAGTTTCCATTCGATTTGTCGATAAATCATCAGTTTTTGTCTGTGTTAAAGTATATTTTGAGCGAATTATTTTCTGAATTGCTTGGCTTCAAAAATGGAACCCACATTCCCAGACTAAGTAAAGACAGTCACCCTCTTTAAAACAATTGATACGAAATGAAGTCGTTTGTTTGTTTGTTTTGTTTTACGGCATATCAACCACAATGGGTTATTTAATGCCAACAAAATTCTTTTTTTTTTTCAAAAATGTATAGCTGGTAATATTTTATTTAAAAAATGTATAGTTTGGTTTGTTTTGTTTCGTGGCATATTAAACTCAATGGGTTATTTAATGCTGACAAGATTTTTATTTCTGGTAATATTTTCTTTTTTCAAATATTTATTGCTGATACTAATTTTTTTTTAAAGTATTTCTGGTATTAAAATCTATTTTTACACTCTCATAGTGTTTTAAGTCAGGTTGTGCGGTCAACTATTTTCCCATAGCTGGGACCCTAACAGGTGCTACCACCCCGGGTCAGGGTGGACTGGGAACACCAGCAATTAAGAGGTGGTTCCATGCTCCTCAAAACCTCCTGATCAGAGGCCTTGCTGCTGGGCGTAGTTTATCGTCTTACCCAGGACGCTGATACGGAATGAAGTCATTTGATTTTACTTTAGTTTAGGTCTTTATAAATCCGAGTAAGACCAGGTACTTGTTTTTATTGAACGATAAAGAACTGAAAAGCGAATCTATGAGTGTTAAATATTTTTCTATCTGGCTTATTTAGCATAAAAGCCTGTCGCTATTCATATTTATACTCCATACTCCCACGTACTTATAAAGCTAATGTCTCAGCAGTCATTTTTTACCAGTACTCATATTGCAATTTTTCTATTATTATTGTATTTTTTACCAGAGCTTATATTGCAATTTTTGTTGTTATTCATTGCTTTTCTCTAGCACTCCTTATTACCGGTTCCCATATTGTATTTATTTCTATGCTTGGTCGGCTCAGGACATTTTTGTTGTCTAGCGTATATTCTGATTCCATAAGTTTTTCTATTTTCCAGTGATGCTCTCTGTCTATTATTTCAAGCTCATCCCCCCGGGAGGGGGGTGATCACCCTTTTCCCTCAATATGTGGTCAGCTACGTTTGATTTTTTCTACTTCCCCTTGTGCTACCGATTTTCTTCTGTTTGCCTCAAGGTTCTTGATAAGATCCAGAAACGGGTATGCAATTTAATTGACCCTGATCTGGCTTCTCGTCTGCAGTCTCTGCAGGATGTGGAGAAGGATAGAGGATGGATCAAGCCAACTGGAGATGTCGATTGACGTTACACTTGAATAGTTGGAGATCATAGTCACCAGGGAAACAGGAATGAGGAAGGGAGTTCCATAGGCGTGAGGTGTGAGATATGAAGCTATTGGAGTAGAGGAGACGTCTATATTTAACAGTTTCAACAGTGAAAGAGTGGGAACGGGATGCCAGCCTCGTAGGACACTTGAATTCATGGAGCCTGGGAACCAGCGATAGCAGCTCACCAGAGCAATTACCGTGAAAGTATTTATAAAAGAGACAGAGAGAGGCGGCGGTGCGTCTGTGAGAGAGAGAATAATAGAGGCGTTGATATGCTGCTAAACAAAATTAAAAAAAAGAACAGTTATTATTCCTACATATCCTCATCAACTGAACTTTCTAACTCCTCCTACTCCTACTCCTACTCCCATACAACAACATCATTTAGTAACGCTAATCCTTTAATGACTCCTTTTCCTTGTATTAGGTGAATATAAAATTAAAGAAATACTAGATTATATAATACCTAAAAGGACAGCTTTGATGGTTAATAAATATCTCTTGTAGACCAATTCATTAATGCAGTCCATTATTACTCTAGTTAAGTTTGATTCTCACCGGGTGTCTCGGTATCTATGACTTTGTGCCATACAAGCTATTCTTAATTGTCAGACGATATAAACATTTCGATAAAACGAAGTAACAAAAATAAGACATAAATAATACTAATTTGAAATTATTAATGAAAATGTTTCTTTTAGTAAATTTGGTAATTTAAGATTTTTATTTGTACTAGTATAAGTTGGTGCAAACAAGCAATATTCTGTGGAAGAAACCGGATGAGGTAGAAAGTGCCTATATGGGCAAATTTGAATTTTATTTTGTGTCTTCAAAGGTAAATGATAACCTTGTCTAACAAGCCGTTAACGATATGAAACGTGAGTTCAAAGCACGTCGGGAGCTTTATTCTTTATTTTTCATTCATGTTACTTAACCTGGAATTTGAAAAAAAAAAAAAAAAAAATTAAAAATAAGATGAAAAAATGTAATCAAAAACTAAAAATGAAACTTTGATTTCAGAATAACTTAAAATCTTGTTTAGCTTAGAAAAGATATTTAAGAACTTTGCATTTGGTTATATCAATATTCGTTTTTAAAGGTGAAATAGGCTTGAATTTTATTTTAAATACTTGGATTTTAAATTGTTCGGAAAGTAATGTCGCCTTTTATTACTTACATTATTTACATTATTCGTACTGTTATCCTCATCTTCATTGTCATATTCACAACGTTTCGGTGATTGGAATTTTGAATCGAACCCTTTATTTCGTCCACCGAAATAAATTGTTCTAGTTCCACGTGCCATGCTTCTTCCGGATGTCACAGTTATTTACCTTTAATTCAACTTTCCAAGTTTGATTCACCAACTGTTGTGGCCTAGCATTGAACTCACAACTCTTTGTGTCTAGTCACTGGATCTAACTAATGTCTTTATCCACTGGGACATGTGTCCGAATAATGTAAATAATGTAAATAATCATAATACATCATCTCAGAGATATAGGCCGATGTTACGTTTTATTTATTTCCTTTTTTGGCGTTGGCATAAAAACTTATTCAAATATTATTCATGCCAAATATCTTTCAAGAACTTAAGAATTATTAACAATGACAAAAGTTCACTGTAAAAATAATTGTCTTACTCTTTCTTGGAAGAAACTGAGATTGTGAACGAAAGAAATTCTGGTCAAGTTGAACTGGTCAGTTTTTAAAAATTATTTTGCCATTAAGAAAGTCTTCTACTGAATTGATTAAATAGAAATCTTAAGCTGGTTGGATTAGGATGATATAATTTTGGAACAGCTGACCCCACCCCCAACACTTAATGGCACAAAAGGTTACCTATATTTTCGGAAAGAAAGAAAATTCATGGTGTCAGAAACTAGTGAAGGCCATTTTGTAAACTGGTTTACCGCACCTCAGAATGATCTGCCTTATTCGCACTATTGACCACATTTTTGTTCGCTAACATGTTAGGGATGAGGTCATTGTATTATCTATAATTTAACGATGGGATATTATATTCCGCACTACATACATTTCATTCGAAAGGGGAAAGATTTAGTTTTCATATGATGTATAATATATGCAAAAATGTTTAGTATTTTATTCAACATGTTACTTAAAAGAGAGAATTCTGACTTTTCGGGAAGGAATTTTTCATGGTAAAATATATCTACAGGATGGTCCGAAAGTCTTGTCACCATACCAAAAAGTAATTAGAACAATATTTACATTAGTCGGACTATTGTCCTCATCTTTGTCGCTATATTTGTCACAACGTTTCGGCCGTTGTACGCTCCGGTCTTCTTCAGGTGGTTGGAATTTCGAACCGAACCCTTTATTTCGATCACTGGGGTAGACTGTTCTAGTTTCACGAGCCATGTTTGATGGATGTCAGTTATCAGTTATTTCCTGGTAATTTTCCCTCTGAAAGTTCTTCACTGCCTGAACCGGGTATTGAACTCACACTCTTTGGGTCTGTCACTGGATCTAACCAACGCCTTTATCCACTGTACCATGTGTCCTTGAGGACATCTGGGTATGAATTTCTGAGTATTATAAACCTAATTTTTCAGCAATCATTTTTTACCAGTACTCATATTGCAATTTTCCTGTTATCATCATGTTTTTACCAGAGATCATATTGTAACTTTTTGTTATCATTGCTGTTCTCTGGCACTCCTCATTACTGGTTCCTATATTGTATTTATTTCTATGCTTGGCCGACTCAGGAGATTTTTGTGGCCTAGCATATGTGCTGATTCCTTAAGTTTACGAATTTTCCAATGGTGTTCCCTGTCTATGATCTCAACCTGATCCCACTAATGTAAATACTGTACATAATACCTCATCTCAGAAATATAGACAGACCCCAATAGGAGAACAAGTAATACAGTAATACAAATCACATGTACTGGATTCAGTTTATTCACTTTCATTAACGCTGTCGCACATCGAGAAGGTCTTCATGAATATCATTTTCGTGTCAGCCATATAGAAAATGAAATAGAAAATGATGTAGTGGGTGACAAGATTTTCGGCCCACCTTGTATTTAGTGAATTGATTCTCTCTTGAGATTATTTTGCTGAGCGGGGTTTTGTATGGTCTCATATTTTCTGTTTACCAAATTATATAATTTTGTGCGTAAATCTATAATGGGTTATCAGTTATAGTGAAATGTATGAGTGTTGAAACAGATTAATTTGATTTGGCCTTGTTAGTTAGATAGCCCACCATAAGAGGGGGTATAAAACAAGAAAATCAAATTGTAAAGTGAAACAACAAATTTATATACATATAAATCAAATTAAGGTCTCTACAAATAAAATTAATGTATTTTGATTGATACAAGGTCGTTCATAGTAGTCCTTGCAAGAATGAGTTTATGTATACGTAGGCAGAAACGTATGTGTGGATGTACGTACGTATGTATAAGCGTTATTGTAGGGTAGGAATATCTTTGAAGTAATCACTCAGTCTTAAAATGTTCCGTTCGTTTATCAAGTATAAAAGAGGTGAGGGAGAAAGGTAAAGATAATAATAACAATCGCTTGACGTTTGTCAAGGGACGTGTTAATACTCTCGTCTCCTTCTCTCTGGTGACAGTCAAACTTGCCCGTCTTTTATTTTGTTTGTGGGGCTTGAAAAGGTCATTTGAGAATTATCTCCCGGATATGATTCAGGCCTTTCCATTGGACGATGAACAAACTTCGCGTCGGCTCGCGAAAAGGTCTGTAAAAGAATTTGTTTCTGAGAATTGAAGATTATACGAATTTTGTTTTTAAATGTTTCCTAGTTTTCTATTGGCCGAAAAAACATTTCGCATCAAGCTGTGAAATTTCACGAGTTTTGTTTTGGATTCGCTTTTGCGTGTGTGTTAAGCAAAGTTTTTAAATTCCAGTCTTTAATTTCTAACAAAATCAATGAGTCAGCGCTGAGCATTTGAATTTTAAATCTAGATCTTATTTTGTTCACTACAAATCTACACAATTCCTGCGTTCTTACCAATAGAAAATAAACTTTCATTGTCTCAGAGCTTGTAATAGTAAAAGCAGTATGACTAACCGATCAATAAACATAAACGTTATTTGGGCTGGAAATTTTATTTGAACTTTATATTTGCCATTTGAGGAGTAGAACGATTCTACAGAAGGACGCTAAGCATGTCATGGGCGCTGCGCGTAATAACGATGATGTCTTAAAAAAACGGAAACAAAAAGACGTTTATACATAGAATCAGAAAGAGCTGATATTTCTTGAACACATAATAAAGAAGCGCTTGGAAAATTTAACATTCAGAGGACCCGTCGAATGCAAACGGAATAGGACAGATGACATTACACGAATAGATGGCATAAAGAGTAGTAAGAGGAGTGGTGCAGTGAAGAACTATTCTAAGGGGTACAAAGAAGTCGTGGAGAGTCATGATTGCCCACATCCTGAAGCGACATAATATATACAAGATGAAGCGACTTAATATAGTAAAAAATGAGAAATACCCTATAAAGACGAATTCTATATTGTTGTAATCACCCGTCAGTCAATCTGCTACGGGTAGAACATTGAAAGCCATTTTTACCGTTAAGTAGAGACTCGTAAATTTTTGTTTTTTTTCGCTTAAGTGGTAACCACACATCAAAGTGACTAATATAAACAAATTAGTGTACATGAATTTTAACGCTTAAGTTGAGAGTTATCATTTTCTACGAATTGGGGATATAGATATCAAACCGGCACAAAATGTGTAATATTTGGCAAGTGTTTTAGCAGGAAATGGAAAACTTGCCACCGAAACCCGAAGGCGACTTGAAATAGCAAACGGCACCTTCCAAAAATTAGGCAAAGTAATAAGAAACAGGAAAATGTTAGAAACAAGAGTGATGAACTGCTGCGTAGTATCTCATTTCTTACATCAGAATAGAGAAAGATGCCTTCTAGAGACTAAGCAAAGTATTAAGAAACAGGAAAATTTCGTTAGAAACAAAAAAACAAGTGATGAAGAAGAAGAAGAAGAAGAAGAAGAAGAAGAAGAAGAAGAAGAAGAAGAAGATTGATTTAGGTTACTTTTCGTCTGCTTTTCGTCTACAATTTTTCAGCAAGGAATAACAATGGACTTTTGTTATTTTCTTTCACTATTGTTCACCCAATACAAGGCCTAAGTGCCGCTCAAGGTAGAGTGTTACTTAATGGGGATGTTGTAAGAGCGTATAGATAAGGGGAACGGGTTGCATATTATGAGAATATGTAGGATAGATAACGGTTGGCTTTAGACTTGAAGAGGTTAAAATTGTAGTGATCAGGGAAGCATCCCCTCGGGAGTCCGTTCCATATTGTAACAGTTTTGCGTGTAACTTCCTCTTTACCAGTGGAATACAAAAAGATGTGTGGCGTGGCGTGGCGTGGCGTGGCGTGCTGTGGCGGGTCCTAGCTCTGAATGTCTGGACTGGTGGAAGCAAGGAATGTAGTTTGGTCTAATATCTGCAGCGAAAAAAGAGTAGCGAGAAGCTGTGGAGAAGTGGTTGAAGAAAACAATTCATAACCCACAAGGCCGCGCAATCGTTCGAGGCCTGAAAGTGAGGATTGGGCAGCTCAGGCCCAAATGTGACAGCAATATCAGATTGCCGATAAGAACGATTATAAATATTTGTTATATTTGCATAGAATTTTCCCAATCTTTCCAGTTGGCTTATAGGGATTTTGTTTTTAACCATTTCATCTCAAACAAGACGCAACGGGTTTTATTGGAAGTAAAAACGGAATGCGAAAAATTTAGTGAGGAGTAAAGGAACAGGAAAACAGATGATACCGATGGCCGTTGTATTTACATTTTCGAACATTGTAGGTGGGATGGAAGCAAGAGAGTTCCACAGGCGAGAAGTGCGAGAGAAGAAACTATTAGAATAGAACTTACGGTTACATCTAAATAGTTGAACATTAAAACGATGAGTCCCAGATGCCAATCTAGTAGTACGCTTAAATCCACACGGTCAACGTAACAAGGAGGAGAACTACAACTGCCATGAAAATATTTAGAGAAAAGACAGGGGGAAGCGACGTCATGACGATGGGATAGTGACTGAAGTCGAGATGCCAGTTCAGGACCGATAACATTACAGACCCTTCTTTGAATTTTGTCGAGAAACTCGATATATTTAGGAGCCACAGACTAGATATGGCAGTAATATTTAACACACGAAATATGAATTCTGTCTTTATAAAAAATTAAAAATATCTGCAGATTATCACAAGAATTTAATAGCTTTCTTTTTGTTCCCAAAGTATGGGTGTTATATCTTTTTAATTGTAAATAGAGGGAATTATTTGGCGCGAAAAACCGCCCCTCATATGATACTCACAGTCACGGAGGCACGTGCTTCGTTTACGAAGTATAGTGGTTTGATTCATTCATAGACAGTCGAACGTTAGTTGAGTGAATGCGTGTGTGTGTATGTGTGCTAGAGAGAGAGAGAGAGAGAAGGGAAGAAAGAGTTTAACTCATAGTCTGAAATGATAATTTATGTCTCTCCTCTTTTTCGTACCGACTTCAAGCTCGCAAAACCTTTTCTGCCACCCAACATGTGAAAAACGAAATCCGGTCTTGTCACATGTGCTTTACCGCCATTAACACTGCCACCGGCGCCACTACTGCGCGCCACTTTGCAGATGCTGTCCGAATACCATTTCTAACAGAGCGTCGCCATGCAAAATGTGGGGGCAGACGTGGCGTAGGCAGTTGCAGCAGCGCTGGAGGTGCTTACAACAAATAAGCGGACACACTTGGACTTGGTTGCTGGTTAGACAGGGACATTTGCCGTAACTGCACACTCACCGCAATAGTTTGACAGACTGACAGCCCACCGCCAGGAGAGTTGTACTTTAGTTTCTACTTGACATTACGTAGTGTAGATTGTACTTAAGAAGAACACGTGTTCTTGACGGTTAGTCATCTTAATTTAAAGATACAACGTCTCCCAATGACAAACGAATAGTTTTACTTGCTACTATATGCGAGATAGTTCGGGTATAAGTTCAAACGTTTTAAAAATAGAGTAATAATTCGGAAAAAAATGCTAACTTATTTCTGTGCCGACGGAATCAACCCTAAACACCCTATATAAACAGGCACGACGTCACAGAATAAAAAGGACCGGTGGAGGCTAAATCAGATGCTAAAAGTGGGGAGCTAAATTATATATTAAAGGAGGAATCATATGTTCAAAGTTTTTTTTTTCTTTTTTAATCGAGTTCACTCCAAGCAATGCAGTAATGGTATTGAGACGCAAGGGGTTACTGAGTGTGTAAGAGGAACATTGCTAAGGAGTGAGAACAGAGGAAGAGTAAGCAGGAAGACAGTAGATAAAAATCGACAAATAGGGGGCTACGTTATATGCGAAGGGGGAATCAGGTGTTAAAAGTAGGGGGTTAAATCAGATATTAGAAGTGGAGAATAAATTATGTTTATGGTAAAAGCAGAATCAGATGTTAAAAATATAGGTCTATGATAACCTCTATATTTTTTTTATCTACAGGGTACCCCACAAAAAACAACCCCCCCCGCAAAAAAAAACAGGAAATTTGGTACAGTTTATTTAATTGTTAGAATTTTTGTTACATTTATTTGAAAAAAGCAAAGGATATAAATTTAGTAGCTCAAAACAGAACAAAAACACAAATATCATATGCGTTCAAACTAAAGAACTCTGGCAAAATTTCTTAGCATTTTTTCAGTCTCCAAGTTGGATGTTCTTTCTTAAAGAGAACAATCACCTCGCGTGGAAAATTTCATGGGTGTGGCATCCTGGAACAATAAATGGTTAAAAAATTTGTTAGTTAATTTTTTTAGTTCATTAATATACTAAAATATATAGTTATTTTTTTATGTTATTTAATTTCTTTAGTTCATTCATATAGTAAAATATATAATTAATTTTTTTATATGTCAGTTATTTTTTTCATAAATCTAAAATTTTCTGGGTTTTTTGGGGTTTTTTTTTTGTGGAGCATCCTGTATATTTTTTTGATTCAAAATATTTGAAAATCCATCCGTCTCATAAAATGAATATTTTTAGATATATTATCTTTTTGCAAACTTTATTGTTTTCTATTTTTTGCTTTTTTTTTACAGCAAGGTTCACCTTGTACAAGGCCCGGAGGCCACTCGAGGTAGAGGGTTACGTTAGGAGGCAGTTTGTACTGATAGGAGAGGAAGGTAACGATTGACTATAGACTAAAACACGTTAAGATTGTAGGGATCGGGGAAACATCCCCTTGGGTGTCGATTCCACAGAGAAGTGGTTCATTGGAAGAAGCTTACTTTTCACAAATGGAATGTGGGTGGTTCGCTACAATGTAGGTGGCCTGGCGGGTCGTTAAAGTTAAAACCGGCGGAACTAAGGAATGCAGTTCGTCCGGGCACTTTCCATGAAAGTAGCGATAGAGCAGCGGGAGGCTTGCTACATCCCGCCTGTGACAGAGATGTCGGAGGGTGGTAAATAATTCGACATCAACAAGGACGCAGAGACGTTTTTTGTACTCTATCGAGGCTGAAAAGTGCGGTCTGTGCAGCTTCCGTCCAAATATCTCGGCTTTTACTTATGTCCTGGAATGAGATCTGCAGAACTTTTCTAAGATTTAGACACTAATGCTTCAGGGGAAAAAAAAAATCCCCAAATCCTTTTTTTTTATTTTGAAAATTAATGGCAGTAATGATTACAGGAAAGCACAGTGGAGCAATGGATAGCGGCTCGGAATGAGGAATCGGAGAGCTGAGTTCAAATTCCATTCAAATCCATTAGATTCAATTACGTGCTAATACCCTTGGGAAAGGTATGAATCCTCTTCTTCTATGGATTCTACAGCCTTGAATGGCAACTGGAGCAAGAAATGGCAAGCTACCGCGGGAAAAAATCTGCCTCGTCAGTCATGTATCTTTCGATACATGATCACGTATGGCACATAACTGACTGACTGAATGAATATAGAGAAACGCTAGATGTCAGTGTTGTCAATGATGATAAATTTAGTTTTCGGCTTCGTTCTCAGCTTCTTCAACAAAAGGGATGCTGAAGAAATAGCCCCACTATAGTATTGTGTGTGATATGAAGAAGTTAGCTTCGCGATATTTCTCGACATTCGGGTAAGTAAAGTTACCCGAAAAAGTAAAGTTAAACGTTTTAAAAGCAGGTATTTTTTTTATCTTTTTTTTAATTTATCGCGTGACCCGCAGGGTCGCAGAGCCAGCATGTGTACTGCAACCGCAGTAGAAGTGGTGTTTCTTGGGCAAGAGAGCCTGACCGAGCCCAACCCTCTCCAGGTCGGTTTTGAATTCAGAGTTTTTCCTTCTCCTAGACTGGTTGCCAGCCAAGGCAACCAAGTCTAGGAGAAGAATAAGGATAAAATCTATAGTTAATTTTTTAAATGTTATTTTATTTCTTTAGTTCATTCATATAGTAAAATCTATAGTTATTTTTTATATGTTAGTTAATTTATTTTAGATCATTCATATAATAAAATATACTGTCCTACTATTTACCCATAGTTGGGAGGAGAAAAGATTCATAGCTTTCCAAATGGTATTCGAACTCGGCTCTCCGAATACCTCCGTCCGAGCCGCTATCCATTACTCCACCGTGTTTCACCTTATCCTACTTACTTGGGTCAAATGTAGGCTTACATTTTGTAGATATGCACTTTACATTTTTAAAAACATTTTATCCATTTATATTTATTTGTTCTAATCAGATTTGTTCAAAACTATTTATGTACATTTGTTTAACATTTTACTTGCATTTTTTTAGCAAGTTTCATATCTTAAATGTCCTCCTTTAACAATGCAACATTCCTCGAACCTTTCCAGAATACTATGACACACAGCACGACACAAATCATGATCAGTATCAATTTTAATAAATACTTGTGAGATAATCTCTTTTAATTCGCTCACTGTATAGAGATTTCTCTCATAAACCTTGTTCTTTATTACACCCCAAGATAGAAATCCAGTGGTTTTAGGTCACGTGAATGTGGTGATCAATCAATGCTGCCCCTTTTTTTTCGAACCAACGCTGTGGAAAGGTTTGGTTAAGGTAGTCCATTACTACCAAAGCATAATGGGGAGGTGCTCCATTTTGCTGAAATAACAGTTCTTTAAGTTTAGCTCTAGTTCTGTGCTGTGGATACGTGAAATAGTAAAACAACTGTAAGCCTAATTTTGGCACACCAAATAAAACTTAAAGATTTTGTGTGTCTGTATGTGTGTGTCGGTTGTGAATCCTGAACATTAATTAAATGTATATTTGGTCCGTGTTTGGGTGTGTGAAAATACTGTATCAAAATGGCATCAAATAAATACGAAATACGGACACAAGACCGAATTTCACGTGGGAATCCCACGCATCCAGGGAATTGGAGACAAAACAGTTCAGTCTCTCTCAGTATTTCTCTTAAAGGACGCTTCAGGCCTTAGGGAATGACTTTGACACTCCCCCTTTTAGTGCAGTGGGGTATGGTGCTTCTCGAGAAACGCCCTCACCCCCACCACTGTAGTTGAGCAAAACAAATATGGCTGGTATTTATCTGTACGCCCTTTCGAAGAGAATATGACGTATGGCCGAGTTTAAAGCGGGAATCTCACGCGCATAGAGGATAGGAGGCAAAAATTATTCAGCGTCCTCGACACTTCCGCATTGGGACGCCTCAGGTTTCGACGCTCACTCTCCCTTTATTAGTGCAGAGAGATGTTTCATTTAACTACCCACCCACTCATACGGAATGTGGCACAAGGCCGAGTTTAATGTAGGCGTTCCACATGTACAAGAGACCAGAAGCTAAAAATAGTCCAGTCTTCTCAGTGTTTAATCGCTGGGAACGTCATAGGTGACAAGGATTAACTTTATTCCCATTTTAAATTGAATGGGAAAAATGCTGCTTGCAGGAAGATGAGCATTATAAATCCGTATATTGCCCAATTTGCTTATAAGTGGATAATTAATTTTTATATTAAAAAAAAATCAAAATTTTTAAAATAAGCAACAGAAATGTGGTTTTACTAAAGCTTGCCAAGATTAGCATGGACGGAACATGCAAGCAACGAGGAAGTTTTATGGGAATTGGAAACGAAAAGGACACATTTGGATAGCATCATATGAAATTTCTAGGACACATAATGGAAAAAGAAGGCATGGAAAATTTGACACTCTCAGAAAATATTGAAGGAAAGAGGGACATGGAAAAGCAGCCAGTAACCTACATAAATTTGTGTGGATGGATGGTAGAACAGGGAGTGACAATGATAATGAAAAGCAAACATTGCTAATAGCTACGAAGAAAAGGAAGTAGTGAAAACGATATTTGTCAACGTCCTAAAGGGATACGGCACAAAGAAAATATTTTTGTCATTTATTAACAATCAAGAATTTTGCGATCATTATAAATAAGTAAATGCTTTGTAGATAATATTTATAATTAAACTTGCTTAATTAATCAAATAAAAAAATTGTAACCTAAAAGTGTAAACGTTCTCTGCATTTTGATCACAGCATGACAATAAACAGCAATATTGCATAAAGTGAAATAAGCAATAATAGTGTATTTTGAAAATCTAACAAATGTAACTTTTGACATTAGAACATGCCGTATGTGAAATAAACGCTGATCCAAATGTTTAAATTAATTACTTTAATTACGACAATTACACGGCATAAGCAAGTCGTTCAAAGAAAAGACTATGTAGCGCAGAGAAGCAAAGGACTTGACCCGTACAGCCTCGGGTATTATTAATAATAATATACATACATATATATATATATATATATATATATATATATATATATATTCAATTTTATCATATAGACAAAAACAGTTTACTCACTACAAAGAGGCAACTTTGATTCGGTGCGTTTCAATCGCACCTCGACATGTGAGAACCAAAAATGGATATGGACAATTCTGCTTGTAAGCAAGCCGTATGTGAAACGTCACTTCCTTTTTTCTATTTGTTTGAGAAATAATAATTTATATATTACTTTCGTTCTCATTGCATCGGATATATATATATATATATATATATTACACATTAATGTATATTTTGGCAGCAACCTTTCTTTCATTAAACAGGGTAGACAAGTATGATTTAATTTATATAAATATGAATATAACAGTGGGTATTGAAGTCAAGACCTAGAAGCGATAGTCTGTTTTGTGCTAAACACAATGTGCGTTGTGTTTTTGCTCGACTAATTATATATACAAGTCATTGATGCATTGTGGGTAGTCAGTTGCATTGCATTGTGGGTAGTCTATTGTATTATTCTAACGATTATTTTGGTGTGCGTTAACGGTTGTGTTGCGAATTATTCTAGGGGCAATTGAGTGAGAATAATTGTGGATCGGAATGCAGTTTGGGGGCTATTTAAAGTGATCTGAGTTAACTTTTTTTTATTCATCAGTGATTATTTTATTATTGATTTTATTACTATGTTTTCTTGTGTTTATGTGTGCGTACGTAGTTTGTTAATGTATTTATTATTTACTTAGGTTATTTACTTATTTGTTTAAATTAATTTATTTTACTTGTTTTTGTTTATTTATTTTATTTAGTTTCGTTTATTCTTGTTTGTTTTCAGTTCTCAGTTTTTAATTAACGTCGTAAAAAATTGTTTTTGAGTTTGCAATTTGAGATGAGTTCAGATTGTTTATTTAGTAGTTTATTTTTCTGTGGGAAGGTAATTAATGCTATTTTTCCTCCAGGCAGAGTTTACAGTTTTTGGATCTATACACACACATACATACATACATTCATTCACATATATATATATATATATATATATATATATATATATATAGAGAGAGAGAGAGAGAGAGAGAGAGACACACACACACACACACACACAGTATAATTATATATAATATAACTATATTTATATTAGTGAATTGTTTTCTCTTTTAATTAGGGTGGCATCCATATTGTGGTCAGCTTCGTTACGGTGAACTACTAATGCGGTTAATTTTTAAAATATACCTTTTGTTTTTCATGTAATCTTTTATTCAAATTTCTTGAGGTTTCTCCAATATACTCTTTCTGCCAATTTTCACATTTTAGCTCACTATTTTGTTTTGTATTGATTAAGTCTTTTATTGTTTTAGACGTAGTTGTGACAAATTTTAAGTTGAGTTTAGATAAATTCTTTTCAATTTGTGATAGTGCTAGCGGGTAGAACAATAAACTTTTTGATTCGTTGAATTTGTCAGGAGGCGCTGCTTTTCTATTTGGGAATATTTTATGAGCCTTTTGTTTTGCATTGCATATAAAAAAGTTAGGCTACTGGAGTGTCTTGAAAGTCTTTTCAATGTATTTCTGTTCTTCGTGTAAATATTAAGGGCTGCAAATTCTTAGTGCTCTTAAGTAGAATCCGATGATTATTCCAGATTTTATTTTGTTGTTATGATGGGAATATAAATTTATGTGATCATTTTTATTAGTTGTTTTTAGGTGGACACTAGGCTTTAAGCTGCTGACCACGCTGTGTAACATTATATCTAAAAAAGGTAAAGTATATTTTTCTTCCATTTCGTATGTAAATTCTATTGTGTTCGACTTTGTTCAGCTTATTTGCAAGATCAGGTAAATCACTATCACGGAAATATATTAAAAGAGCATCGTCAATTTGTCGAAAGTATGTTGATTGTTCAGGTAAAATATTTTGGAAAGGACCTATTCGAAAAATTCTAAGAAAATACATGCCATCACTCTACTAAGAGCCGACCGCATTGGTAATACAAATTTTTGTTTATAAAAGTTATTACTAAATCTGAAACATCCTTGATTGTTGATGAGACGACGGATTTTTATTATTTTAGCTGTTTTTATCTCTGTCTTTTTAAAGACATTTAAGCATTTTCCAACCGAGATGTTAGTGTAAAGTGATTTTATATCTAGATTGACCATGACTCAAACATATTTGTCTCCCTTAGTTTTTCGAATGGGTTGACTGGTTTCAAGGATTGGGGTTAAAATTTTTGTTATGTCTTTTGCCAGTTTGTGGAGAGCTCTGACTATTTGTGAAATAATCAAGCGAATTAGGAAAACAGCGCCAGAAAGAGTTCATTGTAGCTATAGAAAATACATTTAAAAAATACAATATCACTTCAGGACAAATGCAGTTATGGATCTCCACACCATTCCTCTCTTAATATGTTTTTTACGGAGATGTTCACCCTGAAAAAGGCCCGAGCGCCACTCGATATAGAGGGTTAGAGAGTAAGAGGCACAATTTGTACGGATATGTATGGAAGATAACGGTTAATGCTAGACTTGAACAGATCGAGGAAGCAACCTCTTGGGAGTTGGTTCCATAAGAGAGTGATTCGTGGGAAGTGGCTGCTTGAGTCGAACTAAGGGAATACGAAGGGAATGAGGGTGGTTCGCTATAATGTGCGTGGCATGGCGGGTCTTAGCCGTGGAAGCTAGCACTGATCGAACTGTAAGAAATGTAGTTCATCTAAAAACTCTCCATTAGCGATAGACTAGCGAGAGTCTTATGACATCTCGTCTGTGAGAAAATTATTGTAGGGTGGAAAATAATTCGTCAGCTCCAAGAGCGTAGAGACGTTATGGGGCTATCGAGAGTAGAAAGGGAAGCTCCTGCCCATATGTGGCAGCTGTACTTCATTTCGGCCTGAATTCTTGGGACGAATAGTTCAGCGTTTTCTCATTGAGTTTTGAATTAAGAATTGTTCTCGTCGACGGGTTACCAGCCAAGGATTGAGAGTCTAGTGCTCCCTGACATTTAGCCCATCGCTGTGGAAGGTGTGGAAAAGAGATGAATTTATGTCTTTCGAATGACAATGCCAAAGAAAACGCAATAAATACGGTAAGGATTCGAACTCGGATCGCAAGTATTACGTTGAAGAAATTAAAGAATAATATTACTATTAATATTATTAGGGCTTGAAAATAAAATATAACAGTATCTCTTCAATCGGAATAAAATTTGAACCACGGCATCAGGTGGATCTCCATAGCTCGACTTGTAAGGTAGTTATCGCATTGAGAAAATAGGTGCTAGTTCGAGTCTCACCACAATCTTAGCTTTTATTTTAGATTCCACTGCTTCGTATTGGTCGTAGAATGACAATGTGGAAGTTTCATTAAAAGACGATTGAAATCATTGGATTATTTTGTTTTGTTTTACGGTATATCAACCTTAATGGGTTATTTAATGCCGACAAAATTTCTGGTAATATTTTTTCTTCAAAAATGTATAGCTGGTAATAAATTTCTTTTTTACAAAGTATTTCTGGTATTAAAACCTATTTTTACACTTCCATAGTGTTTTGGCACCAGTTTGGGGATCAACTATTTGCCCATAGCTGGGACCCTAACAGGTGCTACCACCACGGGTCAAGGTGGACCTGGGAATACCAGCAATTAAGAAGTGATTCCACGCTTCTCAAAATCTTCTGAACCGAGGTCTTGCTGTTGGACGTAGTTTATCGTCTTACCCTGGACGCGGACGTAGTTTATCATCATACACAGGACGGAAATCATGACGAGAAAAATAGTGGAATAATGTTTAATCTCGGAAATGGCAAAGATGCAATTCATAAACAGTTAATTTGTTATCAGGTATAATATTCTTTGATTATGGATAACTGTCGTCTGTCTGTCATATTCTGCGCACTAATTTTTGTACTAAAAATAACTTCAAAGTATCCGTCATGAATTCTTTATTCTTATAAAATTTCTAAAGAAATAAACTGTTATTTATTTACATTATACATCATTTGCAATGAGTTGATCGTTGTCTATCCTCCTTATCCTCATAATCTTCACCGCCTAGAATTTTCTGTTCACTCATATCATGCACCTTATGCATCATAACAATTTTAACTCTACCCTGAGTGGTTCTCAAGTTTTGTATTGTGTTAACATTAGTATAAAATTAATGTTTTAATAATGCATCCACAGAGATTTTCCTTCGGATCAGATCAAGTAATTTTTTGTAGTAAATCATTTGACTAAGAAATCTCTTTAAGATCTGATATATTTGTTGGATCAAATCAATTTGGATCGAAGTCATATTCATGGAAAAGCCATTTAATCAAAATGTATTTTGAGACAATGTATTTTGAGACAATGTATTTTGAGACAAGCTTTTTTTTCGCAGAAACTCTACAACAATCGTTTATTTTTTTCTCTCTGTTTCACTTGTCGATAATTGACGACAAATTTCGTTTTTATTCTTGCCAGTGTCAGATATATGGATCGGGACACCTCGAGGTGGGGTAATGGTTAGCAAGGTTGTCTCGCTAGAACAATTAAGACTGAGTAGTGAGTTCGATCCTCACTGGGTGAGGATTACATTCGGCCTTGTGCTATATCCAAGCTACGCTTGGGAAAATCACTATTTGGATCGTATCAGATCAAACACGCCAACCCGTTTCTTTTCTTTTTTTCAGCATTATATCAGATCTTAAGAGGTTTGCTAAATTATTCAGCAGGATTCAAAAACAGATTTCAATTCGACATTCTTCATCTTCGTTACGATTTATTTCTTTTCAAATCATTTTACTGACGTACAGGTTGCAGAAGAAAAAATGGTAAGTCATTAATGGCGATGGTGTTTTCATTATTTACATTATTCGGACTATTCTCTTCATCTTTGTCGCCATATTTATTACAACGTTTCGGCCGTTGTACGCTCCGGTCTTCTTCAGGTGGTTGGAATGTCGAACTGAACCCTTTATTTCGCTCACTGGGGTAGACTGTTCTAGTTCCACGTGTCATGTTTAATGGATGTCAGTTATCAGTTATCTCCTGTTAATTCCCCTCTCCAAGTTCTCCACTGCCTTAACCGGGTATTGAACTCACACTCTTTTGGTCCTATCACTGGATCTAACCAACGACTTTATCCACTGTGTCATGTGTCCTTGAGGACAGGACCCAAACAGTGTGAGTTCAAAAGGCAGTGGAGAACTTGGAGAGGGAAATTAACAGGAGATAACTGATAACTGACATCCATTAAACATGGGACGTGGAACTAGAACAGTCTACCCCAGTGAGCGAAATAAAGTGTTCAGTTCAACATTCCAACCACCTGAAGAAGGCCGGAGCGTACAACGACCGAAACTTTGTAATAAATATGGCGTCAAAGATGAGGACAATAGTCCGAATAATGTAAATAGTGTACATAATACCTCATCTCAGAAATATAGACACATACAGAAGGGCCAAAACGTTGTGATAAATATGGCGACAAAGATGAGGACGATAGTCCGAATAATGTAAATAGTGTACATAATACCTCATCTCAGAAATATAGACACATACAGAAGGGCCAAAACGTTGTGATAAATATGGCGACAAAGATGAGAACAATAGTCCGAATAATGTAAATAGTGTACATAATACCTCATCTCAGAAATATAGACACATACAGAAGGGCCAAAACGTTGTGATAAATATGGCGACAAAGATGAGGACGATAGTCCGAATAATGTAAATAGTGTACATAATACCTCATCTCAGAAATATAGACACATACAGAAGGGCCAAAACGTTGTGATAAATATGGCGACAAAGATGAGGACAATAGTCCGAATAATGTAAATAGTGTACATAATACCTCATCTCAGAAATATAGACACATACAGAAGGGCCAAAACGTTGTGATAAATATGGCGACAAAGATGAGGACGATAGTCCGAATAATGTAAATAGTGTACATAATACCTCATCTCAGAAATATAGACACATACAGAAGGGCCAAAACGTTGTGATAAATATGGCGACAAAGATGAGAACAATAGTCCGAATAATGTAAATAGTGTACATAATACCTCATCTCAGAAATATAGACACATACAGAAGGGCCAAAACGTTGTGATAAATATGGCGACAAAGATGAGGACGATAGTCCGAATAATGTAAATAGTGTACATAATACCTCATCTCAGAAATATAGACACATACAGAAGGGCCAAAACGTTGTGATAAATATGGCGACAAAGATGAGGACAATAGTCCGAATAATGTAAATAGTGTACATAATACCTCATCTCAGAAATATAGACACATACAGAAGGGCCAAAACGTTGTGATAAATATGGCGACAAAGATGAGGACAATAGTCCGAATAATGTAAATAGTGTACATAATACCTCATCTCAGAAATATAGACACATACAGAAGGGCCAAAACGTTGTGATAAATATGGCGACAAAGATGAGGACAATAGTCCGAATAATGTAAATAGTGTACATAATACCTCATCTCAGAAATATAGACACATTTCAAGAGCAAAAACATTCGTGATTTATTTTCTCGTGAAAGACTAGAATAAATACATCCTCAATGAACTTCACAGAGGCAAACTGATTTGTGACGTATTTCTTCAGTGGCAACAACTGAAATGCGATTTCACTGAAATGAATTTCTATTGTATTTCTACGGTAAAATTATTGTTGTAAGATTTGCTCAATGAATTATGATAAAATGACTTCCAGTCACTTGAACACCCTCACAAAGTTAAACGTGTTATCAGAAATTATGTAACTCAGACTTTTCGGCAAAATGGTAAAATCTCATGTCTGAGGTAATAAAAAGTTAATGAATAATTCCTGGTAGATTTTAAGATTCAGTGAATTGCGTTATCATGGCAACAGATTTAGGTTTTCAGAGAAAAACAAGCAGGTTGCATTGCGTGACGACATTGTGCTATTGGGTAAAAAGAAAAGACAGAAGAAATCTTAAAAGAAATAGACGGGAAAAATAAAGATTGGAAACAAAGATGAGAAAAACAAAATGATTGTAAAAAATTGGCGAACAAAATTTAAAGAAAGAACGGAAAATAAAATAAGAATGCTTCGGAAACGAACCGGAAAATAAAACAAGGTAGAAATGGTAAAGAACCGGAAAATAAAAGATAAAAGAAATTGTAAATAACCGGAAAAGAAAAGAAAAATGGTTAAGAACGGAAATGCCAAAGAATAAAGAAATGGTAAAGAAACGGAAAATAAAAAAAAAAGAGAAATGGTAAAGTACCGGAAAATAGAAGATAAAAGAAATGGTAAAGAACCGGAAAATAAAAGAAAAAAGTGGGAAAGAAATGAAAAGTTAAGGAATAAAGAAATGGTAAAGAAACGGAAAATAAAAGCTGAAAGAAATGGTAAAGAATTGAAGAGCAAAAAGAGGAAAGATGTGACAATGAACCGAAAAGTAAAGGAAGGGGTAATGTGTTCAAAAATAAAAACGAGAGAAATGGTAAAGAACTGAAAAATAAAAGAAAGAAATGGTTAAGAACGGAAAAGCCAAAGAATAAAGAAATAGTAAAGAAACGAAAAATAAAAAAAATAAGAGAAATGGTAAAGTACCGGAAAATAGAAGATAAAAGAAATGGGAAAGTACAGGAAAATAGAAGATAAAAGAAATGGTAAAGTACCGGAAAATAGAAGGAGATCGAAATGGTAAAGTACAAATAAATGAAAGATAAAGTAAATGACAATGAAACAGAAAATAGAAAAAATGGTAAAAACCGGAAAATAAAAGAAAGAAATGTTAAAAAATAAGAATTCAAAGAATGAAATTGTAAAGAATTGAAAAATAAAAGAAAGAAATGGCAAAGTTCTAAAAGCTGAAACTTGAGAGAAATGTTTATGAAACGGATAATAAAAAAAGAAACGGTAAAGAACCGAAAAATAAAAGATGGAAGAAATGTTTCAGAACACAAAAATAATAGGAGAAAGAAATGGTAAAAACCTGAAAAATAAAAGAAGAGGAAATGGTAAAGATGCGAAAAATAAAAAGAAGAAAGATATGGCAAAGAACCGAAAAGTAAAAGAAAAGGTAATAATAAAAGTAAAAAAGAGAAAAAAAGAGAGAAATGGTAAAGAACCGAAAAATATAAAGAAAGAAATGATAAAGAAGTGAAAAATAATAGAAGGAAGGGATGGTACGGAGCTGAAAAATAAAACAAAGAAATGATAAAGAAGTGAAAAATATTAGAAGGAAGGAATGGTACGGAGATGAAGAATAAAAGAAAGAAATGATAAAGAAGTGAAAAATAATAGAAGGAAGGAATGGTACGGAGATGAAGAATAAAAGAAAGAAATGATAAAGAAGTGAAAAATAATAGAAGGAAGGAATGGTACGGAGCTGAAAAATAAAAGAAAGAAATGATAAAGAATGGAAAAATAATAGAAGGAAGGGATGGTACGGAGATGAAGAATAAAAGAAAGAAATGATAAAGAAGTGAAAAATAATAGAAGGAAGGGATGGTACGGAGATGAAGAATAAAAGAAAGAAATGATAAAGAAGTGAAAAATAATAGAAGGAAGGGATGGTACGGAGATGATGAATAAAAGAAAGAAATGATAAAGAAGTGAAAAATAATACAAGGAAGGAATGGTACGGAGAGGAAGAATAAAAGAAAGAAATGATAAAGAAGTGAAAAATAATAGAAGGAAGGGATGGTACGGAGATGAAGAATAAAAGAAAGAAATGATAAAGAAGTGAAAAATAATAGAAAGAAGGGATGGTACGGAGATGAAGAATAAAAGAAAGAAATGACAAAGAAGTGAAAAATAATAGAAGGAAGGGATGGTACGGAGATGAAGAATAAAAGAAAGAAATGATAAAGAAGTGAAAAATAATAGAAGGAAGGGATGGTACGGAGATGAAGAATAAAAGAAAGAAATGATAAAGAAGTTAAAAATAATAGAAGGAAGGGTTGGTACGGAGATGAAGAATAAAAGAAAGAAATGATAAAGAAGTGAAAAATAATAGAAGGAAGGAATGGTACGGAGCTGAAAAATAAAAGAAAGAAATGATAAAGAAGTGAAAAATAATAGAAGGAAGGGATGGTACGGAGATGAAGAATAAAAGAAAGAAATGATAAAGAAGTGAAAAATAATAGAAAGAAGGGATGGTACGGAGATGAAGAATAAAAGAAAGAAATGACAAAGAAGTGAAAAATAATAGAAGGAAGGGATGGTACGGAGATGAAGAATAAAAGAAAGAAATGATAAAGAAGTGAAAAATAATAGAAGGAAGGGATGGTACGGAGATGAAGAATAAAAGAAAGAAATGATAAAGAAGTGAAAAATAACAGAAGGAAGGGATGGTACGGAGATGAAGAATAAAAGAAAGAAATGATAAAGAAGTGAAAAATAATAGAAGGAACGGATGGTACGGAGATGAAGAATAAAAGAAAGAAATGATAAAGAAGTGAAAAATAACAGAAGGAAGGGATGGTACGGAGATGAAGAATAAAAGAAAGAAATGATAAAGAAGTGAAAAATAATAGAAGGAACGGATGGTACGGAGATGAAGAATAAAAGAAAGAAATGATGAAGAAGTGAAAAATAATAGAAGGAAGGGATGGTACGGAGATGAAGAATAAAAGAAAGAAATGATAAAAAAGCGAAAACTAATAGAAGGAAGGGATGGTACGGAGATGAAGAATAAAAGAAAGAAATGATAAAGAAGTGAAAAATAATAGAAGGAAGGGATGGTACGGAGATGAAGAATAAAAGAAAGAAATGATAAAGAAGTGAAAAATAATAGAAGGAAGGGATGGTACGGAGATGAAGAATAAAAGAAAGAAATGATAAAGAAGTGAAAAATAATAGAAGGAAGGGATGGTACAGAGATGAAAAATGAAAGAAAGAAATGATAAAGAAGTGAAAAATAATAGAAGGAAGGGATGGTACGGAGATGAAGAATAAAAGAAAGAAATGATAAAGAAGTGAAAAATAATAGAAGGAAGGGATGGTACGGAGATGAAGAATAAAAGAAAGAAATGATAAAGAAGTGAAAAATAATAGAAGGAAGGGATGGTACGGAGATGAAGAATAAAAGAAAGAAATGATAAAGAAGTGAAAAATAATAGAAGGAAGGGATGGTACGGAGATCAAGAATAAAAGAAAGAAATGATAAAGAAGTGAAAAATAATAGAAGGAAGGGATGGTACGGAGATGAAGAATAAAAGAAAGAAATGACAAAGAAGTGAAAAATAATAGAAGGAAGGGATGGTACGGAGATGAAAAATAAAAGAAAGAAATGATAAAGAAGTGAAAAATAATAGAAGGAAGGGATGGTACGGAGATGAAAAATAAAAGAAAGAAATGATAAAGAAGTGAAAAATAATAGAAGGAAGGGATGGTACGGAGATGAAGAATAAAAGAAAGAAATGATAAAGAAGTGAAAAATAATAGAAGGAAGGGATGGTACGGAGATCAAGAATAAAAGAAAGAAATGATAAAGAAGTGAAAAATAATAGAAGGAAGGGATGGTACGGAGATGAAAAATAAAAGAAAGAAATGATAAAGAAGTGAAAAATAATAGAAGGAAGGGATGGTACGGAGATGAAAAATAAAAGAAAGAAATGATAAAGAAGTGAAAAATAATAGAAGGAAGGGATGGTACGGAGATGAAGAATAAAAGAAAGAAATGACAAAGAAGTGAAAAATAATAGAAGGAAGGGATGGTACGGAGATGAAGAATAAAAGAAAGAAATGATAAAGAAGTGAAAAATAATAGAAGGAAGGGATGGTACGGAGATGAAGAATAAAAGAAAGAAATGATAAAGAAGTGAAAAATAATAGAAGGAAGGGATGGTACGGAGATGAAGAATAAAAGAAAGAAATGACAAAGAAGTGAAAAATAATAGAAGGAAGGGATGGTACGGAGATGAAGAATAAAAGAAAGAAATGACAAAGAAGTGAAAAATAATAGAAGGAAGGGATGGTACGGAGATGAAGAATAAAAGAAAGAAATGATAAAGAAGTGAAAAATAATAGAAGGAAGAGATGGTACGGAGATGAAGAATAAAAGAAAGAAATGATAAAGAAGTGAAAAATAATAGAAGGAAGGGATGGTACGGAGATGAAGAATAAAAGAAAGAAATGATAAAGAAGTGAAAAATAATAGAAGGAAGGGATGGTACGGAGATCAAGAATAAAAGAAAGAAATGATAAAGAAGTGAAAAATAATAGAAGGAAGGGATGGTACGGAGATGAAGAATAAAAGAAAGAAATGACAAAGAAGTGAAAAATAATAGAAGGAAGGGATGGTACGGAGATGAAGAATAAAAGAAAGAAATGATAAAGAAGTGAAAAATAATAGAAGGAAGGGATGGTACGGAGATGAAGAATAAAAGAAAGAAATGATAAAGAAGTGAAAAATAATAGAAGGAAGGGATGGTACGGAGATGAAGAATAAAAGAAAGAAATGACAAAGAAGTGAAAAATAATAGAAGGAAGGGATGGTACGGAGATGAAGAATAAAAGAAAGAAATGATAAAGAAGTGAAAAATAATAGAATGAAGGGATGGTACGGAGATGAAGAATAAAAGAAAGAAATGATAAAGAAGTGAAAAATAATAGAAGGAAGGGATGGTACGGAGATGAAGAATAAAAGAAAGAAATGATAAAGAAGTGAAAAATAATAGAAGGAAGGGATGGTACGGAGATGAAGAATAAAAGAAAGAAATGACAAAGAAGTGAAAAATAATAGAAGGAAGGGATGGTACGGAGATGAAGAATAAAAGAAAGAAATGATAAAGAAGTGAAAAATAATAGAAGGAAGGGATGGTACGGAGATGAAGAATAAAAGAAAGAAATGATAAAGAAGTGAAAAATAATAGAAGGAAGGGATGGTACGGAGATGAAGAATAAAAGAAAGAAATGATAAAGAAGTGAAAAATATTAGAAGGAAGGGATGGTACGGAGATGAAGAATAAAAGAAAGAAATGACAAAGAAGTGAAAAATAATAGAAGGAAGGGATGGTACGGAGATGAAGAATAAAAGAAAGAAATGATAAAGAAGTGAAAAATAATAGAAGGAAGGGATGGTACGGAGATGAAGAAAAAAAGAAAGAAATGGTAAAGAAGTTAAAAATAATAGAAGGAAGGGTTGGTACGGAGATGAAGAATAAAAGAAAGAAATGATAAAGAAGTGAAAAATAACAGAAGGAAGGGATGGTACGGAGATGAAGAATAAAAGAAAGAAATGATAAAGAAGTGAAAAATAATAGAAAAAAGGGATGGTACGGAGATGAAGAATAAAAGAAAGAAATGACAAAGAAGTGAAAAATAATAGAAGGAAGGGATGGTACGGAGATGAAGAATAAAAGAAAGAAATGATAAAGAAGTGAAAAATAATAGAAGGAAGGGATGGTACGGAGATGAAGAATAAAAGAAAGAAATGATAAAGAAGTGAAAAATAATAGAAGGAAGGGATGGTACGGAGATGAAGAATAAAAGAAAGAAATGATAAAGAAGTGAAAAATAACAGAAGGAAGGGATGGTACGGAGATGAAGAATAAAAGAAAGAAATGATAAAGAAGTTAAAAATAATAGAAGGAAGGAATGGAACGGAGATGAAGAATAAAAGAAAGAAATGACAAAGAAGTGAAAAATAATAGAAGGAAGGGATGGTACGGAGATGAAGAATAAAAGAAAGAAATGATAAAGAAGTGAAAAATAATAGAAGGAAGGGATGGTACGGAGATGAAGAATAAAAGAAAGAAATGATAAAGGAGTGAAAAAGTAATAGAAGGAAGGGATGGTACGGAGATGAAGAATAAAAGAAAGAAATGATAAAGAAGTGAAAAATAATAGAAGGAAGGGATGGTACAGAGATGAAGAATAAAAGAAAGAAATGATAAAGAAGTGAAAAATAATAGAAGGAAGGGATGGTACGGAGATGAAGAATAAAAGAAAGAAATGATAAAGAAGTGAAAAATAATAGAAGGAAGGTATGGTACGGAGATGAAGAATAAAAGAAAGAAATGATAAAGAAGTGAAAAATAATAGAAGGAAGGGATGGTACGGAGCTGAAAAATAAAAGAAAGAAATGATAAAGAAGTGAAAAATAATAGAAGGAAGGAATGGTACGGAGATGAAGAATAAAAGAAAGAAATGATAAAGAAGTGAAAAATAATAGAAGGAAGGAATGGTACGGAGCTGAAAAATAAAAGAAAGAAATGATAAAGAAGTGAAAAATAATAGAAGGAAGGGATGGTACGGAGATGAAGAAGAAAAGAAAGAAATGATAAAGAAGTTAAAAATAATAGAAGGAAGGGATGGTACGGAGATGAAGAAGAAAAGAAAGAAATGATAAAAAAGTTAAAAATAATAGAAGGAAGGGTTGGTACGGAGATGAAGAATAAAAGAAAGAAATGATAAAGAAGTGAAAAATAACAGAAGGAAGGGATGGTACGGAGATGAAGAATAAAAGAAAGAAATGATAAAGAAGTGAAAAATAATAGAAGGAACGGATGGTACGGAGATGAAGAATAAAAGAAAGAAATGATAAAGAAGTGAAAAATAATAGAAGGAAGGGATGGTACAGACATGAAGAATAAAAGAAAGAAATGATAAAGAAGTGAAAAATAATAGAAGGAAGGGATGGTACGGAGATGAAGAATAAAAGAAAGAAATGATAAAGAAGTGAAAAATAATAGAAGGAAGGGATGGTACGGAGATGAAGAATAAAAGAAATAAATGATAAAGAAGTTAAAAATAATAGAAGGAAGGGTTGGTACGGAGATGAAGAATAAAAGAAAGAAATGATAAAGAAGTGAAAAATAACAGAAGGAAGGGATGGTACGGAGATGAAGAATAAAAGAAAGAAATGATAAAGAAGTGAAAAATAATAGAAGGAACGGATGGTATGGAGATGAAGAATAAAAGAAAGAAATGATAAAGAAGTGAAAAATAATAGAAGGAAGGGATGGTACGGAGATGAAGAATAAAAGAAAGAAATGATAAAGAAGTGAAAAATAATAGAAGGAAGGGATGGTACGGAGATGAAGAATAAAAGAAAGAAATGATAAAGAAGTGAAAAATAATAGAAGGAAGGGATGGTACGGAGATGAAGAATAAAAGAAAGAAATGATAAAGAAGTGAAAAATAATAGAAGGAAGGGATGGTACGGAGATGAAGAATAAAAGAAAGAAATGATAAAGAAGTGAAAAGTAATAGAAGGAAGGGATGGTACGGAGATGAAAAATAAAAGAAAGAAATGATAAAGAAGTGAAAAATAATAGAAGGAAGGGATGGTACGGAGATGAAGAATAAAAGAAAGAAATGATAAAGAAGTGAAAAATAATAGAAGGAAGGAATGGTACGGAGATGAAGAATAAAAGAAAGAAATGATAAAGAAGTGAAAAATAATAGAAGGAAGGGATGGTACGGAGATGAAGAATAAAAGAAAGAAATGATAAAGGAGTGAAAAATAATAGAAGGAAGGAATGGTACGGAGCTGAAAAATAAAAGAAAGAAATGATAAAGAAGTGAAAAATAATAGAAGGAAGGGATGGTACGGAGATGAAGAATAAAAGAAAGAAATGATAAAGAAGTGAAAAATAATAGAAGGAAGGGATGGTACGGAGATGAAGAATAAAAGAAAGAAATGATAAAGAAGTGAAAAATAATAGAAGGAAGGGATGGTACGGAGACGAAGAATAAAAGAAAGAAATGATAAAGAAGTGAAAAATAATAGAAGGAAGGATGGTACGGAGCCGAAAAATAAAAGAAAGAAATGATAAAGAAGTGAAAAATAATAGAAGGAAGGGATGGTACGGAGATGAAGAATAAAAGAAAGAAATGATAAAGAAGTGAAAAATAATAGAAGGAAGGAATGGTACGGAGATGAAGAATAAAAGAAAGAAATGATAAAGAAGTGAAAAATAATAGGAGGAAGGGATGGTACGGAGATGAAGAATAAAAGAAAGAAATGATAAAGAAGTGAAAAATAATAGAAGGAAGGGATGGTACGGAGATGAAGAATAAAAGAAAGAAATGATAAAAAAGTGAAAAATAATAGAAGGAAGGTATGGTACGGAGATGAAGAATAAAAGAAAGAAATGATAAAGAAGTGAAAAATAATAGAAGGAAGGGATGGTACGGAGCTGAAAAATAAAAGAAAGAAATGATAAAGAAGTGAAAAATAATAGAAGGAAGGAATGGTACGGAGATGAAGAATAAAAGAAAGAAATGATAAAGAAGTAAAAAATAATAGAAGGAAGGAATGGTACGGAGCTGAAAAAAAAAAGAAAGAAATGATAAAGAAGTGAAAAATAATAGAAGGAAGGGATGGTACGGAGATGAAAAATAAAAGAAAGAAATGATAAAGAAGTGAAAAATAATAGAAGGAAGGGATGGTACAGAGATGAAGAATAAAAGAAAGAAATGATAAAGAAGTGAAAAATAATAGAAGGAAGGAATGGTACGGAGATGAAGAATAAAAGAAAGAAATGATAAAGAAGTGAAAAATAATAGAAGGAAGGAATGGTACGGAGATGAAGAATAAAAGAAAGAAATGATAAAGAAGTGAAAAATAATAGAAGGAAGGGATGGTACGGAGATGAAGTATAAAAGAAAGAAATGATAAAGGAGTGAAAAATAATAGAAGGAAGGAATGGTACGGAGCTGAAAAATAAAAGAAAGAAATGATAAAGAAGTGAAAAATAATAGAAGGAAGGGATGGTACGGAGATGAAGAATAAAAGAAAGAAATGATAAAGAAGTGAAAAATAATAGAAGGAAGGGATGGTACGGAGATGAAGAATAAAAGAAAGAAATGATAAAGAAGTGAAAAATAATAGAAGGAAGGGATGGTACGGAGACGAAGAATAAAAGAAAGAAATGATAAAGAAGTGAAAAATAATAGAAGGAAGGATGGTACGGAGCCGAAAAATAAAAGAAAGAAATGATAAAGAAGTGAAAAATAATAGAAGGAAGGGATGGTACGGAGATGAAGAATAAAAGAAAGAAATGATAAAGAAGTGAAAAATAATAGAAGGAAGGAATGGTACGGAGATGAAGAATAAAAGAAAGAAATGATAAAGAAGTGAAAAATAATAGAAGGAAGGGATGGTACGGAGATGAAGAATAAAAGAAAGAAATGATAAAGAAGTGAAAAATAATAGAAGGAAGGGATGGTACGGAGATGAAGAATAAAAGAAAGAAATGATAAAGAAGAGAAAAATAATAGAAGGAAGGTATGGTACGGAGATGAAGAATAAAAGAAAGAAATGATAAAGAAGTGAAAAATAATAGAAGGAAGGGATGGTACGGAGCTGAAAAATAAAAGAAAGAAATGATAAAGAAGTGAAAAATAATAGAAGGAAGGAATGGTACGGAGATGAAGAATAAAAGAAAGAAATGATAAAGAAGTGAAAAATAATAGAAGGAAGGAATGGTACGGAGCTGAAAAATAAAAGAAAGAAATGATAAAGAAGTGAAAAATAATAGAAGGAAGGGATGGTACGGAGATGAAAAATAAAAGAAAGAAATGATAAAGAAGTGAAAAATAATAGAAGGAAGGGATGGTACGGAGATGAAGAATAAAAGAAAGAAATGATAAAGAAGTGAAAAATAATAGAAGGAAGGAATGGTACGGAGATGAAAATAAAAGAAAGAAATGATAAAGAAGTGAAAAATAATAGAAGGAAGGAATGGTACGGAGATGAAGTATAAAAGAAAGAAATGATAAAGAAGTGAAAAATAACAGAAGGAAGGGATGGTACGGAGATGAAGAATAAAAGAAAGAAATGATAAAGAGTGAAAAATAATAGAAGGAAGGGATGGTACGGAGCTGAAAAATAAAAGAAAGAATATGATAAAGAAGTGAAAAATAATAGAAGGAAGGGATGGTACGGAGATGAAGAATAAAAGAAAGAAATGATAAAGAAGTGAAAAATAATAGAAGGAAGGGATGGTACGGAGATGAAGAATAAAAGAAAGAAATGATAAAGAAGTGAAAAATAATACAAGGAAGGAATGGTACGGAGATGAAGAATAAAAGAAAGAAATGATAAAGAAGTGAAAAATAATAGAAGGAAGGGATGTTACGGAGATGAAGAATAAAAGAAAGAAATGATAAAGAAGTGAAAAATAGTAGAAGGAAGGGATGGTACGGAGATGAAGAATAAAAGAAAGAAATGATAAAGAAGTGAAAAATAATAGAAGGAAGGGATGGTACGGAGATGAAGAATAAAAGAAAGAAATGATAAAGAAGTGAAAAATAATAGAAAGAAGGGATGGTACGGAGATGAAGAATAAAAGAAAGAAATGATAAAGAAGTGAAAAATAATAGAAGGAAGGGATGGTACGGAGATGAAGAATAAAAGAAAGAAATGATAAAGAAGTGAAAAATAATAGAAGGAAGGGATGGTACGGAGATGAAGAATAAAAGAAAGAAATGATAAAGAAGTGAAAAATAGTAGAAGGAAGGGATGGTACGGAGATGAAGAATAAAAGAAAGAAATGATAAAGAAGTGAAAAATAATAGAAGGAAGGGATGGTACGGAGATGAAGAATAAAAGAAAGAAATGATAAAGAAGTGAAAAATAATAGAAAGAAGGGATGGTACGGAGATGAAGAATAAAAGAAAGAAATGATAAAGAAGTGAAAAATAATAGAAGGAAGGAATGGTACGGAGATGAAGAATAAAAGAAAGAAATGATAAAGAAGTGAAAAATAATAGAGGGAAGGGATGGTACGGAGATGAAGAATAAAAGAAAGAAATGATAAAGGAGTGAAAAATAATAGAAGGAAGGAATGGTACGGAGATGAAGAATAAAAGAAAGAAATGATAAAGAAGTAAAAAATAATAGAAGGAAGGGATGGTACGGAGATGAAGAATAAAAGAAAGAAATGATAAAGAAGTGAAAAATAATAGAAGGAAGGGATGGTACGGAGATGAAGAATAAAAGAAAGAAATGATAAAGAAGTGAAAAATAATAGAAGGAAGGGATGGTACGGAGATGAAGAATAAAAGAAAGAAATGATAAAGAAGTGAAAAATAATAGAAGGAAGGGATGGTACGGAGATGAAGAATAAAAGAAAGAAATGATAAAGAAGTGAAAAATAATAGAAGGAAGGGATGGTACGGAGCTGAAAAATAAAAGAAAGAAATGATAAAGAAGTGAAAAATAATAGAAGGAAGGAATGGTACGGAGATGAAGAATAAAAGAAAGAAATGATAAAGAAGTGAAAAATAATAGAAGGAAGGAATGGTACGGAGATGAAGTATAAAAGAAAGAAATGATAAAGAAGTGAAAAATAACAGAAGGAAGGGATGGTACGAAGATGAAGAATAAAAGAAAGAAATGATAAAGAAGTGAAAAATAATAGAAGGAAGGAATGGTACGGAGCTGAAAAATAAAAGAAAGAAATGATAAAGAAGTGAAAAATAATAGAAGGAAGGGATGGTACGGAGATGAAGAATAAAAGAAAGAAATGATAAAGAAGTGAAAAATAACAGAAGGAAGGGATGGTACGGAGATGAAGAATAAAAGAAAGAAATGATAAAGAAGTGAAAAATAATAGAAGGAAGGGATGGTACGGAGATGAAGAATAAAAGAAAGAAATGATAAAGAAGTGAAAAATAATAGAAGGAAGGGATGGTACGGAGATGAAGAATAAAAGAAAGAAATGATAAAGAAGTGAAAAATAATAGAAGGAAGGGATGGTACGGAGATGAAGAATAAAAGAAAGAAATGATAAAGAAGTGAAAAATAATAGAAGGAAGGGATGGTACGGAGATGAAAAATAAAAGAAAGAAATGATAAAGAAGTGAAAAATAATAGAAGGAAGGGATGGTACGGAGATGAAGAATAAAAGAAAGAAATGATAAAGAAGTGAAAAATAATAGAAGGAAGGAATGGTACGGAGATGAAGAATAAAAGAAAGAAATGATAAAGAAGTGAAAAATAATAGAAGCAAGGGATGGTACGGAGATGAAGAATAAAAGAAAGAAATGATAAAGAAGTGAAAAATAATAGAAGGAAGGGATGGTACGGAGACGAAGAATAAAAGAAAGAAATGATAAAGAAGTGAAAAATAATAGAAGGAAGGATGGTACGGAGATGAAAAATAAAAGAAAGAAATGATAAAGAAGTGAAAAATAATAGAAGGAAGGGATGGTACGGAGATGGAGAATAAAAGAAAGAAATGATAAAGAAGTGAAAAATAATAGAAGGAAGGGATGGTACGGAGATGAAAAATAAAAGAAAGAAATGATAAAGATGTGAAAAATAATAGAAGGAAGGGATGGTACGGAGATGAAGAATAAAAGAAAGAAATGATAAAGAAGTGAAAAATAATAGAAGGAAGGTATGGTACGGAGATGAAGAATAAAAGAAAGAAATGATAAAGAAGTGAAAAATAATAGAAGGAAGGGATGGTACGGAGATGAAGAATAAAAGAAAGAAATGATAAAGAAGTGAAAAATAATAGAAGGAAGGCATGGTACGGCGATGAAGAATAAAAGAAAGAAATGATAAAGAAGTGAAAAATAATAGAAGGAAGGGATGGTACGGAGATGAAGAATAAAAGAAAGAAATGATAAAGAAGTGAAAAATAATAGAAGGAAGGGATGGTACGGAGATGAAGAATAAAAGAAAGAAATGATAAAGAAGTGAAAAATAATAGAAGGAAGGGATGGTACGGAGATGAAGAATAAAAGAAAGAAATGATAAAGAAGTTAAAAATAATAGAAGGAAGGGTTGGTACGGAGATGAAGAATAAAAGAAAGAAATGATAAAGAAGTGAAAAATAACAGAAGGAAGGGATGGTACGGAGATGAAGAATAAAAGAAAGAAATGATAAAGAAGTGAAAAATAATAGAAGGAAGGGATGGTACGGAGATGAAGAATAAAAGAAAGAAATGATAAAGAAGTGAAAAATAATAGAAGGAAGGGATGGTACGGAGATGAAGAATAAAAGAAAGAAATGATAAAGAAGTGAAAAATAATAGAAAGAAGGCATGGTACGGCGATGAAGAATAAAAGAAAGAAATGATAAAGAAGTGAAAAATAATAGAAGGAAGGGATGGTACGGAGATGAAGAATAAAAGAAAGAAATGATAAAGAAGTGAAAAATAATAGAAGGAAGGATGTTACGGAGCTGAAAAATAAAAGAAAAAAATGATAAAGAAGTGAAAAATAATAGAAGGAAGGAATGGTATGGAGCTGAAAAATTAAGGAAAGAAATGATAAAGAACCGAAAATAAAAGAAGAAGGAAATGGTAAAAAACGGAAAAAAACAATAAGAAGAAAGACATGGCAAAGAACCAAAAAGTTAAAGAAGGGGAAATGTGTCCGAAAATATGAAATATGAAATATGGTATAGAACTGAAAAATAAAAGAAAGAAAGCATAAATAACCTGAAAATAAAAGAAGAAATTGTAAATACCGGAAAATTAAAAGAAGAAAGAAATGTTAAAGAACCGAAAAATAAAAGATGAAAGAAATGGTAAAGAAAATGAAAATAAAAAATAAAAGAATTAGTAAAGAACTGAAAAATAAAAGACAAAAATAGAAAAGAACTGGAAAATAAAAGAATAAAAATGGTATAGAACCGGAAAATGTTAAATAAATGGTAATGTACTGGAATATAAAAAAAGAGAGAAATGAAAAAGAACCGGAAATTGTAAAGAACTGAAAAACAAAAGAAAGAAATGGCAAAGTTCTAAAAGTTGAAATATGAGAGAAATATTTATGAAATGGAAAATTAAAGAAGAAATGGTACAGAACGAGAAAACACAAGAAATAAATAGTAAAGAACTGAATAGTCAAAGAATAAAGAAATGGTAAAGAAACGAAAATTTAAAATAAAAGAGAGAAATAGTAAGTAATCGGAAAATAGAAGATGAGAGATTTGGTAAAGAACTAAAAATGAAAGATAAAAGACATAGTAAAGAAGCCAAAAATAAAAAATGGAAGTATTGGTAAAGAAACAGAAAATAAAAGTGAAAAATAGAAAATAACTGAAAAGTCAAAGAATAAAGAAATGGTTGTGAATTGGAAAATGAAAGATGAGCGAAATGGTAAAGAAGCGTAAAATAGAAGAAGAAAGAAATGGTAAAGAATACAAGATGAAAATGAAAGAAAGGGTAATTAACCGGAAAATAAAAAATGGTAAAAACTGGAAATAAAAGATGAAAGAAATGGAACTGAACACAAAAATAATAGAAGAAATGTTAAAACGAAAAACGAAAAATAAAAGGAAGAAATTGTAAAGAACTGAAAAATAAAAGATGAAAGAAATGGTGCAGAACCCCCAAATAATAGGAGAAAGAAATGGTAAAAAAACTGAAATGTAAAAGAAGAGAGAAAAGAACTGAAAAGTAAAAGAAGGGGTAATGCGTCTGAAAATAAAAATAGAGAAATGGTAAAGAACTGAAAAAGAAAAGAAAGAAATGGTAAAGAACTGAAAAATAATAGAAGGAAGGAAAGGTAAAGAACCGGAAAATAAAAGAAATAAATGGTAAGGATCTGAAAAGTCAAAGAATAAAAAAAATGAAACGAAACGGAAAATAAAAGAAGAAAGAAATGATAAAGAGCCGAAAAATAAAAGAAGAAAGAAATGGTAAACATTCGGAAAGTAAAAGAAAAAAACCGGAAAATGGAAGTAGGATTAAAACTCTGCAGCATGAAATTTACCTAGAGATTATGAAAATGACACCATTAGAATTTTAGCGGAGACAACGGTGAAGAAATGGCAAATGAAAGGTTTCCAAAGAGTCGTTGAATAGAAAATCGCCTTAGCCGTCAATGCAGATAAGAATGTCGTTGTGCACCGAATATTGGTTCTAAAGTTGGGGCACTATGACCAGACTTTGGTAGTAGAAATGTCATGCCGACCTGTTGACACTTACCACTCGAGGCGTTCATTTCACCGACGTAAGAACGCTGGTTGATAGCATCCTCATCAGAGGAGACTTCCATGACAACCGTGAAGGAGGATTATGAATACAGATATGTCAAATTAGTGTATAATTTTAGTTCCTTGTTTTTCTCTCCATTAGTTTGCCAGCCTCTGTCAATTTCGATAAAAACGTTCATTAATTTATTATAATTTCTGCTCAAAGCTTTCGTCAACAATAAATATTGAATTCTAAAATATGATTCAAAGAAAACATTTGAAAATGTTTTGAAAAAAGAAAGGAAGATGTAAGTGCGACGATTAATTTTACGGCTGTCATGATTTGCGAAGATTTTGATGGTTCAAGTAAAAAACAAAAAAGTACCTAAATTATTTTTCCAGATTTCTTTTTAAGAACCAGAGTGTTTTTTTTTTGTTGTAAATAAATAAATTGGTGCCCCTCAGGCCTCTATCCTTAGGCCTACATTGTTCTTAATTTTCATCAATGACCTTCCTGATAGCCTGAGATCTCAACTAGGTATCTATGCTGATGACACAACCATTTACTCCTGTCACGATACTAAGTCTGGTCAAATCGATAAGGTCAAACTGGCTTCTGATCCCAAAAAAAGAAAAAAAGAAAAGACATGCAGTCATTGTTAACTGGGGCAAAGGACGACTTGTTAATTTTAACGCCTCCAAAACAAAACTGCTCTATTAATCATCTGTGAGACCCTATTCGATTATTTCGTCAATGCTTTAAACAGTGCTCCTGTTTTATATTTAGAGATTCTTGAGAAAATTCAAAGAATCAGTAATATTATTGATAATGACCTGGCATCTCGGCTTCAGTCACTTTCCCAACAACGTAAAGTTACTTCCGTGCCTCTTCTATAAACGCTTTCATGTGAATTGTTCCGGTGAGCTCTTCGCTATGGTATCTAGACTTTATGAATTTAAGCGCAGTACTAGATTAGCAGTTAGGTCTCATCAATTTACAGTTGCATTGGCTAGATGTAACCGTAAGCTCTATGCTGAGAGTTTCTTCTATCGCATTTCTCGATTGTGGAACTCTCTTCTGGCTGCTTACTTTCCAGTTAAGTTTGATCTTCAAAAATTTAAATGCAATGTCAATCGTTATCTACTGTCCTTCTGATTACTTTCCATTTTTTTTCTCGCTCCTCAATATACTTCTGTTTTCTAATTCTTTCACAACCAGTGATGTCTTGTGTCTTAGTGGCTTTACTGCTTTGTTTGGGGTGATTTCGATTTAAAAAAAAACGTAAATGAGGTGCGAATTTGAGTATCGCCGTTGGTTTTGTCGTTATTTCTGATCTCCAGTGTTTCTTAACGATTCGTACAATGACTAGATCTTAAGGGGAGGCAACTGATGATTTATCAGTACAATGTATATTGAGATTGTTCTTTATTGTTTTTTAAATAAATACCTATAATCTTTTAGATTCACCTTAGTTTTACTTCATCTTATTATTGTTACTCTTCATCACAACTTTCAATAAACACTCTGCTTGTTCAAATAAACATCACTAAACTGGAAATAAAGAAGTAGTTTCCAACAAAACTTGAACCTGCACTTTAGGGGCTCATCTTTCAAGAACATTGACCTAACTGTAGTAAATACAGAACCAGTAAATAAACTTATACCAAAGCTTTATTGTGTGTGTGTGTGTGTGTGTGTGTGTGTGTGTGTGTGTGTGTGTGTGTGTGTGTGTGTGTTTAAATGGGTTCTAATAGAGCTGTGGTCAGATAGGTGTAACGTAAGGCGCCTGGATAGGCATGTAGTCATGTGACCAATGTAATTATTTATGAATTCAGTTTGATTAGGAACACAGGGCATTTGAACTCATAGATAATATTCGTTCGTTGTAATTTTGACTTAGCTGGTGTGTTGTTATTTTTTAGGATAAGGTTAGTTGTTATAAATTTTTTTATAGTAGATAATTAATTTGATTTTTTTATTCGAGTCACTTGGGGTAGTGTATTTCTTTATAATATTTCTAAGTGAAGATTCAGCTTGTTTTGTAGTTAATGTGCATTTGGTTTTTGTAGAAAATATTTATGTAATCTTTGACTGTATGTTCACTATCGTTATTATTTACTCTGGGAAGAAATAGTCTAATTTGATGGTTTATAAGCTGGTGAGGGAAGCCATCGTTAATTAGTGTTTGTTTTGCATTATTGAGTTCTTTAAGGAAGAGTAGTCGAGAAGATAATTTCTGTGACAAAGATGAGGACAATAGTCCGACTAATGTAAATACTATATATATATATATATATATATATATGTGTGTGTGTGTGTGGGTATATATATATATATATATATATATATATATATATATATATATTGAAACATATATATGTTTCAATATATATTTTTCTCCTACCAATACACTTTGTCCATTGTCTTTTTTTTTATTATTATATAATTTACTCTATTTACCTCGATTTAGCTCTGTTGAGCGAGGTTCGAAACCGGTTAGTTAGCCCGTTTTCCATTTTTACTTTTTATTATCATGAGTGGTAATAATAAAACTAATTTTTGTCTGTTCATGGCAGTCATATATATATATATATATATATATATATATTGAAACATATATTGTTAAATATAACAGACCACAAATGTCTATTATGTTTGATCATGAGCTTAAGTTTTGTATCATGACTAAGATTTGTATAGTTGCTATATATATATATATTCATATACATCACCGACATCCACAACTATCTACACTTTAAGTCTTCCCACCTTAAACACCTCAAAGAGAACCTTCCCTATTCACAAGCACTTAGACTCAGAAGGGTATGTTCCCACAATGAAGAATTAAACAAACACATTGAAAATCTGGAGCATCAATTCACAACACGTGGCTATAAACAACACCTAATCAGGGAACAAATAAATAAAGCAATTTCCACACCTAGAGAAAACACCCTAATATACAAGATTAAAACTAAATCTAGCCACATTCCTCTAGTAACCACTTTCAACCCCACTCTGCCTCCACTATCCCAAATAATCAAAAGTTGCTGGGAAATACTACATCTCAAACCAGACCTAAAAAAACTATTTAAGGAACCCGTCCTTCTAGCATATCGTAGACCTAAGAACCTAAAATAAATCATAGGTAGTAACCGCATTTTAGTGGACAAGGTAATCCGTGATAAGCTAACAACAAAAACAACAGGATTTTCCCAACCATGTAACAACAAAAGAAGTTTATGCTGCAACCACGTTAAACACACGAATTCATTCACTAGCTCAGTCACTAAATCTACTTTCAAAATCTACCACGACTCTTACTGTAGAAGTCATAACATAATTTACCTCCTAGAATGCACAGTATGCCACAAACAATATGTAGGGAAATCTGAATGGCCCTTTCACTACAGAATTAATAATTATCGCAATCGAATTAAGTCGACTCCCCATGAAAATTTATTACCTGTAGAACAACATTTCCGCATAGAAAAACACGACTTCAAAACCCACTATAATTGAGAGAATAGAAAAGCCCAAAGCAGATAACATTAGAAAGATTTTAGAGTTCCATGAAAATAAGTGGATACGACGTTTACATACGCTGTTTCCAGCCGGGCTAAACCATAAATTTAACAATATAGATAGTAGTAACACATAACGCTACAAATCAAAACCTACCCACATTTCACACCCATACAAAACAGACATGCTTACGGAGATGTTGAGGCCTCACACTTATACACACACCCACACGAATATACACATTTACACACATCATACTCACTCATTTTCCTAATGAGCCAAATGATAACACACACCCATAGCAATATACAAGCTAACACATATCATACTCACTCACTCCCTAAAAACTAAATAACACACACACACACACACACACACACACACACACACACACACACACACACACACACACACACACACTTACCAGAGACTAAATAACTAAATAACACATACACTAAACTAAATAATACACACACACACACACACACACACACACACACACACACACACACACTTACCATCCCCTCTCCAGGTACCAATAAAACTACTGAACTGACCGAGGGAAACGAAGCTAGCATGAATCCATCCAGCTCTTATCTCAAATGACAATTTAAAAGAGACTGTTTGACCAACACAAGGAATGTTAATAAACTCATGTTAAAAAGATAAAAAAACAAATAAAAAAACAAATGAAAACTACAGACAAAAGTTCATTTTCTCCATCAAGACATTCATTTCTGTAGTTTACTGCTACCAGCAAGCAGAAACATTTTTTTCTCCCGATGATGGCCATGTTGGCTGAAACTAGTCGAGGAATCTAAATGAAATAATAATAATAAAAACATAAGAATATTAATCTACAACCCAGTATGTCTGAAGATTTTAATTGATTTTTTTAATAATTTTTATCGTTCAAAATATATTCATATATATATATATATATAAATATATATATATACATATATATATATATGTATGTATATATGTATGTATGTATATATGTATATATACATATGTATGTATGTGTATATACATATAAATTTTGTTTATTTCATTTATCATTAAAGCAAATTTCTTGCGTATTTTTTATATATCTTCATTGATTTTTATGTAGTAGAAAGACGTAAGTTAGATTCATGAATAATGAATCTATAGAAAATGGTGAAGTAATGTAGTTTTTTAAATGTGTATTAATAGTTCATAGTATTGCTATAACTATGTTTTCATAATATTTTCTCTTTAAAAGGTTATCTTCTTTTTTTAATAACGTTGGCATTGGTGAAATTAAAATTATGTTTCACGTCAATGCGGTGTAAAACATGAGTTTGAATTATATATATATATATATGTATATATATAATCAAAATGCTACCTACTAATAGTAGAAATAATATACGTCATATTATACAATTCAACGTGTATTAAAATTACAGAATATCTGGCAAAAATTTCTCAATATCAGACTAAAGCAATAGTTATTATTATAATATAAGTAAAAATGTTCAATACTTGTTGAATGACAATACAGTGTTTCATAATATTTGAATCAATTATCAGGTCTTTCGATAGTAATAGGTGCTCTGATCGCAGAAAATCTATTATATTCTACGATCAAATGCAGGCATTTCTTCTAATTATATATATATATATATATATATATATATATATATATATATATGTGTGTGTGTGTGTGTGTGTGTGTGTGTGTGTGTGTGTGTGTGTGTGTGTGTGTAGTGTTTTAGGGTGATAATCAAATTATCTTTCCCTATGTCAAAATTGTGGTCTGTTTTGTTATGGTGAACTTTAGTCCATTTAGGTGTCTCAACTAATGCGTTTTGTGTGTTTTTATTTAAAATGTCATATAGTCTCTTGTTTAAACTTTTTGAGGTTTCTCCAATGTATTCATTCTTGCAAGTCCTGCATTTCATAAAGTAAATTCCTCTTTCAAGTTTTGGCTGGTTGCTTTGTTTTTTTTTTTATTGATTACCTCTTTGATTGTTTTAGATGTCGTTGTGACAAATTTTATGCTGAGTTTAGATAAATTCTTTTCAGTTGTAGTTGTCATATAGTTAGTGGGTAGAATAATATTTTTTTTTATTCATCGGGTTTGTCAGGAAGGACAGCTCTTCTATTTTGGAATATTTTATGAGTCTTTTGTTTCGCATTGAAAATAAAATAGGGTATTGAAGGTTCTTGAATGTATTTTCAATACATTTATTCTTGTTTTGTAAATACTGAGGGCTGCACATTCGAAGTGCTCTTAAATAGAATCCAATGATCATTCCGGATTTTATTTTGTTGTTATGATGGGAATAAAAGTTTTAAAAAGTCGTTTTTGTTGATTTTCGGTGGGCAGTAAGTTCTAGGCTATTGTCAACTCAGTGTAATATTAATAGATCCTCATCAATATATCGGAAGTAATTAGATTGTTTAGGGAAAATGTTTTGGAAAGAAGTAAACTCGAAAAATTCCAAGAAAATACATACCATGCACTCCACTGAGAGAGGAGGTCTAACTCTATCACAAATACAACTGAAAAGAATTTATCTAACCTCAGTATAAAATTTGTCAAAACTTCGTCTAAAATAATCAAAGACTTAATTAATAAAAAACAAAACAACCAGCCAAAACTTGAAGGAGGAATTTATTATATCAAATGCAGGAATTGTCAGAATTAATATATCGGAGAAACCTCAAAATGTTTAAACTATATGACATTTTAAATAACAGCACACAAAACACATTGGTTGCGACACCTAAATGCACTAAAGTTAACCGTAATAAAACAGACCACAATTTTGATATAGGGAATGTTACTTTGATTATCACCCTAATATATATCTATATATATATATATCTATATATCTATATCTATCTATCTATCTATCTATCTATCTATATATATATATATATATATATATATATATATATATATATATATATGATAAAAAGTGCTTTATGAGGTTTCATGCTGGAGATTACTCGTTGAACGATGGTTCATGTTAGGGTAAATTTCGAGTTCAGATTGATTGTGACCTAATCACGACATTGAGAATAATCAGCGTTATACGATGCAGTGGCCAATTCTTCTTCTTGTCTGCTATTCATTGACACAAGCTCATCAGCTTTCCCCTTATCTCTCTTGCCCTTGATATATCCTGTGGGGGTTAAATTTTCCAACCTTCCATCCTCATTATGTATTCCATAAATTAAAGCAGTCTCTTTCTTATTCTGAGTGTAAGTGCTTTTTTTATCACCATTTTTCTTAATACTTCCTCGTTGCTCACATGTTCCGTCCATAGTATTCACAGTATCCTTCTGCAGAAGCACATTTCTCTTGTCTTCGGTTCTCTTTTCATCTGTCGTGAAATTATCCAGTATTCATTTTACATATAGGAAAATTAACATTACATCGCAGTTCATCACTCGTTTTTTTGTTTCTAACGAAATTTTCCTGTTTCTTAATACTTTGCTTAGTCTCTAGAAGGTAACTTTCTCTATTCTGATGTAAGAAATGAGATATTACGCAGGAGTTCATCACTCTTTTCCTTGTTTCTAACGAAATTTTCCCTTTTCATAATACTTTGCTTAGTTTCTGGAAGGCACCTTTCTCTATTCTGATGTAAGAAATGAGGTATTACGCAACAGTTCATCACTCTTATTCTTGTTTCTAACGAAATTTTCCTGTTTCATATTACTTTGCCTAATTTTTGGAAGGTGCCGTTTGCTATTTCAAGTCGCCTTCGGGTTTCCATTCTCTGCTAAAACACTTGCCAAATATTACACATTTTGTGCCGGTTTGATATCTATATCCCCAATTCGTAGAAAATGATAACTCTCAACTTAAGCGTTAAAATTTATGTACACTAGTTTCTTTATAATTAGTCACTTTAATGTGTGGTTACTACTTAAGCGAAAAAACAAATTTACGAGTCTCTACTTAGCGGTAAAAATGGATTTCATGTTCTACCCGTAGCAGATTGACTGACGGGTGATTACAGCAATATAGAATTCGTCTTCATAGGGTATTTCTCATTTTTTACTATATTAAGTCGCTTCATCTTTTATATATTATGTCCCTTCAGGATGTGGGCAATCATGACTCTCCACGACTTCTTTGTAGCTCTTAGAAAAGTTCTTTACTGCACAATTCCTCTTACTACTCTTGATGCCATCTATTCGTGTAATGTCATCTGTCCTATTCCGTTTGCATTTGACGGGTCCTCTGAGCGTTAAATTTTCCAAGCGTTTCTTTAGTATGTGTTCAAGAAATATCAGCACTTTCTGATTCTATGTATAAACGTCTTTTTGTTTCCATTTTTTTAAGACATCATCGTTATTACGCGCAGCGCCCATGACATGCTTAGCGTCCTTCTGTAGAATCGTTCTACTCCTCAAATGGCAAATATTTCAAGATTAAACTTATGAGTCACTACTTACCGGTAAAAATGGCTCTCATGTTCCACCGGCGACAGATTACACGTTCACGTGACTTATTTTTTCGAATTATTATTATTATTATTATTTTTTTTTTTTATTTAGTGAGATTTTTTTTTATTCGACCAAATCTTGGACTTTGACCGATTGAGGTTTGTCGTTTCTCGATTTTAATTTCGACCGACCAATAATTAATTATTATTTGCCCAGGAATATATCCCTCGAGACATAATTCTGAGACTTCCATTTTTAAATGTTTATTATGTCCAAAAAGTTTAAATATTTTGCTTGGACAAAAATTATATGAATTTGTTGAAATGCTTGTATTATGAATGTTTATCGGCAGTAAGGGTAAAGACTGGAGATATTCACTTTATAGAATTACAGAATGGAGTAAGACAGGCAGTCATTCTTTCTTCTATCTTATTCTGAGCAGCTGTTGTAGCTGTCATTCTGAAGAATATTGCAACTCTGCTTTCAATATTGTTGGCCAAATTAAGTATATGCTGAGGAAATTGCCATCACTAACGATGACAGCAAGAACATTCAAAACATTGTCTCGAAAATAGTTTCTGACGCAAAAGTAATAGGAATAGACATAAACGTAAATAAAACTGAATCTTTTACTACAGACTAAGCATAACAGTTATTATATATAAAAAATTACAATAAACCTATCATGCAAATTACTGAATTTGTATGTCTGAGACATAAACTGTCAGGTTCTACTAATCACACACTTGGAATAAATTACAGAATAGGACTAGGATTGTAGTGATCGGGGAAGCATCCTCTTGGGAGTCGGTTCTACAAAGCGGCAGTTCGAAGGAAGAAGTTGCTCAAATGGAACCAAAGAGAATGAGGGTGGTTCGCTACAATGTGTGCGCCGTGGCGGGTGTTAGCCGTGGTGGTTAGAACTGGTGGAATTAAGGACTGTAGTTTGCCTGGCTGGTTTAGGGTTAATTTCCATGGAAATAGCAATATGGCGGCGAAAGGCTTGCGATGTTTCGTCTGTGGGAAAAGGAATATATAGTGAAAAATAATTCATCATCCACAAGGACGCGAAGGTTCTTTTGAACTGGAAAGTGAAGACTGGGCAGCTACTGCCAATTTATGACAGCAGTACTCCATTTTCGGCCTGATCTGGTTCTTGTAACGGTAGGGGATAGCATGAGGCGTCAGGTACTTACTGGAGCGGTACAGAGACCCGACCATTTCCCAGCATCTAACGAGTATTGATCCCTGTTAGGTATTTGTTTGCTTAGTGATAGTTTATTTAGTTGTCCCATGTCTAACATCGTGTTTCAGCGGTTATTGATTAGAGGAAGTTGAAGAGAATGGAAAGACAATCGAAGCGAATCAGATGATTGCAATTGTTCAACCATAACAGAATCAATATTGTAGTCATCAAAAGGTGAATTTTTGTGAGAACTAAGAAAACAGACACATTTGCTTTGCTTTGTTTTATAGCATATCAACGTCAATGGGTTATTTAATGCCGACAAGATTTTTATTGTTGGAATTTTTTTTTTTTTCAAAAATGTATTGCTGGTAATTTTTTTCAAAAATGTATTGCTGGTAATTTTTTTCAAAAATGTATTGCTTGTAATATTTTTCAAAAATGTATTGCTGGTAATTTTTTTTTTCCAAAATCTAATGCTGGTAATATTTTTCAAAAATGTATTGCTGGTGATATTTTTTTTCAAAAATGTATTGCTGGTAATATTTTTCAAAAATGTATTGCTGGTAATTTTTTTTTTCAAAAATATATTGCTGGTAATATTTTTTGCAAAAATGTATGGCTGGTAATATTTTTTTGCAAAAATATTTCTTCAAATATCTATTACTGGTAATAATTTTTTCTACAAAAATCCATTGCTGGTAATATTTTTACAAAAATGCATTGCTGGTATTAAAACTTATTTTTACACTTTCATAGTATTTTGACCGCAATTTGGGGGTTAACTATTTGCCAATAGCTGGGATCCTAACAGGTGTTACCACCCCGGGTCAGGATGGACCTGGAAACACCAGCAATTAAGAGGTGGCTATACGCTCCTCAAAACCTCGTGATCAGTGGCCTTGCTGTCGGATGTAGTTTATCGTCTTACCCAGGACACATATACATTTGTCATTCTCTAAAAAAATGATTAATTTATTCTTTATTTCTAAATTTCTTTCTTTCTCACTTTTCGACATTTTATTCTAGATATTTTCATATTCTTTGAGACATCATCATCATCAACATCATTTAATCATCTTCATCTTATTGTAGACACTACTTTGAGTGGCCCTCGTGCCTTGTACAGGGTGAACGTCATTGTAAAAAACAAAAAAAAAACAAATAAAAGCACTTTTCTTTCTTACTTTGTTTCAACTTCTATTTTTTCACGAAACACTTTCTTACTCCAGCAGATCTTACGCTTTATACCACTTCATCCTCCATAAAAAAACATACACACACACACATACACAATCTCCCTCTTTCTCTCTCTCTTTCTCTCTCTCTCTTTCTCTCTCTCACACACACACACGCACGCACACACACGCACACACACGCACACACACAGAACAAATAAAAACAGAAAAAAAACATGATATGACAATAAACTACATCCGACAGCAAGGCCACTGATTAAGAGATTTTGAGGAGCG
>OZ038495.1:19950390-19980390 GCA_964036315.1 Acanthosepion esculentum | reverse complement strand
CTTTTTTAAACGAAATACACTTTTTAACTCTGCGTGCGTTATTGCAATCGTCATAGGTGAATGCTGGTTTTCTTTTCATAGAACTGACAACCTTTTCAATAGCTTTTTCAATTTCAGTCCAGGTTTAATCACAATCATGCATCTCGTCGCTATCTTGTTACAAATGTGTCTCGTTGTCATCCTTTCCTCTTATTCCCATCATCTTTTGCACCAATACAAACCATTTAGGTTGAAATAATCATAAGCAATTATCCAAAGTAAATTTCCTGAAAAACAGAAATTTCAAATCAGTTACATATCGCCCAAATAGTTCAAATATACACATCAAAATCATGTCCGGATATGCGGGATTCCGGATACGAGGCATTTCGGATATGAGGGATTCTGGATATGAGGGATTCCGGATATGAGGCATTTCGGATATGAGGGATTCTGGATATGAGGGATTCCGGATATGAGGCATTTCGGATATGAGGGATTCTGGATATGAGGTATTCTGGATATGAGGGATTCTGGATATGAGGGATTCTGGATATGGGGGATTCTGGATATGAGGCACTTCGGATATGAGGGATTCTGGATATGAGGGATTCTGGATATGAGGGATTCTGGATATGAGGGATTCTGGGTATGAGGGATTCTGGATATAAGGGATTCTGGATATGGGGGATTCCGGATATGAGGCACTTCGGATATGAGGGATTCTGGATATGAGGGATTCTGGATATGGGGGATTCTGGATATGAGGGATTCTGGATATGAGGGATTCTGGATATGAGGGATTCTGGATATGAGGCACTTCGGATATGAGGGATTCTGGATATGAGGGATTCTGGATATGAAGCACTTCGGATATGAGGGATTCTGGATATGAGGGATTCCGGATATGAGGCACTTCGGATATGAGGGATTCCGGATATGAGGCATTTCGGATATGAGGGATTCTGGATATGTGGGATTCCGGATACGAGGCACTTCGTATATGAGGGATTCTGGATATGAGGGATTCTACTGTATTTAAATTAATCGATGAATTATTTTCTCAGTTATGATTACATTCCGTACAGACCTATCATTGGGCTACTTTTGAAAGTCACACGCTATAAACCTTTGAATTTCGCTAATGAGATGCCAGTCAATTCAAAATGTTGATGGGCTAGGCTTTCAAAAGAAGTCCAGTTAGTTACTTATAGCCCATTCTGACAACACCGGGTCCAATCGATTGTCGAGAATTTAAAAAAACAAAACACAATAATAAAAATAATGTAAATTTAATTCCGACATACAGAAATATAAACGATGATGAATTCAAATGTTAAAATAGAAATTTCTTGTTTCTGATTTTAAATAAAACAAAATTAAACGGACATTTTGCTTTTCGATATGAAGCAAAGGAGAACAACAATTCACATCGTCTTTTTAATGCTTCTCATTTAAACCATGATACAGAAAATTTGTCGTCTGCACAACTGACAGGCATCTATTTTTTTCTCCTGGGTGTTGATATTGAACGATTAGGGGTGTAATAGATAGCGTTGATATTGAACGATTAGGGGTGTAATAGATAGCGGTTCGGAATGAGAAAACGAAGAACCGAATTCGAATTCCAATTAAGCACGTTGCATTCATTTACACACCGATTCCCTTGGCAAATGTATGAATGTATCTTCTACCCCCCAACTATGGGTTAAATAGTAAGATTTTATTAATAAAATCATTTTTATTCTCAATGTAATATTCAGTCGCAAAAAAAAAAAAATTCTTACAATCCAAAATTTGTTTTGGCTTTAAATAACCCATAACAGGTTGATAGGCCATAAATTAATTAATTAATCAAAGCATTCCATGAAAAGTAATGTCTGTGCATTAGTTCGAACCAAGAATTATTATTATAAAATTCTGCTGTCAGGGCAACTGACACATTTGTGTTTTTGTCTAGTTATTGATTTTCATCTATCTTTCGTAGTTATTCCAGATTTTACACACACAAACACGCGCGCGCGCACACACACACACAAACACACACACACACACACACACACACACACACACACATACACACTACTTTCTGCAACTTCAGGGCATGAAAGATTATGCGTCTATTTTAGTTTGAACCCGTGTTCATTATTATAAAAAAATATGGCGTTTGGACAACACACAGCCTCGTTTTGAGTCTTTTGTATATAGTTATGCATATTGATCAATCCGCAGGAATTATGGGAGATTTATCGCATGCACTGTTCTCTACAGCTTGGAATGTTATGTCACTGTTTTAATTTGAAACTTAGATATAAAATATATCAAAAACAGATTTAGTCTGGGTTTCTGACAGCCTCAGTAGTTATTGCAGATTTTACAAATACACATTTTCAGCAGCTTCATTGCATGAAGACCTATGTAGCCATTTTAGTTCGAATACATAATAATAATATTTACTGTATTTAAGTAAAATTATATGATTTAACGTATGTCAAGATGAACAGAATTTCGTTAAGTGCTCAATAGATAACTGTATTATCTATCTATCTATCTATCTATCTATCTATCTATGTTTGTTCCTATATCTATCTATCTTTTTATCTATCTATAAAAAGATTTATTCGCCGAATTGGTAAAGGCACGCTTTGGTTCAAAAGGTGGTTTTCATGATGGAAAAAAATTATGCAGGTTCGATTCCTCTCTGAGGCACAATTTTACTGAAGAGGATATCTTAATTTAGGCTGATTGTTATTCATCTCACTGTTTAATAATAATAGATAAATAAAAAACAGGGATAGCAATTCCAACACATGTACCCACTAAGAATAATGTTTATAATAAGAAAGAATATATGTATGCTTCCCCCCATCCAGCTGAGATTGGTTGGTTAACGCAAGGTGTGCGAACACCATCCATATTTTTTTCATCTTAGTCTTTACTGGGGGTAAAAAGGCTCTTTTTCACATTACATCATCCGACCGCCTGACGATTGCTTAAACTTATAGTAGTGGTCAGACTGTGTACACCTGAAAGGTGATTTTTATTTAGAAAAGCTCTACCATATTGTATGGTCTGTCTATATCTCCGAGATGAGGTATTATGATTACTTGCATTATTCACATTACTCGGACTGTCAGCCTCATCTTCATTGCCATATTCACAACGTTTCGGCTGAGTTAAAGGGAAGTAGCTGAGACATCTGGAAGAAGTATGGCACGTGAAACTAGAACAATTTACGCCAGTGGACGAAATAAAGGGTTTGGTTCGAAATACCAATCACCCTGAAGTAGGCCAGAGCGTACAATGGCCGAAACGTTGTGAATATGGCAATGGAGATGAGAGGATAACAGTCCGAGTAATGTAAATAATGCAAGTAATCATATTGTATGTTGTATGGTGTTGAGTACTTTTCTTTCTGCTATGCATACACTTCAAAAAGAGCTGCTTATTTTCTCTCTCTCTCTATCTCTCTCTCTCTCTTTGTCTCCCCATATATATATATATATATATATATATATATATATATATATATATATATATATGTAGTTGGATTGATGTGACCCTGGGTTTCACGCCCTTTTGACAATCGCAAAGGGCGTGAAACCCAGGGTCACAAACTCACATCAATCCAACTAAATATGCTCGCTCTATCACTGATATTAAGCGTTTTCCAATAAGAACCGAGTATATATAATATATAAATAATATATATGGAAATTGCATATATATGTATGTGTAATATATATATATATATATATATATATATATATATATATATATATATATATATATATATATATATATAGTGTTTGAGGTATGCCATATTTATAGGGGAAAGTGCTCAGTAGTTGGGATAAAGCTTAAGAAGTGTGGACATAGAGTTCAACAACGAATGGCGACAGCCTATTTTTATGACTGAACGCAATCTTCAGTCCATGAAGATAGTGGCCTAAAGACTGCGTTTCGGTGTAGATCTCTTTGGACAACAGACAACCTTAGAATCTTTTTGCATATTGATTCTTATCTATTCTCTGTAGATAGTCCACATTTTACACTTACATATTCTCTAGACTTTCATGGTAGGCAGAGCCATGTATCTTCTTTAGTTCGAAACTTTACTCATTGTTATAAAACTCATCCGTCTGGGCAACTGACAGGCTTGTGTTTTTATTTGTTTATTGATTTTGATCGTAGTCATTGTAGAAGCGCTTCCTTTGCAGAAGCATGACACAAAAAATGTCTGCAGTTGTACGAACGAAAATTCATTATTATAAATATCTGCCGTCTGGACAACTGGCAATCGTGTGTTTTTTTTCTCTGATTATTGATTTTTTTTCTATTCTCCATCGTTATTAGCGATTTTACAGACACTTCATTCTCTGAAGCTGAAACTTCTGCATGAAAAGCTATATTTCTGTTTTTCTTTTGAAACCGTTTTTATTATTGTAAGAATCTACCGTATCAACAATTTCCCTTTTACACCGCCATAACATAGAACACACCTATGCAAATACTTTCATGGTAACTATTCTGATAAACTTTCTACTATGGTATCTAGACTTTATGAATCTAAGTGCAGTACAAAATTAGCTGCAAGGTTTCATCATTTCATATCAAGTGCGGATGTAACTAATATAAATAACACCTTCCCATCGCTGAAATCCCAACAGAAATTATTGTTATATAGAAATAAAGTGTCGCTGCCGACACTTGAGTTTGAACATAGATCGCCAGTGAGCAAACACAGGCGATCCCATTATTGAATTAGGTAGACCACTTGACCATAGTGGAAGCGCATATATGGGAGGTAGCGCGTGTCTAATTGATAGTATTTCTAGTCTATCCTCTATACAATACGGATCGTTATTTCTACTCTACTCTCTATTACTATACGGACCGCTATTCTTTACTTTATTCACTATACTATTTCTTTATTCAGATCACTATACTTGTTACTTGTCGAGCGAGTATTATCGAGCAAGTACTATTAGTGCGAGTGTTATTCGAAGGCGTCTGACACCAGCATTGTTCAACGGCGTTACTATAGTTGTATCTGCGATTACAATGTCTCTAATACAACAAGCATTACGAAAGTGACAACGAGTACTCGCTGGCATTACAAAAGTCATTAATGGAGATATGAGGATATTTACTGTTATCCATTTTTCCTTTGATAAGCACCAGATATTTCTAGCGTGAAGAGGCAAATGCAAAAATAAATAAATCGAAACATAAAAGTCTACCATTATAAATTTACCATTTGGTCCTGAATTGAATATTGCTGTCACATCTGGTTTGCTGTATCTGCTATGTATTGGCATTTCGGATTCAGTTAATTTCTCACCGCCACAACATAACTTACCTGTGCCTTTTCTACAAATATTTACATGGTAATTGTTCTGATGAACTTTCTTCTTTGGTACCTAGATTTTATGAATTGAAGCGCAGTACTAGGTTGGCGGCCAGGTCTCATCATTTCACTGATGAAATGCCGAGATGTAACCGTAAGTTCTATGCTAACAGTTTCTTCTATCGCACTTCTAGCTTGTGGAACTCTCTTCCGGCTTCTTGCTTCCCGGTCAATTTTGATCTTTAGAATTTAAATGCAATCTCAGTTGTTACCTTAGTTAGCTTCTGTCTTCTTAATTCCTGTTCTTTTCGTGTTCTCTCTCCTTAATAGTAGTTTTTCTCATATTCTCTAACACTTAGTAACCCCCTTGAATCCAAGTGACTTTATTGCCTTGCTTGGTGAAAAAAACAAAACAATCTTCTTTTTGTTTTCTTCTGTTTATTTATCCTTATCTATCGCCCGTTATTATTCCAGATTTTACACATATTTTATGCAGTTTCATGTTATGAAAAGTCTGTCTCCTGTTCATTATTATAAACACCTGCTTCCCCTTCTACTTCGATTTCGTGTTTTTTTTTTTTTACTTGGGATCAACTCTATGTTGTTTTCAGTTTAAATTTAACATGCTTGTCGACTTTCCTTTGTTACTAAAAGTGAATGTCGTGTGTTGTCCTGACATCCATTTACGGCACTGTCAAATAACTTAGGGAAAGTTACCTTTGAAGAGAATATCTTAGGGTGAGTTACCTTTGAAGGGAATAAACAACTCTTCTGCTGTGTACCGTGTCCCTTCATCCATTTACTCAAGCTCTCCAGGTAGGTTATGCGTTCTTTCCTTCTGTTTTTCTTACCTTCAATCTGTCCTACGAGCATCAAATTTTCCAAGCCCTCTTTCCTCATTAAATGCCCTAGAAATTTCAACTGTCTCTTCCTTATGTTAATTTGTTTTCATTTTTCTAAAACAACGTCGTTGCTCACATGTTCGGCCTGTGGTATTTTACACATCCTTCTGTAAAATTGCACTTATGTTTCTTTAAGTCTTTTCCTCATCTGTGAGGAGATTGTCCAGTTTTCATTGTCATATGGGATGGCAGATATCACGTAACAGTTCAATATTCTTTTTTTTTTTGTTTCTAACGAAATTTTCCTGTTTCTTCATACTTTGCTTAACTTTTGGAAGGCATCTTTCGATATCCCAATGCTTCTTCGGATTTTAGTGATTTAACTACACATGGACACAAAGGAGAGGGGGCGCTGAAATTTTAAATTGTTAAAATTAAGTCTTTTATTTTCATATATATTTTATTATCTAGTTAATCTTATTTAGTTTCTTTTAGTTTTTCCTTGGGTGGGGGGTGATTTTCCAGTGAAAAAAACTCAGTTCACTTTTTTAATCATTTCGCCCCAAGCAAGGCAACAAAGCCGTTAAGACGCAGGTGGGTTACTGAGTGCGAACGGATATATGAAAAAGAAAAATATTAAGAAAAGAGAATAATAAAAGAACAGGAATTAAGAAGACAGAAGATAACGATTTACATTGCATTTACATTTTAATATTTTCTCTCCAAGCAAGGCGACAAAGCCACTAAGATGCAAGAGGGTGATTGAATATGTGAAAAAAGAAAAACATTATTAAGGAAAGGGAACAATAAAAGAACAGAAATAACAAAAAACAGATGATAACGATTGACATTGCATTTACATTTTTGAAGATCAAGAAATCGGAAGTGAGTTCCACGAGCGAAAAGTTGGAAGATTGTCGTAAAATATTTATTCACCAATTCGCAACATTTGGCAACCCCCCACCCCGAACTAACTGTTGATTGATTGTTTTTTTTTTCTTTCAAACCTTCGATTATTTAAAACTGAAACATATTTCGTATTGTTAATGGCCGTTCCCAGTAGCCGGTGTTCTCAAGCGATCCCCCATCTAAGTACTGACTGGGTTCGACACTGCTTAACTTTGGTATTCGCCGTATGCTCCCACCATACAAAGCGAACCTGGAAAGAAGACAAAAAAAACGTCTAATTTTTTATGTTTTATACAAAATCACCACCACCACCCCGCCGCTTCTTCTTCTCCTTCTCCTTCTTCATCTTCTTCGTCGTCATCGTCGTACCGTTTCTCTTGACTCTTCACAACTTCCGATCCTTTGTAGCCGTTAGTAAAGTTTATCTTAGAATGAAATCCACACTACCAATTGTAATAAAATTGACCCCTTAAGCACATTCCCCCCAAAAAAAAAGAAAAAAAAAAGATTCTGTATAAGTTTTCTACATAATTTCCTCTCTGAAATTTAAGAATCTGCCAAAAAGAAAAATAAAGCCTGAATACCTTGTTACTATTTTAAACAGCGAAATTTACCTGGCAGTATTAAGTAAGAAACCTTCGAAGCTCTTATTGACCCAATTTACTGAAGTATAGACCATATTTTATGGTAACAGTCATCCCACTCGTAAGCAAAAGTTTGTCCATTAACAAGGTGTGTCCAGGGAATCACGCAATGTTTTTTTTTATTTTTTTTTTTATCGTCTGCTTTCATTCAATGTTCTATCAGCCGTACTTCTTTTTATATTTATCTCGCCTTGACTTAACGTTTCAAGTATTTTAAACATTTTGAATGGTACAGTTTGAATTCATATTAAACTATTATTTTTTTTATTCGATTAGTTAGCTTCCTGCAGGCATTTTTATTGGCTAGATTTACGCGAAATTTTAAATGCTTATGCGTTATGGCCCACACACATTTCGATGGCTGTTCTTTCTTAGTCCGTATCTACCTTTTCTGTTTCTTTCTGTCTCTCGCTCTCGCTCTCTCACACACATTTTTAAATATTAAGATGTTCGTAAAGTAATTGCCTATTTAACGGCTACGAATTCCGAGTCAAACTACAAAGTCAGAACCAAGACTGAATGGTACGAAACGCTATCTACGCTTGGTTTGTTTTTGTTTTACGGCATATCAACCTCAATAGGTCATTTAGTGCCGACGAGATTTTTATTGCTGGTAATATTTCTTCAAAAAATATATTGCTGGTAATAATTATTTACAAAAATGCATTGTTGGTAATAATTATTTTAAAAATATATTGTTGGTAATAATATATTGCTGGTAATAATTATTTAAAAAAATGTATTGTTGGTAATATTATATTGCTGGTAATAATTATTTACAACAATGTATTGTTGGTAATAATATATTGCTGGTTATAATTATTTAAAAAAATGTATTGCTGGTAATAATATATTGTTGGTTATAATTATTTACAAAAATGTATTGCTGGTAATAATATATTGCTGGTAATAATTATTTACAAAAATGTATTGCTGGTAATAATATATTGCTGGTAATAATTATTTACAACAATATATTGTTGGTAATAATTTATTGCTGGTAATAATTATTTACAAAAATGTATTGTTGGTAATATTTTCCCTCAAAAATATTATTGCTGGTGTTAAAACCTATTTTTACACTTTCATAGTGTTTTTACCCCATTTTGGGGGTTAACTACTTTCCCATAGCTGGGACCCTAACAGGTGCTACCACTTCGGGTCAGGGTGGACCGGGGAACACCAGGAATTAACAGGTGATTCCACGCCCCTCGAAACCTCCTGAACAGAGGCCTTGCTGTCGGATTTAGTTCATCGTCAGGATGGTGATGTAGTTTATCATCGTACACAGGGCGAGAAACGGCATCTAAAATTAGTTCATCATCTCTTTGGCACTGTGTCGTATTACTTATTTTTGAATTCCGAAAGGATAGTACTGTTAGAGAGACACTTAAAAACATTTGTGCGGCGTATACGGATGCAGTGACGGCTCGTAGATGTCAATTGTCGCATAAATGTTTAAAGATAGCGCTTGTGACATATGAGACAATCTTCGCTCTGGAAGTTGAATCATTCGGAATTATGAACTTTTAAAAAATCTGTAAAAGTGTATTTACCTCAAAGCACCAGAGATTTAGCGCAAAATATGTCATCTTTAACTGTCCACACACATCTCAAGCGAATTGGGAAAATCTGTCAAAAGGGAATTTAACTTGAGAACCGAACACAACCATCTGCAACAGTCTTTTAATGAGGCCTTCCATCGCTTTTTTAAAGATGATGAAAAATGGGTGTTGCAGGTCAACAGAAAAAAAATGACATAAAGGAGAAACAACCCACAGAAGTTATTTCCTTGTATCTTGCGGAATATGACGGGTATCATCAATTATGAGCTGTTGCAACATGGAAGGACAATAATTGCAAATGATTATTGCTCGCAACTTAATCGGATAAACGAAGAATTACGTCGAATGTGTCCTGCTTCGGAAATCAAAACAAATGTCATTCTTCAGCATGACTATGACGTCCTGGGTAAGACGATAAACTGTATCCAACAGCAAGTCATCTGATCAACAGCAAGGCCTCTTAATTGCTGATGTTTCCATGTCCACCCATACCCGGTGTGGTAACACCTGTTAGGGTCCCAGCTATAGGCAAATAGTTAACCCCCAAACTGAAAGTGTAAAAATAGGTTTTAATACCAGCAATACATTTTTGGGAAAAAATTATTACCAGCAATGAATTTTTGAAGAAATAATTATTACCAACAATGTAACAGAGAGAGAGAGAGAGAGAGAGAGAGAGAGAGAGAGAGAGAGAGAGAGAGAGAGAGAGAGAGAGAGAGAGAGAGAGAGAGAGAGAGAGAGAGAGAGAGAGAGAGATTTTTTTTAATGTGAAATTGGAGTAGATTTGCATAGCGAAATTGCTTGGCGGGAAGGACTGTCAATAATATTATGGGCTACGAATATGCCACCCTGTACACCCTTTAAAATAGAGATGATTGACCTGAAAATTTAATATCAAGAACATGCTGAGTGCATATGTTTGAAAGTAAATCATGCCTGATTCTGGGCCCCAAAGCAGCAATGGCTGGTGACGCTACCATTTGCGTCGGATTGGCCCCAAGGAGTAGCAGATATGGACGCAGACTCCCCAGCCGTGTCTACATCGACCGTGAATGGACGGATATCACTTCTGCTTTCTGGATCAAACAAATCATAACGTGGTCAGGAAGCAGGATTAAACCAGCGAACCGGTCGAATAATCTACGGATGCTCGGGGGACCTATGGCCACTCCCTTAAGTTCGGTTAGGACTGAGTAGATTCCTCAACCCAGAGAGTAAGACGCCGGAGGTTGAGGGGCTGGAGCGAAAGTGTTAGACAATACATTATTACCAGCAATACATTTTTGTGGGAAAAAAATATTACCAGCAATAAAAATCTTGTGGGCATTAAATAACTCATTGAGGTTGATATGCCGTAAACTAAATATAAAGCAAACTGAACCAAAAATCAGCATGACAATGGAAGGGCAGACTAAAACATTCAGAAACAATGAGATCTTTCAAACAGACTTTCAAACATTTTTCGATAGTAAATCCCAGATTTCTACAAATGTGGAATCGAAGCATTAAAACCAGGACGAATTTGTTTTCTCTTTCGGCTGCAGTTTTTGAAAATGAAGCTGATCATATTTTTTATAAATAGCATTAAAAGAAATGTAACTTACATTTGCTTTTATATCCGATCTGAAAAAACCTGCTAAGTTTCCGAACACTCTAATATTAGGTCGGCCCTTTTAAGGCAGATCACTGGCAACGAAGAGAAAAGGCCTAATAATACACCAAGAGTCTAAGATATCCAGTTACTTTGATCAAAGATATTTTGTACTCACATTTATATGAATACAGAATGTTTTTAAAAATGCATGTGAGCACTTCGACTTGGTGTAATGTTCAGAAAGTTTATCTTGCTAGATCAATTACGACTGAATAGTGAGTTCGATCCTCACTGGATGCTCCACACTTTCGGCCCTGTGCCACATTTAAGCTACGCTTAGAAAATCATTTGGGCACTTAGACGTAGTGTAATGGTTAACAAGCTTGTAACGCTAGATCCTTTATGACTGAATAGTGAGTTCGATCCTCATTGGGTGCCCCATACTTTCAGCCTTGTGCCACATCAAAATTATGCTTAGAAAATCACCATACAATTGGTCGCTGAAAATTCTCCAGCCTGCTCCAGAAGAAAATTCAAAATAAATGCTCGTGTGTATTCATTTGGTCAGATTTTGGAAAATGGTTCGGACTGAGAAAATTTTTAACCCCGCCACCTCGTGTAGGTATATAGATTGCTGGGTGGTATATAACTATATACAGGGGGAAAATAGCATTACCTTCTTAGCAAATGAGGAAAATATTTACATTATTTTATCACGGAAAAATATCTTTTACTGAAGAAATAATACGATATAAGATATGATGATACGGCTTCTGGGTGCATTACTTTAGGGCGTCACCTAATGTCATTTCGAGAGGTTTGTTTGGAGATTCAAAAGTGGTGGTGGCTGGCCGCTCATATCCGAATTGCTTGTCTGCTGGGGCGGCTAGCCAATTCCTATTACAGACGCCTGCACAGGCACATTTGTGGTTATTCAACACCCGCAGAGACCACTAGTAGTTTATACTACAACGTTACTGAGCGGATCATAGTTACAGTTTCTGGGAAAAGGCGCATTATCCGGCGTGACCAACAGTCTGAACAAGGCTAACACGCTCATACCCTCGGTCACGATGAATTGTGACTTCGTGTTAGCATAGCCACCGACGGTTCGGTCTACTCAATTTCACTCACAATGCATGGGTCAGCTCAAGGTATGGTGTTTCAGGTACTTTCCAGTGGGTTCACCTCCCCTCGCTGATAACATCAAGAAGTCACCTTCCCGGTAAATCGATCAACATGAGATTCGAACCGGGGTCCCATGATCGGAAAGCGAACCTTCTACCCACTCAGCCACGTGCCCAGTATTAAGCACTAGAACCACAAATATAAAGTTGCCCATGGAAAAAAAAAACAAGATGTCAGGTTTAGGTCAACTATTTTGGCTAAGTTTCCTTGGGTTTTGTTGATAGTCATAGCATAGAGCCTCACCTGGAATTGATGTGACTTGAAATCAAAATGCAAGTCTGTTGAGATTATAGGGATCTAGGGTATAGGATAATTTTTTATTTTTATAATAATCGTCTTGATGATAAGTGGTAGATGCTGCTTTTCTGAGTATGATAAAAAAATCCCATCTTTTAGTTGGAGGGGGTACCAGGAAGAAGAAAATTGTGAAACCTAATAGTGCCCTAAACAAACTCAAAAATTTCCAGAACTGTATTAGTTGATTTGTACAGCTGAACATCTCCAGGAATCTGTTGTGACAATTTTGAGTCTATTTCTCCCATTGTATTATTCTTTGAGACAAACTCTCTCTCTCTCTCTCTCTCTCTCTCTCTCTCTCTATCTATCTATTTATCTATCTATTTATCTATCTATCTATCTATCTATCTATCTATCTATCTATCTATATATTTATATATATATATATATATATATATATATATATATATATATATATATATATATATGTTTGTATGACTTATTCGAAAATTATAACATAAATATGTTATAAAATCACTACAAAAACAGCCATTTTGTTTCAACACTTCTGGTGTCTTATCAAGTGATGGTCTTGAATGTAGAATCTACATTCAACACCATCACTTGATAAGACACTAGAAGTGTTGAAAAATAGCTATTTTTGTTGTGATTTTATAACATATTTATGTTATAATTTTCGAATAAATTATATTTTCTCTACTCTGTATTGAGCACTCTTTTAAGAATAGCATTTTTGGTTATTGGAATTTATTCCGTATACAACAATCCTATACTTGGATATATGTATGTATGTGAAGAAATATAGTTTTAAGGTATGCTATATTTATGGGATAAAGTGCTCAATAGCAGAGGTAGAACGTATGTAAATATAAATATAAAAGTGAGCATGGAGGTCAAGACTCAGAAGCGACAGACTGTTTCATGCAAGACGCAATCATCATAAGTGATGTGTGTGGCTCAGTTGAGCGAGAGACAAAAAAAACTCCTTGTAACACCAAAGATAAACCGAAGGCAACGATTATGGCAGCATTGACCAACTTATACAAGGAGACCGTCCAGAAGAGTTGCAGGAGATTCTGAAGTCGTCTGGAGGCTGTGGTTGAATAGATTTACTCTTTTGTATTTGAATATATTTTTGTGTAATTTTGATAAATATATCTGTTAAAATGAGATGTCGGTGTTATTTTCATTTTTGCGTAATTTAGACGACAATTTATCCATCGCGCTCTCTCTCTGTCTCTCTGCACACACACACACACACACACACACACACACACACATATATATATATATATATATATATATATATATATAGAGAGAGAGAGAGAGAGATAGATAGATAGATAGATAGATAGATAGATAGATAGATATGTATGTGCTGGCTCGTGTATGTACTAAAGTATATTCAGGCAGAAATTCTTCATTTAAACATGTTCTGTTAATTAGAACGGACCAGAAATACTTGTTAATCATTTTGGTAAAATTCTCTTGGTGTCAAATTAATCATATAATGTCAGGTTAAGTACTTATGAATTGTGCGTTCGTTCATCGTTTTCTGTTTCCAAGTGAAGTTGGTAGAGAGTCGTGAAATAGCCAGTACAGCGTTTGTGTTGTTAACAGTTTGAAATAAATTTGGTTTAAAATAAAGTTTGAAACAAATGCTGTAACTATAAAATAGAATTTTGCCTCATGTTTTTTATTAGGTTGGTGCAAAAATAATGTCGTTTTCTCACATGAAGTTGAACGTCAAAAAACGACATTATTTTTGCACCAACCTAATATTTCAGGTGCGGCGTTGATTTGTGTTATATAATTACATAATGAATTTTCTTCAAAATAACAAAAGGTTAGTCTTCACGATAGAGACGTGATAATATAACCAATATTTATTGATGCTGTTTGTAACACTTTTTTAAAAAATTCTCAACGGGGACACAAATAACAAGAGAATTTTTCTACAATATTTAAATATACAATATTTTTTAGACAATATTTGCCAGGAGCGGCAGTTTTTCTATGTTGGAATATATTATGAAACTTTTGTTTGGCATTAAATATAAATAATGTAAAATTTAGAATTCCCAGCATTCTCGTTCGTGTGCTTGTGTAGTCGCACCGATGATGTCCTAACTAACGCCTTTATGCTCAGGAGATTTTTGTGGCCTAGCATATGTGCTGATTTCTTAAGCATAGAAATGAATACAATATGGGAACCAGTAATAAGGAGTGCCAGAGAAAAGCGATAATAACAACAAAAATTGCAATATGAGCTCTGGTAAAAACATGAATTTATAACAGCAATAATTGCAATATGAACACTGGTAAAAAATGATTGCTGAAGACATTAGGTTTATAATATCCAGAAATTCAAGGACACATGGCACAGTGGATAAAGGCGTTAGTTAGATCCAGTGATAGGGCCAAAAGTGTGTGAGTTCAGTACCCAGCTAAGGCAGTGGAGAACCTTTAGAGGGAAATTAACAGGAGAAAACTGATAGTTGACATTCATTAAAAACGGCACGTGAAACTAGAACAGTCTACCCCAGTGAACGAAATAAAGGGTTCAATTCGACATTCCAACAACCTGAAGAAGGCTGAAGCGTACAACGACCGAAACATTGTAATAAATATGGCGACAAAGATGAGGACAATAGTCCGAATAATGTAAATAGTGTACATAATACCTCATATCAGAAATATAGACAGATACTGAAAGGCGGAAACATTGTATTATATATGGCGACAAAGATGAGGACAATAGTCTGAATAATGTAAATAGTGTACATAACAACTCATCTCCGAAATATAGACAGATACGAAAAGCCGAAACGTTGTAATAAATATGGCAACAAAGATGAGGACAATAGTCCGAATAATGTAAATAATGTACATAATACCTCATCTCAGAAATATAGACAGATACTGAAGGGCCGAAACATTGTGATAAATATGGCAACAAAGGTGAGGACAATAGTCAGAATAATGTAAATAATGTACATAATACCTCATCTCAGAAATATAGACAGATACTGAAGGGCCGAAACATTGTGATAAATATGGCAACAAAGATGAGGACAATAGTCCGAATAATGTAAATAATGTAAATAATACCTCATCTCAGAAATATAGACAGATACTGAAGGGCCGAAACGTTGTGATAAATATGGCGACAAAGATGAGGACAATAGCCCGAATAAAGTAAATAGTGTACATAATACATCATCTCAGAAATATAGACAGATACTGAATTGCCGAAACGTTGTAATAAATATGGCAACAAAGATGAGGACAATAGTCGGAATAATGTAAATAGTGTACATAATACCTCATCTCAGAAATATAGACAGATACTGAATTGCCGAAACGTTGTAATAAATATGGCAACAAAGATGAGGACAATAGTCGGAATAATGTAAATAATGTACATAATACCTCATCTCAGAAATATAGACAGATACTGAATTGCCGAAACGTTGTAATAAATATGGCAACAAAGATGAGGACAATAGGCCGAATAATGTAAATAGTGTACATAATACCTCATCTCAGAAATATAGACAGATACTGAATTGCCGAAACGTTGTAATAAATATGGCAACAAAGATGAGGACAATAGTCGGAATAATGTAAATAGTGTACATAATACCTCATCTCAGAAATATAGACAGATACTGAATTGCCGAAACGTTGTAATAAATATGGCAACAAAGATGAGGACAATAGTCGGAATAATGTAAATAGTGTACATAATACCTCATCTCAGAAATATAGACATATACTGAAGGGCCGAAACGTTGTGATAAATATGGCGACAAAGATGAGGACAATAGCCCGAATAATGTAAATAATGTACATAATACCTCATCTCAGAAATATAGACAGATACTTTTTTCTACTTTCCATGGACCATTGGACTCATTTTTCTCCGTGTTCATTATCGGTTGCTCGTCCGAATTTGCAAACTATTTCATCATCTCGCTCCTACTTTGGCATTCACATCTCTCATGACGATCGAAATTTCCTTTTTTCCTTTTTTTTTTTTGCATTTTTTGTATTGGGTATTAGTGTTGTCCAGCGAGCAGTAAATCTTTTCAATTTCTTCAAATTGCAAAAAATAATATTAAAAAAAATATATATATATATATGGATTATCGTTGCTAATCTCTTAAAAAAAAAATAGCCTCGATCTTTCAAATATTTCTGCTGCTTTCAAATATTTCTGGTTTTGGAACAATAATACCAGGTGTTTTTTGTTAAATCTAGCTAGCTAGATACCGTTTAAACGTTGCTATATTTATAGATGAAGGGCGCTCAATAATGGAGATAGCGAGTTTATAGATATAGACAGTGTGGACATAGGAATCAACACTGCGTGGTTACTTCACGCCTCAATGAACTAATCTTATCAGTCGTTAACCAACTTGCCCTAAAATGTACAATCTGTCTTCCTTGCTGCTTCATCCTTCTAGAACTCGTACAGTTCGAAAACACGAGACACTTGAGTTGAAAATTATCGATATTTGTCTACAAAAACATTTTTGTCTAAAAAAGATTTTTAGTGGTAAGAAATTAAAACTACTGACACATTTTTTTTTAAATCGCTTCAACCCAAGTAAGGCGATAGAGGCAGTAAGACGCAAGGGGTTAGTGTAGATGAAAGACAATAATGTGAAGCAAACTGAGAAAGCATTATTGAGGTGAAAGGACAATAAAAAAGAGCAAGATTCAAGGAGACAGGCATTTCTTGATGTCTGAAGTTTGGAAAACATACCTTTGAAAAGCTTGCGTCGGAGTTGCCAAATTTAACTGCACATTCGCAAGGGGTAGAAAGAGCAGTTAAATTCACCACTAAAGATTCACAAATTGTATATGGACAAGAAGCAAGGCACAAACACATTATTACTAAATCAATGTGTCATCAAATAACACTTTTATTTACTTCAAACTCAAAGGTAAATTTTACCGAACAATTTAACTCTATTATGTAAAATGTTATAAAATGCAGTAGTTTTAGTGCGATTTTCAATAAACAATGCAAATTTAAAACATTTTTTCTTCTAATTTGATCCCAACAATATTATGGTGTTACATAGACTTTTATCTCGCGTTTGTTTTATTAATTATGACCTAGCAACTTGCTCCTCTTCTAAAACATCCCGGCCTTTTCATGAGCACCACGGCAAATCTCATCAACGCCATTTTCCTGCTAACGCTGACATACCAGTTCTCGACATGGCCCCTAACAAAAAAATCCTTGAGAGGAAACTGATCCCTTGTGAGATGAAATGCCTGAGGAAAGCCGTGAACAAGACCAGGCGAGGCAAGATCAGGAATGAGGCAATAATAGACATGGTGGGAGCAATACCAATCATACAACACATCGAACGACAGAGGATCAAATGGTTCGCACAACTCACTTGTATGCCTATCAACCAACCAGTACTACGAGCATACACCCTCAGCTACTCTGGCTGGAGAGCGAGAGGCAGACCAAGAAGACGCTGGAGCGACTCGGTGGCAGTCACTCTTAGAGCCCACGAAACATCTCTCTTCCAGGCCACTCGCCTTGCAAACGCTGACAAACGACTGTGTCTCCCCGCGACGCCTAAAAGCACTAGAGGAAGGAAAAACTAAAACTAAACAAAACAACCGGTGTAAGTTCTTACTCGTTGATTCACCTATTTTGTAATCTTTTATAGTTTTACAGTTCTCACTTATAGAATACAGTAAAAAAAATCGCATATTTTGCCTGTGGTGATTGATAATTAGAATTCTAGTTTGAATATATATTTCTATTCAATGTATCTACTACAAAAATATCAACTTTATTTGGATTTATTTTTGAAATAGTAAGATTTTGAAGCCAGTTCGGAGGCAAAAACTTTCGGAAATTAGGTATTTCAATGCATTTTCAGAGTATTTTTAAAACTAAATGCTCAAAAATTGGTAAAAGCTATGAATCTAGGCGTTGGCGTCTACTTATCGCATCAAACCCCAATGTTGATTTTCTAGAATAAGCGACAAATCAACCTTCCTTAATGCACATATACATAAATGCACGCACACGCAAACACACAAACGCACAAACACACGCACAAACACACACGCGCGCGCGTGCGCACACACAAACGCACACACATACACACATAGATACAAACGAAAGCACTTATTTTGATCACTTAGGGACAGAGTCTTTCAGATAAGAATAACCGGTTGATAACATTAACTAAAGATAATTATCGATGTTGAAAATGGCGCGTCAAGTTAAACTTCTAGCCGAGGTCGTTGCGTTCATTTTCTTACAAATAAACTTGGGAAAAGCATGAATACACTACTTCCTTCCAGCAAAGGGTTACTAACAGAGAGGTTATGGTATTTCTGGACGAATGCTTGAACTGATTCAGTCTTTTTTTTATCAAATCGTGAAATGAAAGTTATCTTGAACGGCCACTCCTCTAGATCGTTTTGTATTAATGCAGGTGTCCTCCAGGCTTCTATCTTTGAACTCTTTTTGTTCTTAATGTTCATCAATGACTTTTCTGACAGAATCAGTTCTCAACTTGGTATCTGTGTTGATGACACAACTATTTATCTTCTGTCTCGATGGTAAGTCTGATCAATTCGATGAAATTGGTAAAAGATTACCTACAATCTGCTGTAGAGCAAGGAATGACTTGTTAATTTTAAAATCTCCACAACGGAGTTTCTCTGTATTATTTCTGTCTCCCGTCAGCATGGCTGATGCTAACCTTCTCGGGCTATCATTCTCTGATGATATGAAGTCGAAAGATGATATTGAATCAATTGCTAAGTCAGCAGCTAAGAAACTTGCTTCACTGTGTCGTGCAAGAATCTATCTTACATATTTATAAGTCTAGTATTCGTCCATGCTTTGAATATCTGGTTTGTTGCTGCTGCTATATATTTAAAGATTCTTGATAAATCCAAAGAATATTATTGGTCATGACCGTTTATTTCTCTCACTGGGGTAGACTGTTCTAGTTCCACGTGCCATTTTAATGGATGTCAGTTATCTCCTGTTAATTCCCCTGACAAAGTTCTCCACCGCCTTAACCAGGTATTGAACTCACTGTTATTGGATCTAACTAACGCCTTTATCCACTGTGCCATGTGTCCTTGAGGACACATGGCACAGTGTTCAGTTCGACATTCCAACCACAAGGGTTCAGTTCGACATTCCAACCACCTGAAAAAGGAGCGTACAACGGCCGAAACGTTGTGATAAACATGGATGACAAAGATGAGGACAATAGTCAGAATAATGTAAATAGTGTACGATGAAAGTCTTTATAGAAAAGGAAGCTAAATTACGGTGGTGTCAAAGTGACTGGAATCGAAATATCAGGTCTGTGTATGAATTTCTGGGTATTATAAACCTAATGACTTCAGCAGTCATTTTTTTACCAGTGCTCATATTGCAATTTTTTCTGTTATCATTGCATTTTCTTTTTACCAGAGCTCATATTGCAATTTTTGTTGTTATTATCGCTTTTCTCTGGCACTCCTTATTACTGGTTCCCATATTGTATTCATTTCTATGCTTGGTCGGCCCAGGAGATTTTTGTGGCCTAGCATATGTGCTGATTCCTTAAGTTTACGAATTTTCCAATGATGTTCTTTGTCTATGATCTCAACTTGATCCCACAGAGGACGGTGATCTCCCTTTTCTCTCCATATGTGGTCAGCCACGCCTGATTTTTTCACTTACCATCGTGTCACAGCTTTCTGGTGTTCTTGAAGGGGGCGAGCTGTCTCCCCTTTATATTTCTTTCCGCAGCTGCACGGGATATAGTACACACAGTCTTTAGTCATGTTCTCCTCTAAAAGCCGGAGCGTACAACGGCCGAAACGTTGTGATAAACATGAAGACAAAGATGAGTACAATAGTCTGAATAATGTAAATAGTATACATAATACCTCAAATATAGACAGATAAATAATACATAATATACATAATACATAATACCTCAAATATAGACAGATACTTTTATCGTAATTGTTCAGATGAACTCTCAGCTATGGTACCTAGACTTTATGAATGTAAGCACAGTACTAGAATGAAAACATGGTCTCATCAATTTACAGTTGAATAGCCTAGCTATAATCGTAAGTTTATTTTCTAGCACTTCTCGCTCACACATCTCTTTTCAGCTTCATGCTTTCCAGCCAACTTTGATTTTCAAAAATTTAATTGCAATGTCAATCGTTATCTACTGTCTTTTTTATTACTCTTCTATTGTTCTCGCATCTTAATGTTTCTCTTTTTTCGTATTCTTTTATAATCAGTATCCCTTTGTGACTTTACTGTCTTGCATGATTAAAAAAAGAGCAAACTCAGCTCGCTAGACTTGGCTGTTAAACAGTGTCGGAGAAGGAAACTCCGAATCGAAAACATTTCGTGCATGGGCAAGCAACTCCACCTTGTTAAAATCTACTTGCTACACAGCCTCACTGCCCAGGGTGATAAAGCTGACTTTATGCTCCACAGCGGAATCTACGTCATCTACAAGCATACATATATACATACATACATTCAGCATTAGGCTAAGAATATGAAATTGAAACAATATGCATTCATTATTGTAAATTTATTTATATATTACTAAATTTATTGTAAGAAAAAAATTCACATTATAAGAAATAAGAGGTTCATTGACGTGAAATTATTTGATTTATTAAACATTATTTATTTGAAAAACTATTATCGGCTGGATTGTTTATTGTTGGAATTTAGCAGTTCAATAATATATTTCTCAGATTAACAAGTAAGTATTTTTCGAGCGTCTCAGTTCTGGTTCTCATTAGTAACCGTGGATTTTTCAATGTCCGATCTGGTTTTTTTTTGGTTTTTTTAATTTTTCTTTCTCTTTTTAATCTCATACAATAATAGCTATGACATTTTTTTGAATGAAGAGCAGGTGTGTGCTGACTCGTTTTAGCTATCATTGCACTTTTATATTTGCAGCTTTTCTTGAAGAGATAAGATTCTTATTTAATTCTGGCATTTTAGGACGTTTTAATAACGACTTATGTTCACTTGAAATATGGTCGACCTAAAGATGTTGATAACAATATCCGGAACTTTGATTATACTAAGCTTAAGTTTTATTCACTTTAAATAAAATGTTCGGTATCAACTGATATTGTGATAACAATAACCGTTGAATAATAAATATCTTTCTCTCTCACTCTTTCATTTGCCTCTCTCTCCCCCTCTCTCTGTATATATATATATATATATATATATATATATATATATATATATATATATATATATATATATATGGTGTGGTCCGAAAGTCTTGTCACATCTATATAATAGAATTTTCTATTTCAGATAGCTGACACAAGCTCATACAGTTTGGAAGAGAGGGTTAGGTTGACAAGACTTTCAGACTGCCCTATATATATATATGCATATATATATATATATATATATATATATATATATATATATATATATATATATATATATATATATATATATTAAACACATATAAAGGCTCAATAATGTGTATATCGGCGCGAGTATGCGTATATATGTACAAATATGTATGAGTGAACATGCATATGTGTGTGAAGGTATACATGAAAAAAGAAAAGGAAAAAAGGCTCTAATACATATATGCTTGGCCGAGTGTGTATGTATGTACACAAAATTATATACATAAAACACTCTGTAGTTAACGGTGGATGGATTTAAAATAATAAACGGCTCTAATATATATATATATATACACACACACACACACACACACACACACCACACACAAACAAACAGGGTGACAGACCCTCTTGAGTCAGGACATTTGATTTGATAAAATAATTTAATTTATGATCCTTCACTTATCCTCAAAGATTCTAACACATTATATATATATACATGGTAGAAATTGTTAGGAGGATTTGACAGTTATAATTAAGTAATTCATTGAGTCTGAAAGAAACCTCAACAGAATGCACTGGACGGCCGTTTCGTCCTATATTTGGGACTCATCAGCAGTGCGCATCCACTACCGAGAATTGAAACCCTGACAGCTGAGTTATCAAGCAACCGTCATACCAACTGCTCAACGGGCCTCGGTAGCAAATCAGACTCAATATAGCGCCGCTCGCTCACATAATCCGTGGTGGAACTCTACTGAGATTCTCTCTAGCCATAGGACTGTGCCCCCTGGAGCCACGACTACTATCACCAAGCCGCTCACTCCAGAGCATTAGAAGCCGGTTCAAGCAATGATATACATATGATAGAAACTGTTAGGAGGATTTGATAATTATAATTAAGTAATTCATTGAGTCTGAAAGAAACTTCAACAGAATGCAGAAAGCACTGGACGGCCGTTTCGTCCTATATTTGGGACTCATCACCAGTGCGCATCCACTACCGAGAATTGAAACCCTGACAGTTGAATTATCAAGCAAACGCTATACTTGACTGGCCAGTCATTTACAATCGCCTGATGAGATGCGATGATTCACATCAAAACACGACTGCAATTGTCTTTGACATGTTTTTTATAAAAAAACATGTCAAAGACAATTGCAGTCGTGTTATATCCTAAAATGAAATAAAGTATATATATATATATATATATATATATATATATATATATATATATATATGAATAACTCGTTGTGGGCATTTAGAGAAGTGAGAGGAAGTGATGCGCGGGTCGTGAAATGATCAGCGGTTCGGCATGCGAAATTGAATAACCGAATTCGAATTCCATTCGTGTTCCTTGCATTCACTTACGCACAAATGCTCTTAGGAAAGGTATGAATTCATTTCTTCTCTCTTCGCCACCTAAGAGTTAAATAGAAGGACAGATTGGGTCCTCTAGCCGTGGTTAGCAACCAGTCTGGGTGCAAGACAATATTGAATTCAAAACCATAACAATTGTCCATGATCCTCTGACCCTCAGTAATGAGAATGGGAAGTAGCAAGCAATATATTCCCCATGCTGATTCTTTCATGTCATTTATAGGAACAATAGGAATCACTTGACACTCCTCTACTCTTATCCATTGAGGTTAACTGGTACAAGTCACTGAGAATAATCCTTGGTATGCTGGAAGAACTGAATTCATGTCTTTCTTAAGTATGAGAAGTGAACACAAACTACCGCGACTGGAATTTGAACTCAGTTCGTCAATTAAATTTCACACACACACACACACACACACACACACACACACACACACACACACACACACACACACACACATGCCTCTCCTTTGGAATGTATAGAATGATTTCACGAAGGGCACTGCTCACTGTTCAGATTCCTTGAACATTTGAGTTCCACCTCGTATATATAACAGAGACCCAAATATTTGAACTGTTAACACCTAAAATTACTCTTAGATTCTTGGAATATTTTTCCTTTGCGCTATTTCGAAAGAATTTTATGAATACTTTTACCACTACAACAACAACAGGAACAACAGTAATAATAATGACTTTTTATAGTTCAGATATATAACTTTTCTTATCACTACTACTACTACTACTTTTACTACTTCTACTGCTACAGCAACAACAATAATAATAATGATAATAACGTTTTATAGTTCAAATATATAATTTTCTTACTACTACTACTTTTACCTAGAAATACTATTACTAACTACTTCTACTACTATAGCAACAACAATAATAATGATAATATCCTTTTAGTGTTCAAATATGTTTTACTACTACTAATACTTTTAATTACTACTACAACTTCTACTACTAAATCAACAAGAATAATAATGATAATAGCGTTTTATTGTTCAGATATATAACTTTTACGACTACTGCTACTAATTTTACTACAACTACTACTACTTTTACTGCTACAGCAACAATAATAATAATGATAACAGCAGTTTATAGTTCGCATATATAACTTGGTGTGGGAAGTTAGAGAATTGATAGGAAGTGATATACTCTATAGAATTTTGATTATTGCAAGAATGTTGGAAAAGGCATTTCGACCACTTCGCTGACGTGCAGACATTTGATCTTTAACAGTACCTGCCAAAAATTTGCCCTGAAAAATATGATCGCCATGATAAAGATAATACCACAGATGATGATCAGATGATTCATATTATTCCTACTACAACCGTCGTGGCGCTATAGTTAGCTAGCAAGTCTCACCGACCGAATGTAATTAGTTCGATTCTCATTGGGTGATTCTCTCATGTGGACTATTGCCAGATAAATTAAGCTTAGTAAATATCAGTATTATACGGTCCTCCTTATGCATTTACAGCGAGCATTATAAATGGCTTACATTATTTATACGGTCCTTCTTACGCATTTACAGCGAGCATTATAAATGGCTTACATTATTTATACGGTCCTTCTTACGCATTTACAGCGAGCATTATAAATGGCTTACATTATTTATACGGCCCTTCTTACGCATTGACATTAGCATTATAAATGGCTTACATTATTTATACGGTCCTTCTTACGCATTTACAGCGAGCATTATAAATGGCTTACATTATTTATACGGTCCTTCTTACGCATTGACATTAGCATTATAAATGGCTTACATTATTTATACGGTCCTTCTTACGCATTTACAGCGAGCATTATAAATGGCTTACATTATTTATACGGTCCTTCTTACGCATTGACATTAGCATTATAAATGGCTTACATTATTTATACGGTCCTTCTTACGCATTTACAGCGAGCATTTAAAATGGCTTACCTTATTTATACGGTCGTTCTTACGCAGTTACTGCGAGCCTTATAAATAGCTCAGATTATTTATACACTCCTTCTTACGCATTTATAGCGAGCATTATAAATAGTTTACATTTTGCCAAAACACATTGTTTCACTTGTCAAATATTACCTTATTATCTTTTTATACAGCTATTGGAAAACAAACAATTATGTGACAAATATGGAAGAATAAAATATATAAACATAGTAAATAGCATACATCAAATGTTAATGTTAATTTTAGTTTAAGATGTATCGAGAGCATTAACATGGAAATCTCCAATATGACGCAGGAATGAAAAGCCACGTTCTGCTTGTAGCACAAGTGCCATCTTCTGCGATTCGTATATAGTCAGGTTTTTTTTTTTAAGTACTTAGGTATTTTTATCAAGAGCGAGCTGAAGGCCTTTATTGTTACCAAAAGAAACATTCTAAACGGTTAGACTTCGTAAGAATAACTTAATTCGTCCAGCAGGTCTAGGATATTATCAACCATCATTTGGCGAGAGCCATTACCGATAATTCAAGATGCCGGAATCCACTGTCAGATGTGTGGTGTACGAGGGCATCGGGTAGAAGCTTTACGTAACGAGAAGAAAGTTCCTGACACAGAATAACAGTGTGAAGCGCTTTATTAACAAAATTAATCAGATCGATAATTCTTCTCCAAGATCTGCAACCAGAACCAGAAGACAAAGAGAAGGGACAAAAGGCGGCTCTATGCAGGCCCGCAAATAATACTCAGATCCCCACATTATTTACTCTTCAATTTACACATGATATCTGTTGTGACCAAGTAAATGGTTAAGTAATAACAAAAACCTGGTTTGCAGATATATCGTATATTAAACAGTAAGTATTTTTGAGACCAAGACATTTCTTGCGTTGGATTTGTCTGTATGATGTTATTGTGACTTCTCACTTTTCTTCACATTATAACAAACTGTCTGACAATTTTGATGGACAGAACAAGGTTCGGGTATTTCGTCTCCCTAAAGATCAGGATAAGCAAGAACAGTGATTTTTTATTTTTATTTTTATTTTTTATTAATCGTATCACCCCAAGCAAGGCCGGAGGCCACTATCACGCAAGGGGCCATTGCCCATAGGAACCACTTCTTCCACCGTTTTCGAAGTGATATGTCCGACTCCAATAGACGTCTATTTACCTCTGCCCGCAACGACTGTAAGCGTATCCTCGACGATGCCAAGTCACTATTTGCTGAAAGGCGATACCAGGTGAAAACGTTTCTGACAATCCAAACACTTTTGTTTATGAAAGGCAATTTCCCTTTAGTTATGTAACTGTGCTTGTTAGCGAAAAGTATGACTTAAAAATCCACTATCACTATTTAATTTGCAATTATGTCTATCAAGTTCTCCAGCAAAACCAAAAATAACGTTAAAAAAACCTTCTGCTTCTGTGCAAACAGTAGAAAATGATGAGTTACCAGTTTTTAAAATAGACAAAATTATACATTATGAAAGTTTGTGGAAGAATATTGATAATCATGACGTGACATTCTATAAAACAAACAATCAGATCTACATCTAGTCTGTTGATTTTTTTTTACTCCAAGTATAACAATTTTTAATTAGATGTTTTCAAACGTTTAAACTTGAATACTATCATGCTGGCATAAACACATTAATTATTTGCCTTAAAAAATGAATAAGCAAGGTAATTATTTTTCGTCATTGGTCACAGATTAACGAAGCGATACGTTACCTTAATAAATTAACGATTGCTCAAAAGAAAAAAAATGTCAAAGAATATATTGAAGTTACAACATTCAAAATTATCAGCAAAAAAATTTATGAGTCAGAATTTCTTTTACGTTCATTTTAATATTTTTAACATCTAAGTCTTTGTATGACAAATTCTAAGATGATTACAAGTTACTCATCACAAGAACAATAAGGGTCTTCACATCAAATGTATGTAAATTAGATGCTTTCAATTTGCTTGCATATATATTAGGCAATAATACATAATTTTAAATGATAAAGTTCAAAGTAGTTTTGTAATACCAAGGAAGAGACGTACATGCTTTTCCTGAGAATTTAACAAAAACAAATTTGGATATCAAGATAAAATGTTTATATAATGAACAAGAATTTCTGAATATCATGTTAAAATGTTTATATGGTAGACGAAAATTTATGGATATCATGATAAAAGATTTATATGGTGAACAAAATTATGATTATCGTCATAAAATGTTTTTATGGTGAACAAATATTTTTGGATATCATGATAAAATGTTTATGTGGGGAATACAAAATGGTGGATATCATAAAATGTTTATATGGTGGACCTAAATTTCTGATTCTGCTTGCAAAACTAAATTCAGAATATTCAAAACAAATTTACAAGTATTGTTTATTGCGACAACTATTTAAATGTGTATTTTCAATAAATTTGTCACTATTTGCATTGTTTACTTTCAGACTATTGTCCTTGTCTTTGTTATTGTTATCATAATGTTTAATCTGTTGTGTCCTCCAGCCTTCATCAAGTGTATGTCGATCCGAGTAACATAGAGGGTATTCTGAAGTGAACACTTTATTTAATCTACGTGGGTAGACAATTCCCGTGCCACTACCCATGTCTACAGACGTATTTGGTTTGGCTGAGGAGACTGAAAAAAACGTTCTTGGTATCCAGGGTGCGATGAGTAAATTGTCGTCTAAATAACGCAAAAATGAAAATAACACTGCCATATCATTTTAACAGATATATTTACCAAAATTACACAAAAATATCTTGAAATACTAAAAAGTAAATTTATTCAATAAAATCGCCATTGGCTTCAACCCCGGCCTCCAGACTACTTCGGAATCTGCTGCAATTCTTCTGGACAGTCTCCTTGTTTAAGTTGGCGAATGCTGCCATATTCCTTGCTTTCAGTTCATCTTTGGTCTTACAAGGAGTTTTGTTGGTCTCTCGCGGAGTTACACTCATAGTAATTAAGGGGGTTGAAGTCTAGTGAGTTAGGTGGCCAGATGTAAAGGGTGATGTGGTCGCAGAAATTGTCTAACAGCCATGACTGGGTTCTCCTGCTTGTGTAGCATGGTGCAGAGTCCTGTTGCCAGACATAGGGTCTTCCAGCAGCCACCATCTTCACCCAGAGCAGCACTACCTCCTCAAGAGACTTGATGTAGGCCTCCCGGTTTAGTCTGAGGGCCTGTGGGAAGATGAATGGATGTATAATTTCGCCATCACTCCAAAACACCATGATGTTGACTGGATATTTGGTCACTCTCGATACATCTTTGGGGACACAACCTCCTCTGCACTGTCCTCAGATTGACACCCAAACACTCTGAAATGTTCGTATTGAAGATTCTTACGCGAATCCCAAGCAATAGAGCATGCTGTTTTCAAATTTCTGGTGGAGTGAATTGCGTCATGGTGCTCTTTTTCTCATAGACGGTTCCCAAAAATTGAAAACAAACAATGCGCATAATAATTGCAAAATTAAATTTTGTTCATAATTACTGTTTTATTTTGAAGGTAAGAAAATGACAAGAAATAAGGGAAATTGTGAAAAGATTTTTTGAACATGAAAAGAATCAATTTGTTAAAATCTCAAAGCTAATAGAAGTAGTTTATCAAAAACGAATTCGGACTGTTCTCCTCGTCGTTATTGCCATATTCACAACATTTAAGCTGTTGTACGCTCCGACTTTCTTCGGGATCTGTCTATATTTCTGAGATTAGGTATTTTAACTATTTACATTGTTCGGGCTGTTGCCGACATCTTTGTTGCCATATTCACAACGTTTCGGTCGGTGTGCACCTCGACCTTCTTCAGGAGCTGTCTATATTTCTTAGATGAGGTATTTAATTAATTACATTGTTCGGACTGTTGCCCTCATCTTTATTGCCATATTCACAGTACCTTTATGTATCAACATTTATAGAAATTATGCGCCACATCACTAAAGCAAAAAAAGTTTTTACTTAAAGCAAAATATTACTCATTATATTACGAAATCCAAGCCACAAAAGAAGAAATAATATAGAAATTTAAATGCGCAATTCAAATATTTTACGGAGAACTCGGAAAGAACATACACATTGCAATTTCTCAGAAATCTTCATCAACCATTGCTTTGCTAAATTTCTTATTGTTTTCAATTTAAATTTATTTTATCTATCCTCCTCATCATCATTCATTCAGTTGGTGCATTTTGAACCGCCGCTGGAGTTACCACTCCCATCCATCACACAATTGTGGTTCATGGCGACACTTAAGGTAGAATAGTGCAATGTCATGCTGGATCCTTTTCCCCCAGGATGTTAAGGTTACCCCATCAAAATTTCAAAGGCAAGACCTACAAGTCAGCAGGTGGTTTGAATTCAGAGTTTTCCTTCTCTTAGACTGGTTGCCAAGGAAGAGATGGGATAGATCAATACGTTTCCCAGCACGTAAGTGAATGCAATGAAATCGACTGGAATTCGAACTCGCCTATCCGATTCCAAAATCCTAGTCGCTATCCATTACGCCACCGTTTATACATATCTATTCTATTATTTAAAAAACGCTGAAGCTGAATTTTCATTAGACTTGATTTTTTAGCATATAAGTACTTTAAAAATGATGTGTATTTTTTTATATATTTCCTATATATTCATTTATATATTTCCTGTCCTATCTGTAGTGGAAAGGGAGGTAAATCAAGTTAAGTGAGTAAATTTATGAGGGATTACTTCTCTTTGTCGTTTTTAATAATCTATACAAAAAAAAATGTATCCACATTTAGACAAATGTAGTTCACCCGTTTACTTAATCAGTTCATTTACTCCTACGTTTCTTAGATTGCAATCTCATTTGTTCAAGCCTTTCATGTAAGGCATATGAGACTTTGTGTATTAAGTGATCGTCCTGCTTCAGCTTAGTTTTGAAATAGGCT
>OZ038495.1:19937890-19945390 GCA_964036315.1 Acanthosepion esculentum | reverse complement strand
TTCTGTTACATGCTTGCAAAATTAACTTCATTTAAAAAAAGGTGTGATGATTTTTACAAACTTTTGTATATTTAACCTTTGATCAAAAACCTTTGATATAATTCTTTTCACAAAGCAAAAAAGTTCTTTTTTTTCTTTCAACAATTTGTCATAGTCATAGGGTGACTTTACTTGAAAAGTTTTTCATTGCTTCACGAAAATCCATGATTTCTTTCATTCATTTTTCTCTCCAATCCCACTTTGCCATTTGTGTTGATTGTAACGCTTTCAAATTTCTTTCTTTCTTTTTTTCAGCTACCATTTTTGCACTAGCCTATATTTATTTTAAGAAATTATTTTTTATCCTACATTATTTCTTACTAGTCGAAAACCTGTCTTGCAAACATTTTTATTAATAAGTTCACTTATGAGTAATGAGTATGAGTATGAGAACAAATGAAAAGATCTGAAATTGAGAAACTTTTCCATATCACTGAAAAAGATGTTAAACACTTCTAACTTTAGTATCTGTCTATATTTCTGAGTCTGAGATGAGGTATTATGTACACTATTTACATTGTCCTCATCTTTGTTGACATATTTATCACAACGTTTCAGCCGGTGTACGCTCCGACCTTCTTCAGGTTGTTGGAATGTCGAACATAACCTCACTGGAGTAGACTGTTTTAGTTCCACGTGCCATGTCTAATGGATGTCAGTTATCAGTTATCTCATGTTAATCCCCCTCTCCAGGTTCTCCACCGTCTAAACCAGGTACCAGAGCTCATATTGCAATTTTCTTTGTTATTACCGCTTTTCTCTGGCACTCCTTATACTGATTCCCATATTGTAATCATTTCTATGCTTGGTCGGCTCAGGAGATTTTTGTGGCCTAGCATATGTGCTGATTCCCTAATTTTACGGATTTTCCACTGATGTTCTTTGTCTATGATTTCAACCTGATCCCACAGAGGACGGTGATCTCCCATTCTCTCCATATGTGGTCAGCCACGCCGAACTTTCCCTCTTTATTTTTTAATTTTCTCACTGAAAAAGTAGTGCCTCTGATATGTTAGTTCTGTGTTTTCACGCTGTCAAAACAAAAATAGTCCATTATTTATAAGGTATTGACAGGGCGTAATGGTCACGTGGCCACTGGTTAGAACATTCACATTCTGACCATGAGACTCGCTTTCTAAACATGGTCGATTTGTCAGGAAGGAGACTTCCTGATGTTATTGGACTGGAGGGGGGTCGATTCCTGAGTGCGCCACCTTTGGAAAGTGCCTGAAAACCATACCACGAGTTGACCCAAGCCTTGTGAGTGAAATTGGGTAGACAGAACCCTCGGTGCTAGCACGAATTCACAAGTCATCGTGCCCGAGGGCTTGAGTGTGCTGGCCTTGTTCAAATTGTTGATTACGCTAGATAACACGCTCTTTCCCAGAAATTGTAAGTAAGGTCCACTCAGCATGGGCTCTGTGTATGTTGAACAAACACGAATGCGCCTGAACAAGCAATAGGGATTGGATAGCCACCTTAGTAGATGGGCATCCTCGAATACTAGTGGCCAGCTATATATTGGCAGGGCGTAACGGTCGTGCGAACTAACGAAAGGAGGGACAAACAAAATTATTATATAATGATTATTATAAATTTTGTTTTTATCGGGTACGTGTGTTTGAGTTGTTACCCCTGTTTATTTTATTTTATTTATTTTACAAAGAAATTTATAAATAAAAGAACGGCTTAAATTGAAATGTCGTAATAAAGAAAAAAATCCTCCTCCGGCAGAAATCTAACCTGCATCCTTTTTTTTTTATTCCAGGGAAAACACTTTTATAGCCGATGCGTGACCCTACTTGTTCGGTCACGGACCCAACTCTTCTTCAATGATCTACATTTATACTTACGATTACAATATTTTGTTAAAGTTGTTAAGCTTAAATATTTAACGATGCAACAGCAGAAATTCCACGGGTTGTAGAATTTGCAAGAAGCTTATTCAATCCTTACATTAAGGAGAAGGATTCATCAGAAAATTCAAGGAGGAAAATTGAAAATTTCACGAGTATTGCTAGTTTTATTATTATTATAATCATTACATTTAGATTTCTGCTAAGGTCACATACCTATCAAATCTGCGGGAAGACCTAAAACAGATAGTCGTGTGTTGTTATGGCTACATTTCATAATTTGTTTTCCTAACTCACATAAAATCACTAGCGTTACATTATTATTATTATTATTATTATTATTATTTAGATTGTGTGCTATGGTCACACAATCTACCAAATCTGTGGGATGACCTAAAGCAGATAGTCGTGTGTTGTTATGGCTACATTTCATGATTTGTTTTTCTAACTCTCATAAAAAAGGTCTTCTTAGTGTGTGAGCTGTACTTATCAAGAAAATCTTTTGTATTTCTCTTAAGCTGAGATTTCCAGGGATTTTTTCAATGTGATGCTGTGTTCCTTTTTTATCATTCCAAGCGCACCGACTATGACTGGTACTATTCTTCTTTTCAATCTCCACATTTTTCTATTTCGATTTCCAGGTTTTCATGCTGCGATAGTTTTTCATATTCCTTGGTTGCTATGATACAGTCCGCTGGGCAAGCCATAGCAATTCGTAGGTAAGTTTTTTTTTCTTTCTGTTTTTGACAATTATACCCCGTCTATTTGATTCAGTCTTCCGGTCTGTAAAGATGGCCTCATCCCACAGAATTGTGATGTTTTCTGTTTCTGTACCCGGTTCTGGGTGATGTTCACACCAGTGTTTATTAACATTTTTCCCAAAGTGTTTACACGTTGTCCCACTCCATCATAGTGATTTTGTATTCATTTGGCGCAAGTCCAGAGCATCTTGAGATTAGATGGTCTATGGTTCCCTGGTATTTGTCAGAGAACCTGCATTTTGAATCCACACTATTATGTATGATAGTTGCCTGGAGGTTTCTAGTGAAAAGACTCTAGTTTTGCGCTGCAAGAATGAAGCCTTCCGTTGCAGCCTTTCATCCAGATGCTCATAACCATCGATGAGTGTTAACTTTATCAACAACGGCTTTATTAGCCTCGTTCTGGCTATTGGCCATGCAGAGGTTTGTCTTGCCAGCGTTGTTTCATCTGTTCAAGAGATGTATCCTTGGTTTTCTTTTTCATAATTTTTGCTGCAATAGTTGGTTCTTGGATTCTGTTTTGGTTTTCTACAGAATCTACTACATGTAAATATCGTTTGTATTTACAACCTTCTTTCATGATTGAATATTATTATTATTATTATTATTATTATTATTATTATTATTATTATTATTATTTCCTTTGATTTCTGGCGTGTACACACCTAAGACCTAAGGTTAGAAATGGCATCATGACACTTTCCACTGACAAAAAAAAAAAATAATGACATAGATAAAGCCCTTCGTAAAGTGTGGGCTATACTTGTCAGAACAATTTTTTGTATTTCTTTGAGGCATGGACTTCCAGGAATCCCTTCAATTAGTCTACTGGAGTCTTTCCAACCAATCATAGGGCTCCAACTGCAACAGGGATTGTTGATGTTCCCATGTGCCACATTTTTGAGATTTCTATTTCAAGGTCCTTGTATTTTGACAGCTTTTTGAATATCTTCAAAGATACATTGCAGTCTGCAGGGACTGCCATATCAATAAGGAGGCACTTTTTTTGTTTGTGATCTCTAATAATAATAATAATAATAATAATTATTATTATTATTATTATTATTCACAACACATGTCTGGTGGCTATAACTGGAGTTTGAATAAAAACGAATCTCTTCAAGTTGCCATCTCCTTTCATTGTATTCTTGCAGATCGTAGTACAAATATGACTTGGACAATTTCAATCCTTCCTCGTATTTTTATTGTACCTACTTTCGAATTATTATTATCATTGTAAAAAGAAGAAAAGTTAATTTGTGTTAGCAGTAGTAGTTGGGAACTTAGTAATGTTGCTTTATTGACTTAGCGATTAGTGTTGACTTTTTTACCGACACATTTGTCCCCAGCTGTTTAATAAGATGAGCCTTATTTATTATCTCTTCTTATCAAACAATCAGATTTTTTTCCCAGAGAGCATAACTTCCATTCATAAAAATGTTATGATGTAAGTGGCATTGAATCTCTATGACTTCCGGCCGATATTGAGCCTTCTCCATGTGCGCAGTTATGACGGGCAGGGGTAGAGACCACCTTTCTGCTAGCAGGCAGACACTGCGTCAAAAGCCCCAATAGACAGACATCAAAAGATGAACAAACGGAATTCTCTATCTTCCAAATCTTGACACATCAACGGGGGTGGTTGCTCTCGTTGATGCATCAAGATCTTGTGTCGTATCTCAGATCTCGTGAAGAATCTTGCGATTCAATGATATCTTATCTGACACTTTGGAATATAGAATTCTCTCGTTCCTATTCTCTCTCTCTCTCTCTTTTAAATTATCGCCATTCTTTCATCGTTTCGCTATCTTTCTTTCAACTTCTCTCCATTTTTTCGACGTCTCCTCTTTCTTTTAACTTATCCCTTCTTCTTTCAAAATCTGCCCGTCACTCTCTCAACATCTCATTAATTCTTCCAGCATACTCACTCACTCTGTTTCTCATAATCTCTTTCTTTCACATAACCTCTCTCTTTCCTCTTCAATATCGTTCTCTTTGTTTTAACTTCTATCTCCTTTCAACATCAACTGTCACTCTTTTACTCAACATCGCTTTCCTTCTTCTCTCTCTCTCTCTCTCTCTCTCTCTCTCTATATATATATATATATATATATATATATATATATATATGTCACTTGAGAAGACACCAGAAGAGTTGAAACAAAATGGCTTTTTTGTTGTCATATTATAACATGACTATGTTACAATTTTTGAATAAATAAATTATCTATCTATCTATCTATCTATCTATCTATCTATCTATCTATCTATCTATCTATCTATCTATCTTCATATATATATATATATATATATATATATATATATATATATATATATATATATATATATATATATTGCTGATACCTCATGACGAGTGGATGGAGTAATTCCAGGAGGGTCCATCTAAGAAATTCTGGAGTCGAGATGTTGAAGGTAACATCAATCATCTAACTAACAAACCTTTTACTATTCTCTCTCTCTCTCTCTATACACACACACATATATATATATATATATATGTGTGTGTGTGTGTGTGTGTGTGTGTGTGTGTGTGTGTGTGTGTGTGTGCGTGTGTGTGTGTTTTGCATATAAAAAGATTTAGTGTTTAACTAATTATTAGTGTTGTGTGTAACCCCCAAGAAGTCGTTGGGTGGCACTGTCAAGTAATAATAAAAACTGGACACTTCCTGTCATGTCTTTTTTCCTCTCTGTTTTCTTTCCAGCATGCTGTAGCGATGACACCCACCGAGACTTTTACCCGGCCATGGGGATATCTTTTCTCTTAATTACTGAACTTCCAAACACACGGGCTCGCACGTGTGTCACCAACACAATTCCTTACTTTTGAATTGTTTCTTTCTTTCGCATGCTAATATATGTTCTCTCTTTAGTTACTTCTTTATATAAAAACAAAAACATGAAGATTATATATATATATATATATATATATATATATATATATATATATATATATATATATATATATATATATATATACACCCTTGTGCAAATTAATTGAAACAACTGCTTTAGTTTCCTTTCTTTCATCATACGGTCAGTGTTAGACTCACTGGAGTGACAAGATGTAATCGATTTCCATTTTTCCTCAGATTAGGTCATTTGCAGTGGTGTGCAGTAATATAAATCTATTTTCGGGGTGTATGATGAAATTTGTTTGGCCTTGAAAAATATTGCGTTATCCGTGATTGCATCAGATTTTCATCATGCCCATACATTATTGCCTCAACTGTCGATTAGTTGCCCTACATCTATTGTCTGCGATGGACGTTACTCCAAGGCAGCGTACGAAAATTGTAACGATGCACGAACACACTGACAAGCTTTGCCAGTGAGCATTAGCAAATCAAAGTACTATAGACTGGCCCAAAAACTTTCCTGATTTAAATCCACTCGAGAATCTGTAGTCAATCTGCAATGAACGATTTCGTGGAATGGACATACAAAGTACTAACATGTGCACTAGGTCATGTTTCATTGGAAAAATAGGAAGAAAAATAATAACGGAATTATTCATTTTGTTTTAATTAATTTGCACAAGGTTGTATGTGATCATAGCCCTCCACATCTTCCTGTATAATTGATTTGCACCAGGGTATACTTAGTTATATAAAAACAAATACATGAAAATATCGCCTTGTTGAAATTTATTCCATTTCCTTACACTCGTCATTTACATGTGTAAATTTTGTTTACCACTGCTTTTAGGCTAAGAGCAGTGCACAGAACAGTAAGTACAAGCATAATGACTCCCTCCTCCTTTTTCTTAGTTCACTCTTACTCTCACTATTCCTCTAAATATTTCATTGATTGCATGACATCTACAAACCAAGTATATCAATCCTGTCAGAAAAAAAGTCAGCACTTTTTCTTTTAAATTTTTCTTCCCAGTGATTATAATTTGCATGTATGCCTGAATTATACATATTTATATAGAGAATATATTGTTATTACTATGTATTGTCATTAGTATTACAAATTATCTATATATTATTATAGTTATCAGCTAATTTACATATCTATAAAGCGGCACTGAGAAATTCTGTCTGAGAAGACCCAATGAGAGCTGTGTGTTCTGTTAATAGGTAATTAAAACCTTGCTCTATAAGATCAAATTGGCAGCTGAGCCCCAAAGTGACCTACAATCTGATGTTAACTGGGCAAGAAATGGTTTATTAATTTGAATGCTTCCAAAATGAAACGGAAAGAGCAGTTTCATTTAGAGAGAAAATATTTATAGAAAAAGCACAGGGAAGCTAGAGTGATGAGAAATTTGGTATAATAAATAATTAACCAAAATCCTCAGTACTCTACAAAACACTTGGAATTGAACAGCAAATATACTGGTCTCCAGTTTAGACCCATTAATAGTGAGCCGTCTCTCAAACACAAACCTTGCAGGGAATAAGTAAAAAGAAATCGAACTGATAACATTGCATTTTTTCTCGTCTGTTAAAATTAATGTACGTACAGACATGATTTTCTCTCGCTTGTTTTTCTTGTCTGTGGTTAAGTAATTAATTATTTTGTCAGAGTATTTGTTAATATTTAACATTTCTTAAATTGAAATTTTCTAGATTTCATTTGCATGGATTTCTTAAATATAGACAATTATATATATATATATATATATATATATATATATATATATATATATATATATATATATATATATATATATTATTTATCCTTATGTACTATCATGACTTTATCATCATCTCCACCCCTCAAAAGAGAAGCACTGCTCCCCTGACATCCTGTCAAATTTGCTGTAATAAATAATTAATTCTACAAATCACTTGGAATTGAACTGCAGATATAATATA
>OZ038495.1:19912890-19932890 GCA_964036315.1 Acanthosepion esculentum | reverse complement strand
GCAACCTACTGCGGGAAAACAATCTGCCTGCTCAGTCATGTATCGAAAGATAAATGATCGCCTAAGCGTGGATCACGCATGGCACATAACTGATGTTAAAATAAATGCTGCTATTTAATACCATAATAATAATGAATTTTAATTAGAAATATAGATTACCAGTGCCGATACACAAGAGGGTTCAAGGTTCGATTTTTGTAACGGTCGTATTTTGGGGGGGGGGCAAATTATTAAGATTTAAAGGTCGCCTTATACGTGGTACTGTACGGTACCTTTTAGCTTGAGTCATAAATAACTTCTGTTTTGGGGAACCAATTCTAATGATGAATCTAGCAGACTAGTCGTTTCTTAAATATATCATGACAGGTGATGAAAAAGTGTTACTTACAATAATGTTTAACGCAAGAGGACAAGGATAAATCTACAAAACCGACCGCCAATGTTGAGCTCGATGAAAGAAAGGTAATGGTTGTCCGTGTGGTACGATCGTCGAGGTTATTATCGATTCAGAGTTCTAAAAAGGAAAAAAAAATCCCGTTCAGAAGCTGCAACATGTCCTTAAACGTTTAATCGAATAGCGCCTTGCACTTGTTAAAAGAAAAAAATACTGTTCTCTCCCATGTCAACGCAAGGGCGTATGCCTTTAGATGTAGAGAGACCCTAGCATATTCCACTTGTGAGTCCCATCCAAATCCCCCATTCTCACGAGGAAGATGGAAGAGTGTTAAATTAAACAATTTGAGTAAAGTCGACGATCATGACAGGTATTTAAAATTACTGAAGGATTATTTAGAATCTACAGTGTGCTAGGACAGCATATTTAAGAAAGGTACATTATTTACATTATCGGACTATTGTCCTCATCTTTGTCGCCATATTTATTACAACGTTTCGGCCGTTGTACGCTCCGGCCTTCTTCAGGTGGTTGGAATGTCGAACTGAACCCTTTATTTCGCTCATTGGGGTAGACTGTTCTACTTCCACGTGCCATGTTTAATGGATGTCAGTTATCAATTATCTCCTGTTAATTTTCCTCTGAAAGTTCTCCACTGCGTTAGCCGGGTATTGAACTCACACTCTTTGGGTCCTGTCACTGGATCTAACTAACGCCTTTATCCACTGTGCCATGTGTCCTTGAACTAGAACAGTCTACCCCATTGAGCGAAATAAAGGGTTCAGTTCGACATTTCAACCACTTGACGAAGGCCGAGCTTACAACGACCGAAACATTGTAATAGATATGGCGACAAAGATGAGGACAATAGTCCGAATAATGTAAATAATGTACATAATACCTCATCTCAGAAATATAGACAGATGCCTATGACAGTGTCAAAAACATCATACGCCTTGGCTGGAGGTCCCCTAGATTTTGGGGCTCTAGGCTTCAGCCTGCTAAGCCTATAGGTAAATCCGGCATTGCTACATACAGCAAGAATAATTCATGAAAAATTTTGGAACTAGGTTGGTATATTTTAAACCCATTCGCCGTACACACCTGACCTTGGACCTACCGATCCGATCTACAAAACGGAGACATCTTTCTCTAAGCTACATTCATGGTTCCATCAAAAACTTTTTCACGTCAAAACTGGTGCAGTTCTACTGAAAAGCTATCGAAGAGGGGCCTGATAAGTAACAAGAGGCTATTGCAAATAATAGCGAATATACGATTAAATAAAATGTAATTGTACTTTAATTTTTGGAAGAATAAAATAGATAAACAAAAATGGAAATTATTTGTCTCAACCTAATAGACAAAATCATTTCATCGGTATGCATATAAATAAAATTTTCTGTTGCCAAAATAACTATAAATATAAGTAAAGATAAACCTGGCAAAAAAGCGATCAGTCTAGCTGACTGCCTTTTTGCGGTCAGTCTAGCTGACAGCCTTAATTCTGACAGCGAGGGACTATACATCGGCATTATGTCTTATTTAGTGGGTCATAAATAGAAGACGACCTAACGTAATGTTACGTGACATGCGCCAAATTTTTACATTCTAATTTCTCCTTTTAGATGTGCATTAAGATAGAAGCTTTCAGCCTGATAGAGAAAATGAAAAGGCCGGCCGTACTGATAACACCAGCTGCCAATCCCAGTGACTCGGAGATGGCCAGCTTCTTGAAAGTGGTAATGCCCTTTGTGCTCTAGGTCAAGAATGAGCTGAAAACCCTTTGGCGGCAGCGTATCATACGTGGACACGAGAAAGAAACAAATAAAGACGGTCGAGTTCTTCTAGCAGGTTTAGAACATCCTAAACCACGAACTATCTAATTCGATGAAATCAAATTTGACAGACTCTAGTAGCAGACGTGCGGTGCAGGAAGAAAATTCGACCGGTACTGCTCCACGAGGAGTTGCACGAAGTTCACGCCCTGTGAAGGGCCTCAGTTGGGGGTCTGGGATAAGCGGCGAAGGCTGCATCATGCCGTCCCACTGTTACGTAAGAACTCAGGATGAATGCTGATACCTACATTGATGTACTGGACATCATGGTCAAGCTCTGGATCAATGGGGGTATCCTAGCGGAGGCCGTGCGTGTTCTAGCAGAGCACTGCTCCGTCTGTCACGGTCCATGGGATCTAGAGATGGTTAGACAAGAATTTTCATGATCATGTAACTTCCCAACATGTGCACACATAACTCTTCTGATATAGTAGCAAATAATTCTTGAAGGAGGCCATCATTGACTTAAAAGAAGAACCTGATTCGGACGTGTATTTATGGCTTATAATTGAATAACATTTTTTTGTTGAACAACTTGTTTTGGAATTTGCTCTATTGAATATCTCTTTTCTCATTATAATTTGTTTTTAATTATCTAACAACTACCATATCGCTCTCCCTCCCTTCCCCCTTCCCCTCTCTCCTACACACACACACACACACACACACACACACACACACACACACACACACACACACACACACACACGCATATATATTATTTATTATAATTTTATCATATAGACAAAACCAGTTTACTCACTACAAAGATGCAACCTCGTTTCGGTGCATTTTGTTGCACCTCGACTAGTGTGAACCAAAAAACGAGATTGCATCTTTGTAGTGAGTAAATTGTTTTTTGTCTATATGAAAAAATTATAATAAATAATTATTGCTGTACTACCGGTATTGAGCTCCCTTTTGAATTAATGCTGTGAACATTAAAATTTATATATTATTTTCGTTCTCATTCGATTCGGATATATATATATATATATATATATATATATATATATATGTGTGTGTGTGTCTGTGTGTGTGTGTGTGTGTGTGTGTGTGTGTGTGTGTGTGTTTCACTTTCTCTGTCTTTCTCTGTCTGCCAGCATATCAACCGTCATGATTCTTCGTGAGAACGTTGGCGCCATTCAAGTTAAGAGTGCGCGAAATCTCTTTAAATTTATGAGAAAAAATGAGAAGGAATTTTGTAAAGAAAGACTTTTGGCCAATTTTTGAATTCTTCACTCTACTGTACGCAATATTTGACTTATTTTTCACGAACAAACACTTTTCTTTTCTCGTATTTGCCCGATGTCGAAAAAGTAAATCTTCAACTGATATGAATATTTCCCCCAATTCCTAATGCCAGTTCTTTTTCATTCAACCGCATCCAATATCCTTAAATAATTATTTTCCTTTATCTTCATATCTTACAAAAATCGAATTCAGCCGTTATTTATTCGTTTGGGCTTTTACAGAATTATCCATGCTTAAAATTGTGGTCTAATTAAATCAGAAAATAAAAACGCATGGCCTCGATATGACTGGAACAAACCTTTTGCCCTTGCATTTAATATTCCTGCCGCATCGGGTCTGGTGCTACTGTCATATATTTAGAGATTCTTGATAAAATCCAAATAAGAATCTGCAATGTTATTTGTCCTGACCTGGCATCTCGGCTTCATTTACTTTCCCACCGCTGTAACGTAGCTTTTCTGTGCCATTTTTTTTATAAATAGCTTCATGGTAATTGTTCTAATGAACTTTCCTCTAGTGTACCTAGACTTTTATTAATTTAAGCGCAGATTGACGGCAAGGTTTCATTATTTTACAGTTGAAATGTCTAGATGTGACCGTAAGTTCTATGCTAGCAGTTTCTTCTATCACATTTCTCGCTTGTTGAACTCTCTTCCGGCATCTTCCTCCCCAGTCAACCTTGAAGTTAACTTGAAATTTAAATCCAATGTCAATCGCTATTTCCTGTCTTCTTGATTCCTCTTCTTTTATTCTCTTTCTTTAATAGTATTTTTTCTCATATTCTCTGACACTCAGTAACCCACTTGCATCTTAGTGGTTTTATTACCTTGCTTAGGGGGAAATGATTAAAAAAAAACTTACTTCGTTTACGCATAAATTGATCTTCGCTTGTCATTTAGCGTTGAAATAACAAAAATATTTTAACACACAAAATCATTACGACTAAAGGTTTCATCTAAGCACTGAAACACAATGAGATGTTTGTTGGATGATAAAAAACTTCTTTCCAGAGCAAAAAGGAATGTTTTGATTCTTAGAGATGTTTTCAGGGGTTCAAAATAAGAACTATGTGTCGCAACAACCAAATCAAGATGGCGCCACCAAAACTCTTGTAAGGAGAAAGGGTTACCATTTGTAAGGACATTAGTTTATTACTTAACATTTTCAAAATAAGTCAATTCAGCATATCCATGAATTTCATATATATTTCTATACAGAAAATAGACGCAACAGCTCGGAAAAGCAGTTACGTCTAAAACATATTCAACACCTCTCTGTGTCACAGATCTTCAACGAACTACTAACCCGATTCTCTGAGTGGGAAAATAACTGACTTTATGTTTCTTTGAGAAACTTGCAATGATATTAGAATACAAGTTTGTTATGAGAGTCTAATTTATAATAGTTTTTTTTTTTTTTTTGAGCTGGGATATTTTCTTCTGTTGAATGGAGATATATATTCATGTGATAGGTTGTTTCAGAGATATTGTGGTGTGTTGTGTGCGATGCGCCACGTGGTTCGATTGGGACTAAAAAGTCGGTTCATCCGCAGATTAAGAAGTCTCTCCGGTGGAGAAACGAGAAACGAGACATGTCTTGTCCCTATGATACCTTGTGATTGAAGAGAAAAAGAAAATAGAGAAAGATATTTTGCATCCTTTCCTTTTATACTGCTTTATACAAATCTACCTGTCGGGCGAGAAAAGGAAATTTTCTCTGGCAGACAAGAAGCAGTAATCTCAAACAGTCTTTTAGAAATAATCAACCAATTAAACAGCCATTAATTAAGGAATAAATAATAAATGGTCCAGTTTCGTATTTTAAGCTTCTAGCGGATTTAAAGTCATTATGGAAGAAATTTATCGACTATATATTCCTGAAAAGGAAAGATAAAATTTGAAGATTTTAAAGAATTTCAAATATTCTTTTCAATTATCCGAAAACAATTTGTTATATTTCAAAATTATTATTTTTCAAATTCAAAAAGTTATTTGATAATGACATTTGAATAATATATATGATATTTATACGAGCACACACGCATATGCATACATATATGCTCCTGTATTTCTGGTACTTATGCATACGCACATGACATATATATATATATATATATATATATAGTCAACTCTTCCGTCGTATTCGACGTATGAGGGTCAAACAGCTCATTTCCTAGGAACCGACAGTCAGACACCAGCACATGTGACTTGATTATAGACGTTTTGTGATGCGCTCGGACGAGATTGAAAGTACTTGGGAAAATAAAAATGAAAATAAAAGTAAAGAAAAAAACCTAAAGCACCTTACTTAATAAATTTAATGTCAACATTAAGAAGTCGAATAGAGAATTCAAGAGGATTATTCAACCTAAGAAGCTTGAATGAAGATATGCTGCCTAAATACACAGACACAGTATATATATATATATATATATATATATATATATAGTGTGTGTGTGTGTGTGTGTGTGTGTGTGTGTGTGTGTGTGTGTGTGTGTGTGTGTGTGTGTGTGTGAATACCTCTTATCCGTTCTTGGAGTGCTGAGTGGGAGTGGGAATCTGTCTTCCAAGAAATGACTTTTAAACTAATTACCGCATTAAAAGTAAGTACGTCATTAAAACAGATAATCTTGAAGGAAGAAACTTCAGCGTCTTATCTCACACTCTTCTTTTTAAATATCATATTTGATTGCTGGTTGGTTGCAGTTTCGGCATACACAAATGCGTGCGCATGCGCGCTACGTGGATCAAATTTTTTAAACATTCATAAAAGTTATGATATCACGTTAGTATTTCATAAACATTTTAAATTCGTTACTGTTTATTATTATTATTATTATTATTATTATTATTATTATTATTATTATTATTATTATTATTATTATTTATTTTTGATTTATACCAGTGGAGCTTGAAAGTGTAATAGGAAGCTATTTCGTGGTTTGGCGAGCAAAATTCTTCAACCTTATCTACGATTACGGAATTAGCTTCACTTCCTTAGCAATAAGATTCCTCTTTATAAATATATATTTATTTTTATTTTGGATTTCCTTCATCAAATAATACGGTTGGCATTTAAAAATATATTTTTCCTTCATAATAAAAACAGGCTTAGCAATAAGTGTTGTATGATTTACACTGGATAAATGTGTGAGAGTGTGTGAGTGTATGTGCGGGAGAGCGAGAGAGAGAGAGAGTTATTTCGTGTGAGTGTATATGAATGTGTGCGAGTGTAAGTATTTGTGTGCGTGCATGTGTGTGTATGTGAAAGCTTTCGTCTGTGGAAACTTAAAAAGAAATAAAGGAAATTGAATTTGGAAGATAGATTCATTCTACTAAGAATCTTTTAGACTAATGCTGGAGTGTGTTCTGGACACAACTTCACCTCTCTGTGTCACAGATCTAACTTTAACCTGACAAATGTCATGCACACGAAAAAACGGTACTTTTAATCGTAATCTACATTTTTCTATCATATCGTATTTTCAATTTGTGTCACGATGCCTGAAGTAATAAATGAGGATGGCATAAGATTTTGTTTGGCTTGTTTAACGGCATATCAATAAGTTATGGGTCATTTAAAGCCGAAATTTTATTTCGGGGGTCGCTCTGGCAATTTGGTTTTCAAAAATGTATGGCTGGTCATTTTTCTCGTCTTTTCACAAAAATGTATTGATGCCAGTTTTTCTTACTACAAAAATGTATTTTTATACTTTCATAAAGTTTTGACTCTGGGGGGGGGGTCATTATTTGCCCATAGCTGGTATGATAACAGACTCTACCGTCCCTTGGCATAAGAGAAAGATTCGTTTTCATGGATTCTATTCAAAGGCATATTCCATATCACCATTCAATTCAAGGGCACGATCCATAGCACCATTTCATTTAAAGGCATTTTCCATATCACCATTCCATTCAAAGGCTTGTTCCATAGCACCATTCCATATAAAGGTATGTTCCATATCACCATTCCATTCAATGGAATGTTCCATAGCACCATTCCATTCAAAAGCATGTTCCATAGCACCATACAATTCAAAGGCATGTTCCATATCACCATTCCATTTAGAGGTATGTTCTATATCACCATTCCACTCAAAAGCATGTTCCATATAACCATTCCATTCAAAAGCATGTTCTATAATACCATTCCATTGAAAGGCATGTTCCATATCACCATTCAATTGAAAGGCATGTTCCATAGCACCATTCCATATAAAGGTATGTTCCATATCACCATTCCATTCAAAGGCATGTTCCATAGCACCAGTCCATTCAAAGGCTTGTTCCATAGCACCATTCCATATAAAGGTATGTTCCATATCACCATTCCATTCAATGGCATGTTCCATAGCACCATTCCATTCAAAAGCATGATCCATGTAACCATTCCATTCAAAAGCATGTTCCATAGCACCATTCAATTCAAAGGTACGTTCCATATCACCATTCCATTCCATTCAAAGGCATGTTCCACATCACCATTCCATTTAGAGGCATGTTCTATAATAGCATTCCATTTAAAGGCATGTTCCATATCACCATTCCATTCAGAGACATGTCCCTTATCACCATTCCATTTAAAGGTATGTTCCATAGCACCATTCCATTCAAAAGCATGTTCCATATCACCATTCCATTCAGAGACATGTCCCTTATCACCATTCCATTTAAAGTTATGTCCCATAACACTATTCCATTCAAAAGCATGTTCCATATCACCATTCCACTTAAAGGTATGTTCCATGGCACCATTCCATTTAAAGGTATGTTCTATAGCACCATTCCATTCAATGGTATGTTACATATCACCATTCCATTCAAAGGCATGTTCCACAGAACCATTCCATTCTAAGACATGTTCCATAGCACCATTCCATTTAAACGAATGTTCCATATCACCATTCCACTCAAAAGCATGTTCCATATCACCAGTCCATTCTAAGGCATGTTCCATAGCACCATTCCATTCAAAGGCATGTTCCATATTACCATTCCATTGAAAGTCATGTTCCATATCACCATTCCATTCAGAGACATGTTCCTTATCACCATTCCATTTAAAGGTATGTTCCATAGCACCATTCCATTCAAAAGCATGTTCCATATCACCATTCCATTGAAAGGCATGGTCCATAGAACAATTCCATTTAAAGGTATGTTCCATATCACCAGTCCATTCCAAGATATGTTCCATAGCACCATTCCATTCAAAAGCAAGATCCATAGCTCCCTTCCATTTAAAGTATGTTCCATCCTGTTCCATAGCCCCATTCCACTCAAATGCATGTTCTTTACCACCATTCCATTCAACAGCATATTCCATATTACCATTCCATTTAAAGGTATGTTCCATAGCGTCATTCCATTCAAAGACATGTTCCATAGCACCATTCCATTCTAAGGCATGTTCCATAGCACCATTCCATTCAAAGGTATGTTCCATATCACCAGTCCATTCAAAGGCATATTCCATATCAACATTCCATTTAAAGGTATGTTCCATATTACCATTCCATTCAAAGGCATGTTCCATAGCACCATTCCAATTTAAACGAATGTTCCATATCACCATTCCACTCAAAAGCATGTTCCATATCACCATTCCATTCAAAGGCATGTTCCATATCACCATTCCATTCAAAAACATGTTCCATAGCACCATTCCATTCAAAGGCATGTTCAAAGGCATCTTCTATTACAAAATGTGACACAAAGCACGATTGTGCATATTGGTCCAATGTTAACTATCTTACTTAAATTTTTACAGTGATTTTCCACGTGTACAAAGTCTGGGAACAACTTGAGGTAGAAGTTTATAGAGTAAGAGGCACAGTTTATATGGATATGACGGAAAGATAATGTTTCATCCTAGACTTGAACAGGTTAAGATTAAAGTCATCGAGAAAACACCCTCTTGGGAGTCGGTTCCACAGAGTAGTTCACTGGAAGAAGTTGCACGTGTAGAAGTTACATCTCACAAATGGAATATGAAGGGTCTAAGGGTGGTTCCCTACAATGTGCGAAGTAGGGTGGGTCTTAGACATGAGGGTTGAAGAAAGCGGAACTAAGAAATGTAGATCGTCTGATCAATTTCTGTGGAAATAGCGATAGAACAGTTGGAAGATTGTGATGTTTCATCTGTGAGAAGTCGGTTGGAGAGTAGAATATAATTCGTCATTCACAGGGACGCGGAGACGCTCGTGGACTCTATCGAGACTGGAAAGTTTTTGTCCATATATAACAGCAGTACTCCATTTTCGGTATGAGCTAGCTCTCTTAAATGTAGGTTCGGGTTAGGTTTAAGGTGTCCTTTACGGAATATCCGTTCATCATGATTGGTGAGAGTTCAGGGTCTAGTTTGGTTTACGAGGCACTGAATGCATCCTGTCAGACCCCCACCCCCGAGATGTTAGAGCTAGATCAGAGTAGAGATCAGCTGGTAATTTCTGGCCATAGCTTGATACTTTCATTATCCACGCATACAATATTGTTCCTAGCACCAAAAGAATTGATTCACCATTTACATCCTTTCTCAGTCCCCACCATAACCAATTCGGTCAATGCACTAAAATCTAGTAATAATATAACTACTAATTGACTAGAAATGTCAAGAGGGTAAGTTGTTAATCTGCAAAGTCGAAATAAAAAGATAAAGATTGACATTGCATTTAAATTTTTGAAGATCAAAGTTGGCTGGAAAGCATGAAGCCGGAAGAGAGTTCCACAGACGAGAAGTGAAAACAATAAAAGAAGAGTAATCAAGCGGACTGTAGATAAAGATTGACGTTTAAATCTTTGAATATCAAAGTTGGCTGGAAAGCATGAAGTCGGAAGACAGTTCAGCAAGCGTGAAGTGCATGGAAAGAAGCTGTTAGCATAGAACTTACGGTTCTATTTAGATCAATTCAACTGTAAATTGATGAAACCTTGCTGTCAATCTAGTACTGCGGTTATATTCATAAAGTCGACGTAACATAGAGACCAGTACATCTGAACAATTGCTATGAAAGTATTTATAGAGAAAAGATAAAGGGAGGCTACATTACGGCGTTGGGAAACGCCAAGCTGAAACTAATAATATTCCTGATTCTTCTTTGGATTTTATCAAGTCTCTAAATATACAGCCATATGTGACAGCAATATTCAAGACATGGACGAATTATAGACTTATATGTAAGATAGATTCTGGAGAGAAAAATTGTCTAACATGACAAAGTGAACTAACTTTCTTAACAACAGACGTAGTAATGGATTGAATATAATGTCCTTCCAGAATGTAAGCGAGCATTGTTTCCTACAACATCCTGTCGCTAACTTTCGCTCCTTTTCCATCTCTCTTCGCTATTGTTCTGTAGAGGTGGTTAGCGGTTCAGAAGGAAAAATCGCTGAGCCGTGTTCGAATTCAAGTCAAGTTCGTTAGATTCATTTTAACGAAAATACCGTTAGAAGAGATATGAATCAATCTTTTCTATCCCCATTTATGAGTTAAATAATAAGACAGATTGAAATCTTTAGCCTTGGCTGGCTACCAGTCTACGAGAAGGGAAACTGAATTCCAAAATCTTGATCGCAACTAGATCAGGCTTACCTATTTAGTAATCATCTTCCACTGTCACCCATTCATTCAAAATGTTACTTTTTAAAATCATTTCACCCCCAAACGAGGCGATAATGCCACTAAGATGCAAGGAGTTACTGGGAATGAAAGAGAATGAGAAGACCTTAGTGAGAAGAAAGGACAATAAAAGAAAAGGTTTTCGAAAGACAGAAAAGGGCACTTGGTGTTGTATTTAATTTTTTAAGATTGAAGGTGGCCGGGAAACAATGAATCGTGGGTTCGGCAATTGAGAAGATCGGGGAAAAACTATTAAAATAGAACATGCCGTTGCATCTAGCTCGTTCAACATGTTGGGGAGTTAATGTTTCCTTTCGAAATAGAGTATTTTCTGGTGTGTGTTATGTCGCAGATAATTTGATATTAAATTTGATTGGCCTTGACAGGATCGAAGAACTTAATCTTTTTTAAATTCCTCTCAAATGTGTTTTCAATATATTTAACATCAAGTCTGTTTCTGATATTGAAAATCATTTCATGGAAGAACTTAAAAATAAGTTTAGAGACAGTATTTACATTAGTCGGACTATTGTCCTCATCTTTGTCGCCATATTTGTCACAACGTTTCGGCCGTTGTACGCTCCGGTCTTCTTCAGGTGGTTGGAATTTCGAACTGAACCCTTTATTTCGATCACTGGGGTAGACTGTTCTAGTTCCACGTGCCATGTTTGATGGATGTCAGTTATCAGTTATCTCCTATTAATTTTCCCTCTGGAAGTTCTCCACTGCCTTAACCGGGTATTGAACTCACACTCTTTGGGTCTGTCACTGAATCTAACCAACGCCTTTATCCACTGTGCCATGTGCCCTTGATTCCAACCACCTGAAGAAGGCCGGAGCGTACAACGGCCGAAACGTTGTGACAAATATGGCGACAAAGATGAGGACAATAGTCCGACTAATGTAAATACTGTACATAATACCTCATCTCAGAAATATAGACAAGTTTAGAGACGTCTTTCAAGATGGACAAAAAAATTTTTTAAATAAGTTTAGAGACATTTTTCAAGATGGACTTCAAGATGGCGCTGTACAAAAATTAAAGCTATCTGATATTAAAATATATTGTAAGCTAGTTTTTAGATAATAAAAAAATGTCAGCACGCTGCTCTGACTATAGTTGAAAAAGAACTGAAACGTTTTCAGCAAAAGGTGTAATAAAGTATGTAAATTACTCCGCGTGGGCAGCTCCTATTGTAGTTGTTAAAAAAGCAAATGAAAATATCTGGATATGTGCTGATTACTCGATCGGTTTGACTGATTCTTTGGATAGTATCCACTTCCAGTGGTGAAGGATCTTTTCACAAAACTCAACGGCGGAATTTGTTTTGTAAGGTTGAAAGGTTGATCTTTCCGATGCTTTTCTTCAAATCGAAGTTGACGAAGAGTCCAAAGAGCTCCTTACTATCAACATCCACAGGGGATAATTCAGATTTAACCGTTTTATCTTCGGTGTCAAACCAGCAGCAGCCATTTTCCAACAGACAATGGACGCCATGCTGAACAGATTGACAAGAGTTGCAGCATTCATCGATGCCACTATCGTTGCAAAAACAAATCAAGATAAACTTTTTCAACGTTTATTTTCTGTTTTCAGTCGAATTTAACAAAATACGGATTCCGTGTTAAAGCTGAAAAGTGTGAATTTTTCAGAGAATAAATCAAATATCTTGGGTTTATTTCCAACAAAAATGGTAAACGACCAAATCGGGAAAATATTTCAGCAATAAAAAAACATGCCAGCACCGACAAATGTAACAAAATTACGCTCTTTCTTTGGTTTGGTTAGCCACTACAGTGCTTTTTGCCCGAAATTCATTAAATTCGTGCACTCCTCAACAATCGTTTGAAAAAAAATGCTGTATGGGAGTGGTCTGATGGGTGTCAGGTAGCCTTCAAAAAGGTAGTCCTTACTTTCTTCCAATCTTTTGCTGACACACTACAACCCATCCATGGATATTGTGGTGGTTAATGATGCTTCCGATTATGGAATTGGAACTATCATTTCTCACATTTTCCCTGATGGCAGCCAAAAAGCAATAGCTCACGCATCTAGATCACTGACACTAGCAGAGAGTAATTAGAGACAAATTGTAAAAGAAGCATTAGTAATAGATTTTTCTTTCTATTAAAAGTTCCAGAAAATGCTGTACGGACATCATTTCAATCTGATCACAGATCACAAGCCACTTGTTAGTATTTTACGATCTTGTTTACAGCAAACCGTCTGCAAAGAACGTCATTGGAATCAGCACAGATGCTAAGCCACAAAAATCTCCTGAGCCGACCAAGCATAGAAATAAATACAATATGGGAAACAGTAATAAGGAGTGCCAGAGAAAAGCAATAATAACGAAAAATTGAAATATGAGCTCTGGTAAAAATGATTGCTGAAGACATTAGGTTTATAATACTCAGAAATTCATACGCATATGTCCTCAAGGGCACATGGCACAGTGGATAAAGGCGTTACTTAGATCCAGTGACAGGAGACAAAGAGTTTGAATTCAATACCTGGTTAAGGCGGTGGAGAACTTGGAGAGGGGAATTAACAGGAGATAATCTGATAACTGACATCCATTAGACATGGCACGTGGAACTAGAACAGTCTACCACAGTGAGCGAAATAAAGGGTTCAGTTCGACATTCCAACCAGTTGAAGAAGGCCGGAGCGCACAACGGCCGAAACGTTGTAATAAAAATGGCGACAAAGATGAAGACAATAGTCCGAATAATGTAAATAGTATGCTGTTAGATTATAATTTTTATATAAAATATAATTTAATAAATACATTTAGTCATGCCGATGCATTATTTAAGCACATGAGTATACAAAATAAAGTACCAAAAGACTCAGAGATCGCAGTATTATCTCTAGAGCCAGAAGTCACTTCAGTGTTTGTATCCACTGTAAGAGCATTACCAGTCATTTCTATAATGATCCGTAAAGCCACAGCTTCTGATCCAGTGTTAAATAAAGTGATATGCTTTCACCGTACAAGATGGCCAGAAGTATGCACTGGCAAAGAATCCAGCCATTCTTTCAGCGTCGATTTTCATTGTCATAAGTCGACGGTTGTCTTCGTTTTGCGGAACACGTGATTGTCCCATCTTCATTACATGAGTGTCAAAGCAATTCCATTATGGTCATGGAGGTATTAGCCGTATCTACGTTTATTGACCAAATATGGACAAGCACTTGGAGGAATTGGTACGCACATGTTCCAATTACCAAAATTCCCCAGGAAAGCTACACTATCCCTGAATCACTCTGGTCACGCCTTCACATTGACTTTGCTGGACCCATCAAGGGACAGTATTATTTTATCCTTGTTCATGCTTACAGCAAATGGCCAGAAGTTTTTCAGGTGAATACTAGTTTCGGATAATGGCACTGCGTTTACTTCAGCTGCATTTTCAACTTTCAAAACCTTTTCATCCACAATCAGATGGAGAAGTGGAACGTTTTGCAGATACATTTAAGAGAGCACACCTCAAACGCGAAGGGGGTGAGAACCACACAAAAAATATTAGAAATATTCCTCGGAAGTTACAGGGTTAAACCCAATCAAAACGCACCTAATGGAGATTCACCAGCAGAAGCACAGATGAAACGTAAAGTTCGTTTACATATAGATGTCATCCATCCAACTAGAAACTATTCCTTAACAAGGAACGCGATGATGGAATAACAATTGAACCGTCATTATGGAGTAGTGAAACGCAAATATATATCAGGACAACCTGTACTTGCAAAATATTACGACAACAATACGGAAAAATTGATCCAAGGACGCATTATACGTCGGTCTGGAAATATTACATATGACATGGATATACGGTCTGGGTTCGACATGCAAAAAAAATTACGACCATCCAGGCCTTCCAGAGACCGTATTAAATTCCACTTTACCGCTGGATATTCTACTGGACACCTTCGAAGTGCTTCAACAAAGTTACCAAGTAATGCCAAGGGACAAAAATAAGACTCTAGAAAAAGGTGCACCAAGAACTTGGAACTCATGTTTTAAATCCAAATAATCCTTGCTTTTCTCAGGCAGTAAATGAATAAAAGTTATTTTGTAATGTGTTAAAATAGACTTGTCTTTTATTTTCATACGTTTTTGTTCATCCCAACAAGCTGAGATATAACAATTAATTTATATATATTACAATTAATTTATATATATATATATATATATATATATATATAACAATTAATATATATATATGTGTGTGTGTGTGTGTGTGTGTGTGTGTGTGTGTGTGTGTGTGTGTGTGTGTGTGAGTTATGTTCGGTTATAGTTTATATTTTTTCCATTTTAAAAGCCATTTGCATAAAAAATCTCGTAAGTGTTACTAACGATCATACATTTTTTTTACACTATTTATATTCGGATTATTGGCCAAATCTAGTGTAACTAAGTGACATCCGGGCTTCATCAGTTGTATATCGATCCGGGGAACCCACAGGGAATTTCTATGAGGGTAAACTGTTCTCGTTCCACTGAAGATATTTCGTCTAGTTCTTATTTTTAGTATTGCTTTTTTTTTTTTTTAGTATCGCCCTGTTACAACTGAGACGAGGCACACGCTTCCCTGCCTAGAGATTGAAGTCACAATGATAATGGCACCAAACCAACACTTTAATCCACTAGGCTATTGTCCCGTAGGACAATTCTCTATGGAGCCTTAAACCTAACCTGCCTGTTAATCACACAGTTTATCAAATATTAGGCAGATTTAAATTATCGTGATATTCAAAATTACTGATTGTATTCTTAGGCAAGTGTATTTATTTATATTCTAATATCAGAATTATTTTTGAATTCTCACTTGCCACTTGACAGGGCCGAATATATATATATATATATATATATATATATATATATATATATATATATATATATATATATATATATATATATAATTTATTCGAAAATTATAACATAAATATGTTATATATATTTATTGATGTGTATTTGGGCAGCAACCTTTTTTTTAAAGTATTTTCCTTTTAAACGACCGATAAGGAATATTTAATTAATCTTTTATCGTGTTTTTCCAACATTCTAACATGTTTCCGTTTGTCAGGGGTTAAATAATACTATGCGCAGTCAGTTGACCTGGCATCACTTCTATTTTTAGAACAATTTTAACACGCCGTCTCCACTGATAAATAATGCGAGATTGATAGAGGGAGAATAGTATTTAATAAGCAATGCCTCCATATGCATATTTATTCTTAGATAAACACACAGTGACTGAGAGAACTGGATTCGATTTACTCTTCGGTAAATCGAATCGAGTTCTCTCAGTCACTTTGTGTTTATCTAAGAATAAATATGCATATGGAGGCATTGCTTATTAAATACTATTCTCCCTCTATCAATTCACCTTAATTCCTGCCGTGGTAGAATCCCCGACTGACGCCAATTCAGTCGGGTTTCGATCCGGACATCTAGCCACATTGATGATCTGTGATACAGCGAAACAGTCTGTCTGTGGATGACAATATATGTATGCTCCTGAAAAATTTATTTCGGTTGAGCTCTCTGGAGAGGAAGTGTGGGTTTGTAAACAGTGACTATTACGACTAATAATGCAAGACTCTTCGGTAAATCGAATCTGACGCCAATTCAATCGGGTTTCGATCCTAACTAGAGGCAACCAGAAAAACTTATTTCGGTTGAGCTCTCTGGGTGGGTTTGTAAACAGTGACTATTAAGGCTAATAATGCAAGACTGACGCCAATTCAATCGGGTTTCGATCCTAGCTAGAGGCAACCAGACGTCTAGCCACACTGATGAACTGTGATACAGCAAAACAGTCTGTCTGTGGATGACAATATATATATATATATATTCCCTGACGATCCGCTTAGGTGAAACCTTGGTAGGTTTGTCTGGCTCTCTAGGTTTGACTATATATATATATATATATATATATATATATAGTGGTCTCTCCCGTCGTATTCGATGTATGAGGGTCAGCAACTCAGTTCCTAGGAACCGACTGCCAGACACCAGCACATATGATTTCATTATAGTGTTGAAGGCTTCGTGCAGAGCCAACCACAATTTTTGAAGGGCCGAATACAGAGACCTAGTGCGCTACGTGCCACAAGTTTCCCAAACGACCCTCAGGTTTTGAATTCAGAGCCCTCATTCTATAGAGACCAGTTGTCATCCAAGGCTATAGAACCCAGTCTGTCCTGCTATTTACCCATAGCTGGAGGGAGAAGAAGAGTATTAATACCTTTCCCAAGGGTATTATCACGTAAATGAATCTAATGGATTCGACTGGAATATATATATATATATTAGATAAATTATTCTTTTAAATGTAGTTGCGGTTCGCACTACATAGGGAGAACGACGCAAAGGCTGGATGTTAGAATAAAACAACACGTTGCAGCGAAAATCCGAAACCTTCAGTACACTCCCTCGGACATTTTGACCAATACATACGGGTCTTCCATCGTAGAACACCTAATAAATAGTCATAATTGTGCTGTTAGTTTTTAGTGTGTTACCATCTTTAGCAGGTCTCACTCAAATTACCACCTAAAAGTGTTGGAGGCCATCTATATTCAATCATTAAAGCCTTCTCTATGTAAACAGAACAACTTTGTATTAGGCCTACAACTAATTACCATCTAATTCCCCCTATACACTTTGTCCATTTTTCTTTAAATAATTTACTTTATTAACCTCGATTTAGCTCTGTTGAGCAAGGTTCGAAACCGGTTAGCCTAGTCCGTTTTTCATTTTTACTTTTTATTATCATCAAGAGTGGTAATAATAAAATTATGTATGTATGTATGTATGTATATCAAAATAACTCGCTACACAATCACAAAGGACTGTCCCAAATGACAAAAAACACACAACTTGAGGACTACCAACAGCAGCAACAACTAAAATGGATAGCACATGTAACTCGAAAAGAGAATAATGACATAATCAAGATGTTGACATTTCACATGACTTCAAATAAAAGGCTAGGAAGGAAACCCTCGACAACATTGGATGAGTGATAACAGCTGTTGGAATTGAGAAAGATATCTTCCTGAAAAATTCTTTTAAGAGATAGATTTTATAAATTACAAGCCCAAATCAGTACTGGCTGCCCGGTTAAATAAATGCCTTTTCCTTATAAGGAAACGTCTAATATTACCATTGCCATTACCTTATATGCAGATACTTCTTTTCTTTTATATGCCCTGTAATTTCATGACGTGGGCAAACATGGCTCGTCACAACTTCCTGTCACTTAACGTTTGTCTCTTTACCATCCTTCTTTGTCCCAGATTTGTCATTCATTCACACAAACTTGTTATGTTACTCAGTCTTCCCCTCTACAGTTCTTCTTTCAATATGTCCTGTGAGTTTTAAATTTTCCGAGCCTTCTGATGTGCCTCAGAAATTTAATTTATTCCTTTCTAATTTTAAGTATAAGTGTCCCTCTAGTTCCAAGTTTCTTTAGAACTTCCTTGTGACTCAAATGTTCAGCCTTATTGTATTCTCAGCATTTGTCTGTAGGACCACATCTCTTTTACCTTGAGTCTGTTCTTCATCTTTAAGGAAATTTTACAGCATTCTCTGATATATAAAAGGATAGATATAACATACAGTGAGGTGAAACAAGTATTTGGACAGTAAAAAAAATGGATTTAGAATCATATATTGAAAGAAAAGCATTGTCTAAAGCTCACAATATATTTGTAAAACAATTATAAATGCAAATAAACGGCAAAAACAAATTATTTGACACGTATATATATTTTATATACAAATTATTAAAACAGGTAGTGAAAAAAGTATTTGGACAGAATATAAATTATGCTTTAAATGTGTTTAATATTTACTTGGTCCTCCTTCATTTGCAACCACAGCTCTCAGTCTGTTCCTGTAGCTCTCTACAAGCGCCTGGCATGATTTGGTGGGAATTTTAGCCCACTCTTCTTTTGTAAAAACTTTCAATTCACTGAGGTTCTTTGGTCACCTTTCACGAATCTGATTCTTCAGTGTTCTCCAAAGATTCTCTATTGGATTCATGTCCGGCGATTGGCTGGGCCATGTCAACACGTTGATGTTATTGTTTTGAAGCCATGCACGTGTTACTTTGGCTGTATGTTTCGCATCATTGTCCTGTTGAAAAACCCAATCTAGTCCAAGTTCTAATTTCTCAACTGATGACTGCAAGCAATCTTCTAAAATCTGAATATATTTGGCTGCATTCATTGTGCCCTCAATAATTATCAGTTGTCCCGTACCCTTATATGCAAAGCATCCCCAAACCATAATGCTACCGCCTCCGTGCTTCACAGTGGGGATGGTGTTCTTTTGATTGAAGGCTGTTCCATCCTTTCTCCAAACATGGGTAGCATCGTTGTGGCCATAAAGTGCAATCTTGCTTTCATCAAACTATAAAATTGGCTTATAATAGTCATCATGCTTTTGTAAATTAGTTTTGGCAAATTCAAGTCTGGATTTTAAATTACGTTTTTGTAGCAATGGGGTTTTGCGAGGAGAGCGAGATTTTAATTGTTGTCGGTGAAGTTCAGAACTTATGGTCCTCTTGCATACGTGAGTTCCTGCATTACTGAGATCTTTTTGAAGTTCTCTCCGAGTCACAAAAGGGTCATGTTTTACTCGCCGTACTATTTTCCGTGAACATTTTTGTGATATTTTGCGCGTTGCACCTGTTCTTGGCATATTTTCATGAGTACCGAAGGCTTTCCATTTCTTAATTATGTACCCAACAGTGCTCACAGGTATACATAGGTCTTTAGAAATCTTACGATAGCTTTTTTTTCTTTATGTGCAGAAATAATTCGATCTTTAAGATCTTTCGACAGCTCTCTTTGCTTTGGCATCCTGCAGTACTGTTAG
>OZ038495.1:19775390-19907890 GCA_964036315.1 Acanthosepion esculentum | reverse complement strand
ATATGTTTAGCTATAAAAAAAAACACGTTTTAAAAAGATAATTGTATTTTGTTATTCATTTTCAATCTAATCTTTTGTGATATTTATAAGTAGGAAGAGGTTTGCTTTGTTGATAGTGTTCCTAATGAAATTGTTTTTTATTCAAATAAATCAATTTTTCTGCTCTGAAAGTTATAACGATCTTGACATTTAGATCACAGCTTTAGAATAAACAAAAATACATACTGTAAAAAGGAGAGTAAGCAATATTGACTTTTTAAATCTTCTTCTATATGCCTTGTCCCTTCAGACCGTTGGCGGTCATGGCTCTCCACAATTTCCTGTCCTTTGTAGCTCTTAATAAATGTTGTCTTTTAAACTTTGTTCCGACATCCACTTACTCAAGCTCTCTAGGTAGGATATACGATGTTTTCCTCTGTCCCTCTAGCCTTCAATGTGTCATGTGAGTATCAAATTTTCTAAGCTCTCTTTCCTCATTAAGTGTCCTAGAAATTTCAATTTTCTCTTTCTGGTGTTAATTATAAAGGGTCCTTTTTGCTTTCATTTTCTTTAGTACTTCGTCATGGCTCACATGTTTAGTTTGTGATATTCTCAGCGTTCTTCTGTAGAACCACATTTCTGTTGCTTCGCGTCTCTTTTTCATCTGTGAGAAGTTTGTCCAGCAATCACTGACTTTATAGGAGAAATGATATTATGTAAAAGTTCAGAACTCTTTTCTTTGTTTCTAACTATTTTTTTTTCTGTTTCTTAATACTTTGCTTAGCTTTTGGAAGGCATCTTTCGTTATCCCAATGCACCTTCGGATCTCAGTGTCGCACTTTTCGACCTCTGTTATCACCGGATATTACTTTAGTCCTTTCTTCTCGCTTTCCTTCATCATCTTTTGTAGGAGTTCTTGTGGTTTCCTTTCTGTATCAACTATCAACACTGTCATCTGCATATCTTACGTTTTTGTAAGATTCCAGCCACCTATAATGAATCCTGGTTGGACTTCTAATAATCTCAGAATCACCTCAATGTATAGATTGAATAGGTCCGGTGAGAAGACACATCCTTGTCTTACGTACATTTCTATTTTTGTATATATACAGAATTCATTTTCTATCAGTATGAATGCGATTTTTAAAATCGTTTTATCCCAAGCAAGGCAAAAATGCTACTAAGACGCAGGGGGTTAAAGGGAGTTGAAGAACATGAGAAGACTTTATGAGGATAAGGACAAAAACGTATATGGTTGATAAAGACAGAAGATAGCGATTGACGTTACATTTAAATTTTTGAAGATTGTAGGTGGCAGGGAAGCAAGAAATCGGAAGGTGTTTCACAGGCGAGAAGTGTCAGAAATGAAACTGTTGCTATAGAACTGATGGTTGCATCTATCTAGTTCAACAGTAAGACGGTGGGACTCAGTTACCAATCTAATAGTACATTTAAATTCGCGCAGACCATGAAAAATGTTTGTAGAAAAGACAGGGAAGCCACGTCACGTTGATTGGAAAGTGACTGAAATCGAGATGCCAGGTCAGGATCAATTATATTACAAATAAGTAGTAGAAGCACCAGACCTGATATGGCAGCAATATTCAGTGCACGAGCGAATGGTAAATTTATAATTGTGCAAGAGAGATTTTGATGAGAAGAATTGTCTGGCTCAACACAGTGAAACAACTTTCCTAGCAGTAGACCTAGCAATTGATTCAATATAATCATTCCACTTCATGTCAATGGAAAGCATGAGTCCAAGAAGGCACAAAGTATTGCTCTCCTGGAGTTTAGCACAGCCATGGCAGGCAGAAAAGGTTCGCTTATGAAGATAGAAATAACATATGTCTGAGGATAGAACCATGAGTGGCTCCTGCATTAATATGAAACGAAGTAGACGTGTGTCCATTCCACATGATCTTTATTACGTGATTCGTTAGGAATGATTGGATTAGTATAAATATTCATCCAAAGACACAGTAGTTCTTGAGCTTGTGAAAAGGGCCAACATGCCAAATCCTGTTGAACACCTTTAAAATATCTAGGGCCACAGTTTGAGCTTCACCATTCTTATCTAAAGCTTGATAGACAAATTCAGTAACGGCCATTAGCACATTGGCGGTAGACCTTAAGAAACAGAAAATATATTGTTTATCAAAAAGGAGGTCATGAGAAGTAAGATGCTTAACCAATGCTGTGTTGATTAGAGCCTCTAGTAATTTGCGAAAAATAGGTAAGAGACTAATAGGGTAATAATTTGAGGAGTTAGGTGGTTCTCCAGAGTTCTTAAAAACAGAAACTACAGAGGACAACATCCAAAAAGTGGAAAAGCAGGAAGTAGTGAGGTATTTATTGTAAAGATTGAAGAGATTGTGAGCCAGATATGACAGCAATATTCAATGCATAGACAAATGGTAGATTTATAAATGTGCAAGAAGGATTCTGACAAATCTGGCTCAACACAGCGAAACAACTTTCCTAGCAGTAGATCTAGCAATTGATTCAATATAATCACTCCACATCATGTCAATGGAAAGCGTGAGTCCAAGAAGATAGAAAGTGTTATTCTCCTGGCGTTTAGTATCAGCTAAAAGCATGAAGAAAAGGTTCTCCGTTGCGATTAAAAGAATGCATTTTTGTTTAGGAGTAGTTAAAATTTACAACTCATTCTGTTGTGGTGTCCTCCCTCTAAAGAGTATATATTGAACTCTTCCGTCTACTATAAAATTAGTAGGAGAGAAGGCCTTGGGGAACAGTCGAATACATTGAACGCTGGGTCAGCCGACACACACTCACTAGTCGTGTAATACTCTTCTGTTGTACTTACTGTTTAACATATGATATATCTGCAACACTTGTGTTGTTATTTCTTTAACCATTTACTTGGTCGCAAAAATTCCTTGCCACAGTTAACCACTGATTGAAGGTCATTTCCAAGAGCAGTTGCCAGTTCTACTTTGTCGGACTTGGTACTAAAACAGAAGTAAACAGATGTGTCATCTGCATAAATACCTAGTTGGAAACTGATGACATCGAAAGCTCATTGATGAAAATCAGAAACAGCATAGGTCTGAGGAGATAGACCTGTGGCGGCCGTTGCATTAATATGATATAACTTAGAAGTGTGTCCATTCAACACGACCTTCATTACATGACTTCTTAGGGACGATTGAACTAGGACAAATACTTTTCCAGAGATACCGTATCCCTAGAGCTTGTAGAGAAGGTCATCACGCTAAACCTTGTCAAACGCTTTTGAGATATCTAAAACCACCATCTGAGCTTCGCCATTCTGATCTAAAGCTTTACAGACGAATTCAATGATGGCAGTTAACACATCAGCAGTAGACCTGGAGAAACGGAACTCATATTGCTTATTCGAAAGGAGGTCATGTAATGTAAGATACAGTGTAACCCGGATATAAGAGAGTTGTCGGGACCGGATAAGAAGTCTCTTATATCCGAGTTTCTCTTATATCCGGGTTTCGTCTATTATATATACATTAACACAGGCTCTAATTTGGGATCAGAGAAAATCTCTCTTATATCCGAGTTTCTCTTATATCCATGTCTCTTATATTCGGGTTACACTGTACTTAACCAATTCAACGTTGATTAGAATCTCTCATCCTTTGCTAAAAATAGGTAAGTGTCTACTAGGGCGATAATTAGTGGGTTCAGTTGGTAACCCAGAGTTCTTAAAGACAGGAACTACAGAGTGGGATTCCCAGCAATCTGAAAAGCAAGAAGTAGCGGGACATTTATTGTAAAGTTTAGAGAGTAGCCAGTTCATGTTCCCATTTTTTTAGGAGAATTGCAGGGATGCCGTCAAACCCGCAAGCCTTGTGGGGATCTAGTTTAGTAATTATAGCAGAGAACATGGATGGAGTTATGTGTGCCCATCACTCAGCAGAGAGACTGTTCTGTGGTGGGGTGAGCCACAGATATACCTGATGAGTGGAGATAGAAGAGAATTTCCGGGCAAAGCACCCTGCTTTATCTGCAATAGATGACAACACTTCAAATTGATTGAAGAGAAGGAAGACTGGGTGTCTGCTCTTGTTCAGCACACATTTGCAGAGCCGCCAATAATTTCTAGAACCAAAATTGTGAGATGCTATACGGTGTCTCATTCTACAGTGGGATATAATAAGTTTTTAGCCACCATTAATTATAGCAATTTTGGCTTGTGTAATAACGTATCTTTTTTTTTCAGACAATACCGTGTTAGTATCAAGCTACTCTAATCTATGAACGATAGTTGACTTATATTTTGCTGTTATAGTCCAAGGTTAGGACCAAGGAAGAACAACACGAACACAAGAGTAGGAATAATAAAGATATATTAAACAGAATAATAATAATACAAGAAGTTTAAGGTGTTAGTATGACTGTCAGTCTGGTTTAGAGTGAACTACTATTGTCTCAACTCGTTCCGTCTCGACTTGTTCATCTCTATACGTCTCTCTTGAGAGGCGCAGTCTTTATAGTGTCAGGAAGAGTTTATTGTCGTTACAGGTAAGATCCCATAAGAGTTATGATGATAATGATTTGCATCTTAAAGTCATAGGTAGTATATTGCTATCACTGGGTACCTAGTGATAAAAGGTTTTCTCAAATCCCTAGAACCTTCTAGAATCCTCCCTAATTTTACTTCAAATCAGATTAATTAATTCTCAGATCTCTAATCGTTCAGTTGCTTTTACAAGTGTTTCTTCAGAATATTAACATAATTCCTATGCTTATGGAGATGGCCTTCACATTCAGATGTCTTTCTCCATCTTCTTTTCATCTCAGATGTTTTACTGGTACCTAGATTTTCAACTTTCAACTCTGTAGTCAACTGTGTATCTATTTTTTTATCTTGTAATATACAGGGAAATTATTGTGCAGATTATTTCAACTGCTAATAATATTTTGTACTTTGTGTAGACAAGCTTTTTACAAGTCATAAATAATAATACAGCTGTAATTTTCATCAAGGTTATTTTATATCTAATTTATATTTTGTTGCATTATCTATTGTTTCATACTCAACAAAATTGTATGTATTTAAAATTTCTTGCAATTATTTGAATAAAACATATAATTCAGACATAAATGATTATGACTTACAAGTAGATTATAATGGATTCTAATGAAATGTCCATAGTTTATCTATTGATCATTCTCACACTATAATAATCTTTGAACTTTGTTTATCTTTAGTCTCTTCTTATCTATCTATCTATCTATCTATCTATCTATCTATCTATCTATCTAGATAGATAGATAGATAGATAGATAGATAGATAGATAGATAAGAAGAGACTAAAGATAAACAAAGTTCAAAGTTTCATTCTGTTCATATCTAACTCACTCTGTTCATATCTATCTATCTATCTATCTATCTATCTATCTATCTATCTATCTATCTCATTCTGTTCATATCAATCAATCTATCTATCTATCTCATTCTGTTCATATCTATCACACACTGTTCATATCTATCTATCTCATTCTGTTCATATCTATGTATGTATGTATGTATGTATGTATGTATCTATGTATCTATCTCATTCTGTTCATATCTATCTCACTCTGTTCGTTTGTATCTCACTCTGTTCAAATCTATCTATCTATCTATCTATCTATATCAGTCTTTTCTTATCTATCTATTCACCTCTAGCATAATCCATCTGTCTATCCACATCTATTTTTATCTATTTACCTATTTTAATCTATGCGCCCTATCTTTTCAAATCTTTCTCATTCTGTTCATATCTATCTAAATATATCTCACTGTGTTCATCATATCTATCTATCTATCTATCTATCTATCTATCTATCTATCTATCTATCTATCTATCTATCTAGATAGATAGATAGATAGATAGATAGATAGATAAGAAGAGACTAAAGATAAACAAAGTTCAAAGTTTCATTCTGTTCATATCTAACTCACTCTGTTCATATCTATCTATCTATCTATCTATCTATCTATCTATCTATCTATCTATCTATCTATCTATCTCATTCTGTTCATATCAATCAATCTATCTATCTATCTCATTCTGTTCATATCTATCACACACTGTTCATATCTATCTATCTCATTCTGTTCATATCTATGTATGTATGTATGTATGTATGTATGTATCTATGTATCTATCTCATTCTGTTCATATCTATCTCACTCTGTTCGTTTGTATCTCACTCTGTTCAAATCTATCTATCTATCTATCTATCTATCTATATCAGTCTTTTCTTATCTATCTATTCACCTCTAGCATAATCCATCTGTCTATCCACATCTATTTTTATCTATTTACCTATTTTAATCTATGCGCCCTATCTTTTCAAATCTTTCTCATTCTGTTCATATCTATCTAAATATATCTCACTGTGTTCATCATATCTATCTATCTATCTATCTATCTATCTATCTATCTATCTATCTATCTATCTATCTATCTATCTATCTATCTATCTCACACTGTTCATATCTATTCACATCTATCTTAAAGTACAGCATGCAAATAACATTACCTACATGTAAATAGCTATCTATCAATTCACATCTATTTTTATTAATCTATCTAAATCTATTCACATCTATGTCTCCATTACAAATGATTCTTAGCTAGTACTGCATATCTATCATAACCTACTTAGATATATAGATAAATGAATACATTAGAGAGAGAGGTCGAGAGAGAAAAATAAAGAAATTATCAGAGAAAGGTAAGAGAAAGATCAATACATGTATAGGCATGAAAAATAAAAATAGAAAACCATTAAGTATCTTGCTATTTCTTATTCAGATGTTGATTTTCAAAGCAAACAATTTGAACAATCAGTACAACAAAATCTTGTAAAACCTCAATCAACATTAAACATATGAAAAATTGCATAATAATTGATGATTTTCTATTTATTTACTCAGTGAATATTTCAGATTGATGCTGAGATTAGCTTTGCATGAATATGGAGTAACACCAGAGAAATTTGAACTCACTCTAACTTGTGGTTCATTGCTACAGGAATGGACTTGTTGTTCCACACATGTCAGCAGATTAAGATAAATTCATAAAATACCATGATTTACGTTTATATTAATTTTATATACATATTATATATATATCATTTATATACATAGTAATATAGTATAAAACTTTTTTTTTACACCTGTTCATATATTATCAAGCATTTTATTTGTTCCAAGAGATATTTATTTTAACCTATTACTTTGGCAATTTTCAAGTGTTTCCAAAACACCTGAACAAAATTAATGTTATGGACGCATTATGGTCACGTGTTTGAAGACTACAGTGAGCTATAAAACTGTCAGTGTTGATTTCTATGCCCACACTGACTCTCTCTCTCTCTCTCTCTCTCTCTCTCTCTATATATATATATATATATATATATATATATATATCAAATATGTGGTACAATTTAATTTATATTACATAAATCATTCATACAAAAAGTAGATTAGTAAAGTTAATGATATAAAATGGCGAAATCCTTTCGCAAACAAAATGTTTAAAGTTGCATTAACCTACGAACCACTCGATGAATGTTATGATCCTTGTTTTTAATAACTACAAGCTGTAGAAGGTCTTTTTTTTAATCTGCTAGTACTTTCAACTGTACATACAGTCATCCTCAGGCATGGAAATTATTTTGTTTTTAGTAAATCCAGGTAGTAGCGGAGACGAAAGATTAAATGCGAATCGAAATATGTTTTTTTTTTAGAAATGTGTTATTGTGAACGGATACAAACTTTTGGAGCATGCAGTCGCAACGCTAAGATTGAATTTTTTGGAAAATTTAAGAGAGTGCGTTTTTTACTAATATGGTAATTTGAGAATTTTTTTGTTGTAGGAGTTTTCCAGTCAATGTGGCATGAACTAAATAAGTTCAATAAATAGAGTAATGTCTCAGCTGTCATCCCAAAAATTTGCACGTCGGATCAGTTCTTTTAAATCAAATATGTGGTGCAGTTCAATTTATATTACAATGAATCATTCATACAAAAAGTAGATTAATAAAGTTAATGATATAAAATGACGAAAACTCTTTTTTGTATGAATGATTCATGTAATATATATATATATATATATATATATATATATATAAATCTAAAAGTGAACATAGAAGTAAACACTTAGAGGCGACTTCTATGTTCACTTTACACACGCTCTATCTCTGATATTGAGCACTTTATCCCATAAATATAGCACACTTTAAGACTATATTTCTTCATATATATATATATATATATATATATATATATATATATATATATATATATATATATATATATATATATGGCCTGAAGATTGTGCTCAAGCTTGACCTCATTGACCACATATACATATACAAAATAGGTGTTATTAAAATTTTACTCAAGAGAACGCACGAGAATTCATCCTCTCGCACGCTTTTATCTAAAGAATTAAGAAACGTAAAACAAACGCATATTAATAACGGATTTCCATATTAGGCTTTTTCTGTTTAAGGTAGCTAATAGCAACGACGAGAATAGAAAAATAATATTAATATTTTTTTAAAAATCAGATGAACGAATATTACAAACAGTATGAAACTAGAATTAAGAACATTATAAAAAATGCACAACACCAGTTGACAGTAGGGAAAAAATAAATTAATTATTTATTACAAAAATTTTAAACCGTTAACCTTATAGTTAAAAATAATAATTCACCTCTTAGAACAAAATTAATTAAAACAAATAATATTTACGAATTTAAATGTCCATTAAGGAATTGTATTCCTGATCAATCAAAATTCGTAGTTATATAGGCCACACTACAACATGTTTGACACGCAGACTAACTCTACACCTTTCTGACCATAGCTCAATTAGGTCTCATTTAAATACTCATGGAGACCTACTGAACTCTATTCGTAACATACTTGTTGACAACACAAATATAATAGCATCATCTACATGTAAGAAAGGCTTAAAATATTGGAAGCCTTATTAATAAAAATAAACAAAAACAATACTCAATATACATATATATATATATATATATATATATATATACATATATATATATATATATATATATATATATATATATATATATATATATATATATATATATATATATATAAAACAGAGAGAAACCGCAAAGGTTTTTCGTTATAATGTAAATTTGCTTTAGTGTCTATATTGTATTTTATTCTTCATGTTGATGTTCTTTTAATTTTCATTGTTCATTTTCAGGCAATTATAACCGTTTATATATATATATATATATATATATATATATATATATATATATATATATATATATATATATATATATATATATAAACGGTTAGAATTGTCTGAAAATGAACAATGAAAATTAAAAGAACATCAACATGAAGAATAAAATACAATATAGACACTAAAGCAAATTTACATTATAACGAAAAACCTTTGCGGTTTCTCTCTGTTTTATATATATATATATATATATATATGTATATATATATATATATATATATATATATATATATATATATATATATATATATATATATATATAATAAATTCATGGAAAATTCCGTAAATATAATTGAGAAGAAAACTTTACAAAAATATCAATAAGCTGATTGAGGAAAATGGTAAAACCAAACAAAAACAAGGAATAATTTCAGTTTGCAGCTGAAACTTTACTTCTTTATCCCCAATTATATCTACAATAATTTGAAACATAACAATTGCCATCCAACCAATACCCTTAATACCCATAATGCACCACTGACCAGCATATATAAATATTCGAGCCAAAAACAACACATTGCCTGAAGATTGTGCTTAAGCATGAAACAAACAGTTGCTATTGACCCCTGTGTCCACTTTTATATTTAATATGTTTGATCTCTCATATATTGAGCACTTTATCCATATATATAGCATACCTTAAAACTATATTTTTATCATATATATATATATATATATATATATATATATATATATATATATATAGTGATCTACAGAAGTTTGGTAATGCTCGGGGACAGCTTCTTAATTATATGCCCATAAAATGCAACTAGGGGTCGTTGCCTAAAGCGGTCTCGCTTATCAAAACACGGATCCACATTCACACCAGTTTACAACGAAGTTATCAGAGACAATTTCAAATTTCCAAAACTAAATTTTTATTTCACTCTTGGATTGGATGCCCATCAGTACCAGCAGTGACATCGACTTTGTGGTCTTGTGAGAAAAAGTGGCACGGTATGACATGGCCCGAATTGTTCAGTATCGTCATTACTGTCATTCTCTCTCTATATATATCTGTGTGTGAGAGAGAAAGAGTTAGAGACAGTGAGTGAGAGAGAGAGAGAGAGAGAGAGAGAGAGAGAGAGAAAGAGAGAGAGAGTGGGAGATGATATACAAATTATATATCAGGTTTATAGGGGTAGTTAAATGCCAAAATAGGAAAAAAAACGCCTAGATTTACGGGTTTCGCTTTCGTTTGTTATTTTTCGTACCGCCCGCCTACATATGATTCTGTAGGGATACAAAAGGCGACCGTCTCCCTTTGGTTGAGATGGAGTCACGTGGGCCACATGGCGGCCGCTTAGTGACGTCACTTCATAGAATGACGAAAGTGGAGTCAAGACACACGTGTTGTCCTTTCGCACGGTCGAGCTGACCCTTTGGTAGCTGGCATGAACCTGCCAGCTACCAAAGGGTCAGTTCACAAGCTAATAGTGCCGTTTTCCTTTGGGAATATATCTTTACCAGATATCGAATCTATCTCAGGCTCGTAGTCCCCGTGTTGAAAAAAATAAAAAAACACATGATTCGCCGTTTCCTGTTTGAGGAATATGTCCTTGCAAGTGATATAGAATATAAATCCGGCCTGCTCGAATCTCCGTTGGGAATCCTAAATATCGCTTCTCCAGAAACGTAGAAAAATCCACCAGTAGCTCAAATCCCCGTTGGGAATTATGACAAAGAAGACAATCTATCTTTTCGCAATGCTTTTGTGGTATGCATGTCTTATAGTTTCTCTGCGTGGGACACATATAAATATGTGTATGTAATTTTATGTATGACATTGCGGTATAAAACTCTGTTGCGGGTGTTATATTAGCCAACAAACAGATATCGAATGAAGGAGGACAACAAAAAGCAAAACGAAGAATTGAGTAAAAGTAAATGTTACCAAATTTCTTTTTGTTAAAGAAAAATACATAAACAAAAGTAATGTTAGCGTGAACAAGTCAAGCTCATATAGAGGGTGTCATGAGATGAACAGTTTTGTGGTCACTAGAGAGCGTTGTTCTGAAAAGGAAATTTTATTGCATATCGTTGCCAAGGATGGCTGGAGCGGCAGGTGCTGAAGATGGCTAGTGCGGAAGAAGCTGGAGTCCTATTGGAGATAGCTGGAGCGGAAGTAGCTGGAGGCCTACTGGAGATGGCTGGAGCGACTTGAGCTGAATATGGCTGGTGCGGCAGAAGCTGGAGTCCTATTGGAGATAGCTGGAGCAGAAGTAGCTGGAGGCCTACTGGAGATGGCTGTAGCGACTTGAGCTGAAGATGGCTGGTGCGGCAGAAGCTGGAGTCCTATTGGAGATAGCTGGAGCGGAAGTAGATTGAGGCCTACTGGAGATGGCTGGAGCGACTTGAGCTGAATATGGCTGGTGCGGCAGAAGCTGGAGTCCTATTGGAGATAGCTGGAGCAGAAGTAGCTGGAGGCCTACTGGAGATGGCTGTAGCGACTTGAGCTGAAGATGGCTGGTGCGGCAGAAGCTGGAGTCCTATTGGAGATAGCTGGAGCGGAAGTAGATTGAGGCCCACTGGAGATGACTGGAGCGACAGGAGCTGAAGATGGCTGGTGCGGCAGAAGCTGGAGTCTTATTGGAGATAGCTGGAGCGGAAGTAGCTGGAGCGGAAGTAGCTGGAGCGGAAGTAGCTGGAGCGGAAGTAGCTGGAGCGGAAGTAGCTGGAGGCCTACTGCAGATGGCTGGAGCGACAGGAGCTGAAGATAGCTGGAGCGGATGATGGCTGGTGCGGCAGGAGGAGATGGCTGGATCTACGGCCGATGGCAAACTGGAGATGATGATAGCTGGCTTAGCTGAAGCTGATGTCCGGGAGCTGTGGGCAGGCGGTCGATTGCTTTTGGAACAGATACTGGGCCGCGGAACACAGCTATTCCTCATATCTCCCCACTGAGACAGAATACGACACATGATCTGACTTAACGTAGGGAATCCGAATGCGTACAGGTACAAAAATTCCCCAAGCCTCCGTAATCGTCGGTTGTGCTGGCCCAGGTGTCGAGCACAGATCCCCCTCTCTAGTGCAATTAGAGAGTGAAGCTTCGGACAACTGTTCCCCTGGAGCGGATACCTCAAGGTATTATTTTCCTCACTTGCGACTGTCCGCAGACAGAGGTCGCAACAGAGTCGCAATCCGCCCAAAGATAGAGACTCAACGGCATGGGTCGCGGAAGACAGGTATTAACCCATGCCTCCCCACAGAGACGGGATGCGAAGCAAGGTCAGTTGTTTAACGTGGGGTCCCCGAACGCGTACACTCGGGTCAATGGTCAAAATATGGGTCAATTTTTACCCAGCTCCCGCTTGCGTGGGATCTTAGACAAAGCTAGTCTTAGCTGGTCAGGATCTGCCGGAACAGATACTATAATATGATCATAATATTTATTCGTACAAAAGTACAAAATGTGCCACAAGGGCTAAAAGGTTTGGGGTGGGGTCGGGGGTAAAGGATTGGTCTTCTCTCATCTTAACTCAAACCTAGCTAATCTCTCTCATTGACCCATTCGTACTTACAATTTTCCTTTCACCATAACAACAAATTTACTCTTAGCTGTCGCACCACGGTCACCAAAATTCTCCACTTACTCAATAAAAGTCCTAACATGAAATTTTATTTACACAATTCACGCGATAGGGGCAAACATCAGAAACCAATGAATATATACAATAAGAGAAGTATATAGATAAAAGAAAATGAATAAAAGTATTAGTGAAAATAACGTGTGATAGAAGATCTCGGTTAACTGGGTGAAAAACGCCAGACACGAAGAATATCTGATCGCGCCAGAGAACAAAAGGGAGATGGGGAGAGGAAAGAAAATAGTGGACAAAAAAGTGCGTGTGTGTGTGTGTGGGGGGGGGGTACACTTGCATACCTTAGCTAAGGTTGAAAGGAAAAATGCCCCAAGTAGGTGAAAAACTGAAAATGTCCTTAATTACCTTAAACATGGGCTGGGATAACTAATGGTTCAGTTCGAGGCCTAAAATCCTCTTTCCTAAGTAGTATCCAACAATCACTCCAGGTCAGCACCTCTCACTCACACCAAGCGCGAAACTCTCACCCACCTTTTACCGAATTTCGACGAAGAGTGTCGCATCCTTTCCGTTCTAATCTTAACTTAAAAAAAGACCAGTTGAGAAGAGAACTTCTCACCTCCATGAAACTTCTTTTGTCTCGTCGTCCACATCACGATTCGCATAATGCTGAGCAGACACAAGAATACATAGTGTTGATCTTTCTTCAGTGGCGGTACCACATCGGTACAGACGGAGCTGGCTTCCAGGAAGAAAAACTTTCCGTCCAAGACACGAAACATGTTGCCTTCAATCAGCCTGCACAGCGGGCACAGGACACCGCAGTGAAAGACGGTGTGCCCAATGGACTCCTCCCAGTCCCCGAAGCGCGCGCGCGCGCACACACACACACACACACGGGCTAAACAGCAAGCCCCGCTGCGTAAAACTTCTTGCCAACATAGAGAGTCCCTCGCAACACCAGAGAGAGATGATTCGGCGTTATTGATACATTTTAACCCAGACGTCTAAGGTGAAACGAAGTAAAAACTCCTCATTTGTAAGGTTGGGCCCGTCTTGGAGTCTGTCTTTAGCTTCCACTCTCACTATCACTGGATACAATGCCTTCGGAGACAAGGCCTCGATGTCAGAGAAGTGACCCTTCACCTGTAAAAGGCAGCGCAGCGCGCTTCGACACTCCTCAAAAAAGGAATATTCGTCGAGGCGATCGGTTTTCTTCCATCTCGCCCGTATGCACGCGTATCAGGGACTGGGTGGGCTTATCGGCGGGTGTCTTCCTCCCAGAATTCACCCTCCTCTTGTATACACATCCCTTCCAGGAAATTCAACCGGAACATATGTTGACAAGTCTCAACGTCCGGCATTTCCAGACCGTCTTCAGTAGGATGGAAGCAGCAGACCTCGTGACGTACCAAGGTAGCCTTGCCTCTCCAGAGGAAATCGAAAAGCTCTTTAACGAAATTATCTCGTTCGGCAGACGGGAGTGGAAGAACACAGATCCGGTAAAGGAGAATCGGGTAGATGTGCGAAACGCACACTTTCGCCTTCCCCTTTAAGGAAAGATTCCTTCGAGTTCACAGATGCACTGCTTCCGAACCTCCGACCAGTTAGTCTTCAGCTGAAGGCCGGGACCGAGCCAGATACCGAGTATCTTGACAAGCCCGTCCCTCCAGTCCAAGGGACTGGCGAGAGAAACTCCCTCCCACTCACCCAACCGCAAGCCAACAGACTTACCGCGATTGATCTTGGTCCCCGCCACCGTCTCATGCATGCAAATTTCTTTCGAGTTAATGTTTTTGGCGGTGTTCTTTACGGACACAAACCCATCATCAGCATAGGCGGTAATACCTGGCCGAGTTGGTGGCACCAGGCAAAGAGATTCCGCGAAGGACCGGATTAGCCTTTAACTTGCGCAGGAAGGGCTCCAAAGCATGAACGTACAGCATAGGCGGAAGTGGACAACCCTGACGAATGGAGCGAGACAAGGTGAAAGGCCCGACCTTATCCCGTTTACTTCCACCAAAGCTCCTAGGGACTTGTACAAGAGACAGATACAGGAGAGAAAGTGCGGCCCGAAGCCAGCAGACACGAGTACGGCCTCGAGAAAACCCTATCGAATGCGTTAGACTGATCCAAATTTATCAGCGTGGCTTCACCATCGACTTTTTCTGTTCTGACGAACCATATGAAATAGATTCACATCTGGGTTCTAAGTGCCTGGTCTAACCCCGCTACGATTTAAATCGGGATCAAGGACGGTGCTCCAATCATCCACTGAAACTACCTGCCGAGACGTCGTCAAAAAGAGCTCGACCTGCCAAAAAAGGCCGACCGCTTCGCCTGGTCGTTGGGCGCATAAACCCTCATGAAGCGAAGAGACTTACCTTCTATGGTGACGTCCAGGACACAAAGTCTGCCCTCCGAATCCGCGAACACAAGAGCACACGACGCCGTCAAGGGTTTCATGATCAGTCAAGAAACTCCTCTGAAGCGATTATCAAAATAAGCTGAGTAGAGGCGAAACCACTTCGACAGAATATCCTCGTAGTCACCGGCAATCAGATGGGTCTCCTGCAAGCAACTAGCATTTACCCCCAGATGCACACGAGTCTCGTCTTACGCGACTCCGACCTCAGGCCTCGGCCATTTAGAGTCACTGACCAATGGGCCATTGGAAGACACTTACCTTAGGGTTGAGCCTTGCCCTGAAACAGTCGGGTGAAGACGCTGACGCCCTCTCCCATAGAACCGCAGCCCATCCCAGTTTTGATGATTCCGTCTTGTGATATACCGACGACGCCCCAGGGAAACGTTACCTTTAAAGCCATGTAGAAGGAGGGGTGAACAAAAACCGGGACCCTCCCACCACAAAATTGTTTCAGTTCTTTAAGTTCATCTTTGCCCGGGTTGACTATTGGTGAGGACTCAGGGAAACTCTTCTTTGTCTCCTCGATCATGCCTCACTTCTGACGTGATCCCTACCCTATGCGAACGACATCTTGGCCCGAGGAAAGCTGGTAGGATCCTTCATATCTGTGTCACCGCGTTTCTTCATAGCCGGGAGGACTTTCAAATCGTTAGTCCTCCTGTCAAAGTTTTTTTATTCTCTGCACACTTTCGTTTATCACACGGCAGACGTTTTTCCCTGTGTTATAGGGCAGCTTTGCTCTTCTTCCTGCTGACATCCTCTGAAGGACTCCTCTGTCTCTTCCCTGGTGCTACACTGTTTTTCTTGGCAGGGGATGGACCAGGGATTTTCCTCTTCACCAAAGTAGTTGCTGTCTTCTTTTGAGGAGAGGCCGATCAGGCCCTTGTTAGGGAAGATAAAGGTTTCTTCAGCTTGGACGGGGAAGATGAGACAGAGGTAGATGGGCAAACAATCTTTGGTAATGCTGATGTTGATGGTGGTGGTAATGATGATGAAGCCAGCTGTTACTCCAGATCTGCCTTCAGCTTTCTAATTAGTTGAATCTTTTCGAAGGATGGATCGTGCTCCGTCCAGGGACCTGTGGCTGAGGCGTCGCCCTTACAGCTCTGTGGAGTGGAACTGTCTCTTTGGTTTCACAAGTTTTAGGGAACGGACGGGCCGCTGTTTGGACCTTCTCCCTTCTCTTGCCCACAACCTGCAAATTTCCTTTCCTCTTCCTTAGAAAAATGGGCAGCAGGAATGAAGGGACCCAGCCAAGTCGACGCAGGTGGTTTGCCGTCGCTGGTTCTGTTTGCACGCATAGCGGAGGTCTGAGGAGATCTTTGTCGGAGGTAGGTTGAAAGTCAGGGGCCTTTATCTCTGGACACGAAGTCTTGCCATACTACCAGAATATCGGCTTTCTATTCGTCACAATGACGGGTAACATTCGCCCACTAATGTCCAATCAGATGGGAATGGAGCTGAAGGCTTGCCTGCACAGTATGCTCAGAAGAGACGATGATAATTTGGGCAAACTTAAAAAAAAAATTAAAAAAATACTGCCCCAACACCTCGTCTTTCACATGCTCAAGTACTTCATACACTGACACTCTGCGTGCCCCTGTATACGGTTCGGAGGATCAGTTTTTTGGATGATCAACTCCCTGTTAAACAGGGGCGTTAGCAACAACACATCACACATAAATGCTCCAACGCCCCGGACAATGTGCTCCGGCCAAAATCTCAGGGATGTCATGGCCTTGAGTACATTGTCTTTTTTGGATCGACAAATTTTCCGCGTGCCCTTGTCAACCACAAAAACAAACAGTTCTTTTCTCGAACTTTTCAACTTCCTGGGATGTGGGGTCTATCAGCAGGCCGCCATCTTTAATAAGATGAGCGTTCTTATCGGCCCTCTCCAGGAACTCCTCCACGTTGAAAATACAAGGGGTCGGGGACTTCCAGCCACAGGGTAACTCCTCTGACACTGCGTCTTTCTGCCTGTTTGTTGATATAGGGGGCAGCTGGTTTGATGTTTGCCTCTTGGTCAGTTGTGTCTCTTGAAGAGACAGCTGATCTGTATCCTGAGACAGGGTCTTGAGTGGAGAGTGGGTAGTGTCCTCGGTGGGCAAATGTCTCTTTTTCAGGGAATTGCCTACTTTTGGAGAAGTCCTCAACTAACTCATAAAATCCAACCTGCTGGGTGGGTCCGTTTTGAACGAACTTGCGTCAAATATGTCCTTAACAGTAAAAATCCAGTGATAAAAGTCCGGAGTGGTAAAAATCCAAGGTGGGGAAAGGTCCAACGTGGTAAAATGCGGTCAAAAGTAAAAGTCCATGAAAGTAGTAGAACAGATACTACACATTGATCTTAGTCATAGTCTCTGGATCGCGGAGACATGGGTAAATACCCATATGTCTTTACAGAGATGGGATGCTACACAAGATAATGTTTACGTGGGGTACCCGAGCGAGTAATACTCGGGTCATTGTGCCTGATTCCGTGTAAACGGGAGCTACACAAATTCTAACTGGGAATTGCTGTAGTTTCAGTGAAGTGCTCGTGCGTACTTCATGTAATCTTGAATCTGAATTTATTTCGTCGGTTATTAAATCGAGACTCAATATACCATCAACATGAGTATTAATGTCAGCTCTTAAGAGACTATCTGCTACTGTGTTTACCTTTTGTGTGGCCTATGTCTGTGACGAACTACGAGAATTAATCTAAATGTATAATTTCTCGAGATGTATATTTTTCCAAGTTAGTGTTCATAGCCATCGTCAGTGGTTTGTGGCCATTCTTCCCTCAAGGAGTTGGCGGAAATGTTTGATGGCTAAGTAGATAGCCCGTAGTACTCAGAAGAAGGTACTATATCACTTTTGATGTAATTAGAGTTTAGCCGAGAAGAAAGTGATTAGTTTATGCTGGGACTTTAGTTTTTGCTCGATTACTGCGCCTATCCCTGTGCCAGATACGTCTGTAGTCAGTAACATTTTTGTCTTTAGATTGTTTGGTTAAATGACAATTTTGTGAAGCCGCAAGAGAGCATTGTCCTGAAAAGGACAGTTTCGTGGTCGCTAGAGAGTTTTGTCCTGGAAAGTAGAGTTTTTGTGGTCGTTAGAGAGCGTTGTCCTGAAAAGGACAGTTTATTGCATATAGTTAGCAAGGGTGGCTGGAGCAGCAAGATCTGGAGGCCTACTGAAGATGGCTGGAGGGACAAGAGCTGGAGATGACTGGAGCGACGGCTGATGGCAAGTTAGAGATGGTGATAGCTGGCTAGCTGGTACTGATGGACGGGAACTGTGGGTAGGCGATCGCCTGCTGTTGCAACAGATACGCATCCGTTTCGCACATTAAGTAACTGATCTTGTGTCGTATCCTGTCTCGGGGAGCAGTGGGCAGGCGGCCGAGTGCCGGAAGAACAGCTATAATACTTTGCTCGTAGTCATCTGGGCCGCAGAAAATAGCTATTTTCCCAATGTCAATGTCTTTTCCCTACCGACACAAAGTTATTTAAACGTGGGGAACCTGGGCACTTACACTCGGATCACTGGTTAAAATTTATCCAGGCTCCGCTTACGCGAGATCGGGCCCAAGGCATATCTTAGATGGTTATGTCCGTAGAACAGATTCTACACTTTCATCATAGTATTTGGGCTTCGGAAAACAGCTATTTACCAATGTCTCCCCACCGAGATTGGATGCGACACAAGGTCAGTTATTTTACGTGGGGAATCCGAGCGCGTACATTCGAGAATTGGTCAAAATTTACCCACTCCCCGCCTGCGTGGGATCGGGCACAAAGATTCTACACTATAGTCTCTGGGCCGCGGAACACAGCTATTTATCCATGTTTTCACACCGAGACTGGATGCGACAAAGGTCATTTATTTAACGTGGGGAACCCGAGCGCTTAAACTCGGGTCATTGGTCAAAATTTTCCCAGGCCCCGCTTATGCGGGACCGGGTACAAAGCTTGTCTTAGCTGGCCAAGGCCATGGAATAGATACCACAATTTGATTATAGTCTCGGTATTTACTAGAGACCATCCACTGGGTTAGATTGTGACACAAGGTCATTTATTTAATGTGGGGAACACGACCGCGAACACTCGGGCACCTGATCCAAATTTACTCAATCCCCGCACAAAGTTGTCTTAGCAGGAAATAGCTGGTCAAGGCCACGGAACATATACTACAGTATGATTATAGTCTCTGAGCCGCAGAACACGTGTCTGGATTACTTTTGAAACCTTTTATATATCTTGAACCAGTCTTACAACAACGCTGGTTAATTCTTCCAGTTGTTTTTAAAAGAAAATGTTAGTGTCGACAGGATACGACATCTCTCTCCGAGACAAAGTATGTTTGTAATTTCTTTTCTTTCAGATATTCTGTTCCGTATTATTTTATGACGGAAAAAATAATGCCCATAATGGGGGAGACTGAAAACTGTGAGAATATTCTTTTCTTCCATAGGTCACCCATTAATTTTAATTTCTTTTCGAAGGACAAAACTCATGAAGGGTATTCCAATAACTTGGACCGATTTTAAATGTGAATTAAGTTTAAGCGTCTAATAATTTATTTCTCTTTCTTTCACATTTTGCAATTTCAACCATGGAAAGATTAACAATCAAACAACGTGTTAAAGTTATCAAAGACTATTACGAAAATGGACGTTCAAACAGAATTGGAATGACAAGTTCCCAGGTCGCATCATCTCTCGAAACAGCGAAGTCAATTGGCCACCACGATCGTGCGACTTGACGCCTTTAGATTTCTTCCTTTGGGGTCATCTCAAAGGTAAGGTCTGTGCTAACAAGCCAACAACAATTCAGCAGCTGAAGGATGAGATAATAAGGCATATTGGTGACATCGAGGAGCCACTATGCAGAAACGTCATAAAAAATGTTGACCATCGAGTGGAAGTGTGCCGCCGAAGCCTTGGCAGACATTTGGGCGATATTATTTTTCACACATAATTGCCATGACTTAAATAACATGATCCAATAGAGAAATAAATACATTTTCATCAATAACACTGATTTATTTGCTGCTGACTTTGATCCGCCTTAATGAAACACCCTATACATAGGAAATTTTCCCGTTTGTGTGTGTGTGTGGGGGGACTTCGTACTAAAATTTATTTTGTTGTCTTAAGAAAAGGAAAATAAGCAATTGTTGGATTTCACAACTGTTCCTTTAAAGCCTTTTTTTAATCTTCTCCACGTCTGTTCTGGTCTCTTAATTTAATTCGCCATTGCTGTTACCACTCATCTGCAACAGTCACTGAAGTACTAACTAGTATGTATATTATAACATTTAATTTTATTCCCGCATTTTGCGATATCAAAACTCACCTGTATACTAACTTGTGCATTATTAATTCATTTATTATTTACTGCTCACCTGCGGCTTTAACACGGAAGAGAGCCTAGAAGAAAAGTGGGCGTCAACTGTAAGGACCTGTCAGTAATCTTTTTAGACTTCTTTCTTTTTCCTACTGCTGGTCATACGAGACAGCACGGTAATTACCTGCTCCCTACGATGTCTGAAATTCTTTCCTAAAACACTATGTGTCATTTTATCGTTTATTTGAGTTTGTTCCAAATTGTTTCTTGTTAATCAGTTACTGTTTGAAAAGTATTTCCTTTGTTAATTTCCTTTTGAAAATTATAATTGCTGTTTATTTCTATGTTACGTGATATTTTCCTCCTGTATGGCAGCGAATGCTGGACAATCTCCTTAAATATAAAGGAGAGACTTGAACCAACAGAAATGCGGTTCTACAGAAAGACGCTGAAGATACCACGGGTCGAACATATGAGCAACAACGAGGTTTTGGAGAGAATGGAAACGAAAAGGAAACTTATATTCAATATCAGGTAGAGGCAGTTGAAATTTCTGGGGCACGTGATGAGGAAGGAGGGCTTGAAAAATCTGATACTCACAGGACAGGTTGAGGGGAAAAAAAGGAAAAGGAAAGCAACACGTAACATACTTGATGGGCACGAGTAAATGGATGCCAGAATAGGGTTTGGGAGAAATAACAGAAAGATAAAACTTATTAAGAGCTACAAGTGACAGAAAGTTGTGGAGGACCATGATCACCTACGTCTTGAAGGGACAAGGTACATAAAAGAAGATGAATTCTGAGTTGATTCGTCAATAAAGAATAAGACATCAGTATGAAGTGTGGACCTTTTCAATGAGATCAGCATGTAGGTACAACTGATCTTTTTATATCACTGTAATAAAAAGTGACCGAGAGGTTAGAACCTTCGATTTCTGATCGTGAGGCCAAGGTTCGAATCTCACTACGGTCAGGTAAGTGACTTTTTTTTCTTTTTACAGTGAGAGTCACCCTTTACAAGGCCCGGGGCCACTCGAGGTAGAGGGTTACATTAGGAGGCCATTTATGTGTATAGGGGAGGGAGATAACAGGTAAACCCTAGCCATGAATAGGTTAAGATTGTAGTGATCGGGGAAACATCCTGTTGCGAGTCGATTCCACAGGGCAGTGGTTCACGGGAAGAAGCTGTTCGAGTGGAACTTACTTCTCACTGATACGGACGGAATGTGGGTGGTTTGCTACTATGTAAGTGGCATGGCGTGTTCTTGCCATGAAGGTTTGCCTTGGCGGGACCAGGGAATGTAGTTCGTCTGAGCACTTTCCGTGGAAGTAGCGGTAGAGCTGTGAGATGCTTGCCACATCCCACCTGTGGGAGAGGGGCTGAAGGGTGGAGAATAATTAGTCACCCACAAGGGCTCGGAGACGCTTTTGAACTCTATTAAGGCTGGAGAGTTAGGTCTCGGCATCTTATTAATCGTATCGTCTTATGGCCAGTCACATTGAAACACCGGTTCTCGTACGATCTCTAGAGAAGCAACGTCGAGCTAGGCGTGTGACCGCTTGAGAATATCGGGTGAGTGATGTAAGCTTGGATGAGCGAGTGGTGTAATGGATAACGACTCATAATTTGAATTCGAATAGCCGAGTTCCAATTCCATACATATATTCACCTATGCACGAATACCTTTGGGTAAGGTATTAATCGACCTCTTGTCACTCTCAGCTATGGTTAAATTAGTATGACTTAGTAATTTAATTAGTAAATCATTATTATCTCAAAAAGTCTTACAATCTAAAAAATATTCTTTGCTTTTAAATAACCTGTAAAACGTTGATAAGCCGTAGAAAGCAAATAAATCCATCAACCAATCTTCATGTTATCGGTGTGGTGAAGCGACCCCAGTGCGTGCCACCGTTGAAAATTGCCTGAAAACTATGCCCCACGTGTTGACCTAAATCTTGTAAGTAAATTTAGGTACACAGAATTGTTCGTTAGCACGAAGTCACAAGTCATCGTGACCGAGGGTTTGAGCGTACTGACCTTGTTCAAACTGTTTATTACCTCAGATGATGTGGCCTCTCCCAGAAATTATTACTAAGGCTCGATCAGCATAGTCGCAGTAGAAACCACAGGTGGGTATTGCACAAACATAAATATGTCTGAGCAAGTGTCTGCAATAGGGATTGTTCAAATTGTCTGAGAGGAAAACGATAAAAACTGACTACCGGTGTCGAAAGGAAGCAAAAAAAAAAAAAAAAATTAGAATGGAATAATAGTGATTTACTCCGGGTAGCTTAGATATGGCACAAGGCCAATAGTATGGAGCACTCAGTGAGGATCGAACTCACTAGTCAGTCGTAACTGATGTAGCGAGACAAACCCCCTAATCATTACAACATATCGAAATGGCCAAAGAAAAAATATATGTATACAAATAGATGTATTACGCACACGCATACATATTTCTATAAATTTTCAAAAAATTAAATGCAATGTCAATCGCTTTCTACTGTCCGCTTGATGACACTTCCTTTGTTCTTGTTCCTTAGTAAAATTTCTGTTTTATAATTCTTCCATACCCAGTAACCACCTTAGCTTGTCTTAGGGGCTTTACTGCCTTGCTAGGGGCGAGATCTATTATAAAAAATAAGGCTAATTAATTCAACTTGCATATATTGATGTAGTTGTATAGTTTTCCATGACATGAATGTATAATAAAATATCGAATTGATTTGGTTGAAATTAGATTAAAATATCTAGTTTTATACACACACACACACACACACACACACACACACACACACACACACACATATATATATATATATATATATATATATATATATATATATATATATATAATATAAAAGGCTCAAACACTAATATTCCATGGTTATAATTTATTACATTGGAATCGTAATCACGATTCAATTCATCAGACCTACAAATTCAAAAAGAAATCCATATTCTTACTTTGTCCTGGACATTGAGTTCTACCTGGATTCTATCCTCTTGGGAATTTGTGTATATATATATATATATATATATATATATACACTGACCACTAATATTATCTATATATATATGTGTGTGTGTGTGTGTGTGTGTGTGTGTGCAAAAAATGTCAAGATGTTTATGCATACATTTAGGATAATGTCACACACACACACACACACACACACACACACACACACACACAAGGTGAACCAAAAGTAAGTGAACAGTAGGTTGAATAGGGTTTGTGTTAGGTTTATATTTCCGGCTTCAAAAATGTAAATGCAATTGTTATTCGCTTTCTCCTGTCCTCTTGATTAAAGAGCAAGAACAAAAGAAGAGTAAAGTTTATGTTTTTCTAATTCTTCCAGACCCAGTAACCCCCCCTTGTGTCTTAGTGACTTTACTGTCGTGCTTGGGGTGAAGTCGATTAAAAAAATTCTACTTTAAATTTTATCTTTCATTCTGGTTCCTCTTCATGTGACATATTGTTCATTCGGAAATGTATCTAAACAGTGTGAGAATTTGGTAGCGACGCGTTCCTTTCTTAAGTCTATGAACCAAATTACAGCATAATCACTAGCTAAAGAACCCCTAGACACATTTTTATTTTGAAGTTTGATTTTTTCCTGAGAGTTTGGAGCCAGGCACAATTGAGAGTAAAGAGAAGAACAAGGCAAGGGAAGGAATAGTTAGGGAGTGAGAGGGGGAAATATAAAACGGGCAAAGAAAAAGAGTGAAAGAAAGTCGAGTAAAGTGAAAAAAGAAAGAAAAAAAACAACAAATAAATGTAGAGTTTTAAGAACGTTTTAAATGGAATGAATTAATACCTTAACTTTAAAAAAATGTCACCAACATCGTAATAATAATATTCCAGCAACGACAATGCTGACGAGTCACCTTAGGGCGACGTGATAAAGACGAAATGGCCAGAGAAAGTATATTTGTTTAAGAAAAAGAAGAAAAAAGAAGAGCAACAAAATGGAGGATAAATAGAGTGAACAAAAAGGAGAGTAATGAAAAGAGGAAAGGAAATATTCAGAATGGAATGTTATGTTTGTATATGTGTAAAAAGGAAATAAAGAAAAAGATTGATGGATAACAGTGAAGTAGAAAGAAAGAGGGGGAGAGATAGAAATTGATCACTACGGAGCGGACAAGAGATACAAAATGTAAGAGTGATAAGTAAAAGAGATTTAAGTTGGCTTGCATAAGAAAAAGAATTATGTGGGGTAAAAAAAAGAAAAGAAATAAGTTATACAGAGTTAGTCAACAATCACAAGAGAAATTGAAAAGGGAACGATAGATTTTTTTTCAAGATAGACGAGAGTTTAAAACTGGGGAAAGCAACACTTAAAGTTGGTTAACAATCAGGAGAGTGAAAAAAGGGACAACGAAGTAGAAGGAGGAGAAAGATAAAAAGAATGGTATGAAATGTCTTTGAGAAAAACGGGTGATGATGATGATGATGATGATGATGATGATGATGATGATGATGATGATGATGATGATGATGATGATTGTGATGATGAGAAGTAAAAATTAAGACATATGTGACAATGTGAGTGTGTGTAAAATTGGGAATAAAAGAGAGGCACTTAACGGACGAAGAGAGGAAAATACGTCAGTTGAAAGACGGTTAGTGAAATAAGAAAAGATCAGAAATATTATATGACAGAAAGGCGACGAAAGTAGATAGATAGAGAGATAGATATGGACAGAGTGGGATCGATAGATATGGACAGAATGAAATAGACAGGAACAGAATAATATAGATAGATAGATAGATAGATAGATAGATAGATAGATAGATAGATATGTATAGAATGAGAAGAATAGATATGCACAGATTTAGATAGCTATAGATAGATAGATTGATAGATATGCATAGAATGAGATAAATAGATATACACAGATAGATAGATAGATAGATAAACAGACAGATATGGCCAAAATGAGATAGCTAGCTAGACAGATATGGACAGAATGAAATAGATAGCTAGATAGCTAGATAGATATGGACAGGATGAAATAGATAGCTAAATAGATATATATAGACAGGATGAGACAGCTTATTAGCTAGCTAGCTAGATATGTACAGAATGAGATAGATAGCTATCTAGCTAGCTAGCTAGATAGATAGATATGAACAGAATGAGACAGATAGCTAGATAAATAGATACGGACAGAATGAGATAGATATGGACAGAATGAGATACATAGATAGCTAGATAGATATGGACAGAATGAGATAGATAGATAGATAGATATGGACAGAATGAGATAGATATGGACAGAATGAGATAGATAGATAGATAGATAGATATGGACAGAATGAGATAGATAGATAGATAGATAGATAGATATGGACAGAATGAGATAGATAGCTAGCTAGCTAGATAGATATGGACAGAATGAGATAGATAGCTAGCTAGCTAGATAGATATGGACAGAATGAGATAGATAGCTAGCTAGCTAGATAGATATGGACAGAATGAGATAGATAGATAGATAGATATGGACAGAATGAGATAGATAGCTAGCTAGATATGGACAGAATGAGATAGATAGATAGCTAGATATGGACAGAATGAGATAGATAGATAGATATGGACAGAATGAGATAGCTAGCTAGATAGATATGGACAGAATGAGATAGATAGCTAGCTAGATATGGACAGAATGAGATAGATAGCTAGCTAGATATGGACAGAATGAGATAGATAGCTAGCTAGATATGGACAGAATGAGATAGATAGATAGATAGATAGATAGATAGATATGGACAGAATGAGATAGATAGATAGATAGATAGATATGGCCAGAATGAGATAGATAGATAGATATGGACAGAATGAGATAGATATGGACAGAATGAGATAGATATGGACAGAATGAGATAGATAGATAGATAGATAAATAGATAGATAGATATGGACAGAATGAGATAGATAAATAGATAGATAGATAGATATGGACAGAATGAGATAGATAAATAGATAGATAGATATGGACAGAATGAGATAGATAGATAGATAGATAGATAGATAGATAGATAGATAGATAGATAGATAGATAGATAGATAGATAGATATGGACAGAATGAGATAGATAGATAGATAGATATGGACAGAATGAGATAGATAGATAGATAGATAGATATGGACAGAATGAGATAGATAGATAGAGACAGAATGAGATAGATAGATAGATAGATAGATATGGACAGAATGAGATAGATAGATAGATAGATAGATAGATATGGACAGAATGAGATAGATAGATAGATAGATAGATAGATAGATAGGAAAAGTCTGTAGAGAGAAAAAGAAAAGAAGGTGTCATTTTTGACACGGTAACAAAGATGGAAGAAAAGAAAACTAACGAAGGAGAGTAAGGAGGGCATCGGGGTGGTCAGTACGCGGGGATGTGTAAGAATTGACGAGGCGACAGTGAAGAAGGAAAAGAAGGAAAAAAAAATAGAGTGAGGTGGCTTGCAAAAAAGAGAGTAAGTAGACAGACGGAGCGGGCTGGCGTTGATGAAAAAAAAAGACAAGAAAAAAAAAGAACGTGTAGAAGAACAACTGTAGTAAGGAGGAGAGTACTTCTGGCTTGGTTAGCCAGAAAAAGCGGCGAAGACATCGGAGGCTTATAGTACTCTTTCTCTCTGTTCGGTGTGCGTGCACTTTTGGGCGCTCTTCAAAGCGGGGAGGTACAAAACTGTGTGCGTATGCATGCGTTCATTTCAACATGGCAGCCATGTGGATTGCTGTCGGCGGCCGCTCCTCGTCTTTGTGGTTTTGCTGCTCGGTTCGGCCCTCCACCGCTGATTTCAACTAACCAACAACAACCAGCAAAGTACGTTGCTACTACCAGTGTTAGTATAACGCTACTGTCATAGTCTTTCTTTACGGTCTCTCGATACCTCAGTCTCTTCTTTCGCTTGACCTGCTAGTAGTAGTAATATTTACTACTTAATGTTTGACTGTCTTATCATGATTTATTTTTACGACTGAAAACTATCTTAAGTGGAGGCATACTACTAATAATAATAACAACAACAACACCACCATACGCATATGTATTTTTGCTCTTTTCATTGTACACACGCCTAAAAGGAATAGGAAATTATTTTAGGGAAGATATTCTTTTAAAGTCAAAATATACGAATGGATTTTTTTGTCGAATGATCAAAGGCACTAAAAACGGTTACTGGATTTGTAAAGAAAGAGTAACTTAGAAAAAAAAAATCCCCCCAAAAAACTGAAAAATTAAAGACCAACTTAAAAACAAACGAAACTAACAAAAAACGTTGGCTTTCATTCTTTTTTTCTTTTTTTTAAAAAGTTTTAGTATTCATGAAGCGGTTTCAACGTGATCAATGAGTTATTTAATAATAATACCATTTAAAAGGTTCTGCCGCACTTATCGGAAATCCAACGTGTTGAAATGAAATACTTATTCTTCAATTTATCAATGAGAAAAAAATCGCAAACCGCGAAAAACAGGATTTATATGTTTCCATAAAAAGAGACATCAGTGATGGTAAGTATAGTTTTTGTCTTGTGAACAATGAAAGTTTAAACAATAATCATCATAAGGAATAAAATAATTGTCATTTTTAATTCTTTAAAATAACGATTGAAATCTTAATTACATAACTTATATAAACTAAAAATACTTATTTTATCTTTGTTAATTTACTCCTTAAATTTTTGCCAGTATATTATTTATAAACAAAATCTCTAACGTAGTTTTTTTAATAGTTTTTTTTGTACATGTAATTTTTTAAATGTTTTAACATGAACTAAAACACTAAAAATCAATCCTATTTAATTTTTTTTTTTTGTCGATTTTAAATTTGTACTACACACATAAATTGGTCTTCTGAGCATTGGGTTGGAAGCCACGTGGTTTTAAAAGTTCAACCTTCTCTTGTCCTTTTTAAGCTCATAATCAACAGCTAAGGCAGAAAATGCTGACTTGAAATTGGGTATGACAAAGCCCCCCCCCCCCTACTTACTTTGATCGGCCATTCACCTTTCATAAAAAAAATCGCTTTTCCCTGAAGCAATAATAATAATAATAGAATAACGTTTGTTATTTCGGAATTAAAAAGTGCTGCATTGTTTTTAATTTGTCCGATGCTCTTTTCCAACAGGTAAAAAAAATGAATGGAAAATAAATCTAATTATGTTTATGTTGCCAGGAGAAAGCTGAAAGAATCCCTTTTTAATGTTTTTGTTTATCCAGTGGATTAACATCATTCCCTTCTTTGCCGTAAAACGTATTGTAGTATTGTAGACTAGAAAAGCTATCATTTCTTTCTTCATGGTCGTATGGACTAGCTGATAAAATATTTCATTCATATCTTCTTTTTTTTTTCTTTCTGTAATCTGAGTGGGAATAAAAAGGTAAGATGGTAAAAAAAAAAAAATGTGGGCGTGGGAAGAGTTCTTAATTATGTGCAAAAAGGCATCTTCGTTTTACGTTATATTTTTGTTTCTTTTGTTAACTTAATAATTTCATTGTGTAATTTCCGATTAAGGACTTTTCTTACCTTATGTTACTAATCCACTTTTTAAAATTTTCTTTTATTGCCATTCATTATGCACTAACAACAATTTGGTTAGAAATCACTTTCCAAGTTGTTGGGGGGCACTAAAGAAAACTGACATTAAAAATATTTTGGTTTGAGAATTTAAGATTAATAATTTTCAAATTTATAGCTTATTTGTATAGTTTGTGTTAAAGTTGTCATAATTCGAAAGTTCTTTTTTCATCTGTGTTTTGTTTGAATCTTTGATCGATGTTTTCAGCTCTTTTCTCTTCTTTACCGTAAAAAAAGTGATGCGTTTCAAAGCGCAAAAAAGGCTCAGCATATTTCTTACATGGATTTCATTTCAACATCCCCCTCTTTTAAACCTTCAGAATTTGAGAGTATGTAAAAAAAAAAAATAAAATAAAATAAAAAAAATAAAACAACCTTCCCACCAAAAAAAAAACCCAAACATTTCTGGCAGTAAACTTGATCTACTCGAGACCAAAAACATGTGACTATGAAACATGTTGAAAAAATATCATTAATACTGGCACTTATATGGTTTCTTTTTATTTCATATGATCGAACTCTGAATATCGATCGATTGATCGAACTTTGGACAAGTTTTTTTTTCTGTGTATGTACTGATGTCGACTCTGTCTGGGTCAGTGTCATTGAATTTGACTGCTTCTAACTCCCGAATTGTCAATCATATTTCAAATCTAATCTCCCAACGGCTTTTCTTCATATTCAAGCTTTTAAAATTTATTTATTTTCCTCTTACTGATGTGATCAAAGTGAAAGAACCTTTTGTTTGGTGTGCGACATGAGCCTAATAGTTTTTTTTATTGTTATTTTCCATCAAAGAATTAAGAAGCTCTACTCTAAAATTGGCAATTGATAATAAGCGAGGTGATTTTTTTTTTTTTTTTTTTTTTTTTTTTTTTTTTTTTTTACTTAGTCGACATTCATGTAAAACAATGAACATGCCTAAAGATATTAATTTTAAAATTACTTTAAAAAAAATTATTTGTACATTGTGTTCGTTTAATTAAATTTATTTGCTCATCAAGCATTGAACTTGATGTGTATTGATTGAATAATGAATTAGTTGCGAATCATTTGAACAGAACACCTATTCAAAATACGACATAAACCAAAAGACCATTGCTTGATTCTATTTGATTTTTATACGAAAGTCTTTTAGTTTTGTGGCTAATTGAACAATTATTAATTAAAAACTTTGGAAAAATTTTGTTTTGGGAATATAGCAAGTCGTCCTGAACAAAATCCACGTAGGGTCAAATACAGAAGTGGTTCCAAAGCATTTTTCATAAACAGACAAAAAAAATGAAATCTTTAATTCTGCAATCTTTAATTTCAAATCCGATTTTACGCTGTCATTTCAAAGTTTTTTTTTATTTTATTTTTTTTATTACCAATAATGGATATCGCTTATAAAATTGTGACATTGTATTCCATTCTTGTTAAATGGAGATTAAATTTGGTTATGGACATTTTAGCATTAACTTTTTTGTTGGGGGTTAAAGAAAATCTTATCCTCTCCAAATCTGGTCAAGCATCATTTGGAAGGTGTCTTCAATATTTTTCACCTTAAGATTGTTTTAACCATTGAAATTCCTAGCCAATTCTAAGGTATATTGATTTATAGAAATTTTCTCCTCTTTTTTCTTTTTATAACTTCTAAAGAATTGATAACTGCTTGTTTTCTCTACCCTTGCATAAACTCAAACAAATTTGCGATAAGATGGCACTGCTCTTCAGACGTTTACATTTTGCTTTAATTTTGTTTAAGTAATAAAACTGAATTCTTTTGAGACAACGATCTGAAGAAAGCTTTTTTGTATTCGATTCGTTCATCATGGTCGATCAATTGAAAGTGTTCTCTATTGTCACTACGAGATTCTCTTTCTCTTGTTATTCATGTATATCTACTTGTGACTGTCAACATTGGTGTTGGCAGGGAAAAATAACAAAACAAAACAAAAAACCCACTGAAAGTTCCTTAAACAGCGATTCGTCGCCGCCGTTTCAGACTGAGCAAATTCCTTGTGTGAGGACATCGCCATTTTTTGTAACAGCTTTTAAAAAGAAATATTCCTAAACACCCAATTTCGTATAGAACACTTCTTAGTATTGGCGCTGTTAAAGTTTCACTTATTTAATTTACTACATTGATATCTGAAAATAATTAGAAGGAAAATCTTTTAGCTATAATTTGTGTTTGGCTTGAATAAAAATGTAAATAAGTGTTGTAATATAACAGTTTTTCTATCAGTGACTAAATATTTTGCATGGATAATAACCAATATATGTAATACTGACTATTACTAAGACTTGGTTTTAATAGAAACTTTGCTCATTCGTAAGGAAAAGGAACCACACACAGCTTAAAAATTAAATTAAAAAGCATAATTTTTTGTGTTCAATTTGATTGTAAACGTTTCTTTAGGGTTAATTCAATTTAAATTATAAACTGCGGACTCTTCTCTTAACTCTTAACATCTGAATTTCTTTTGAAAGGTGGCATTTGTTTTATAATCTGATTAATTAGAAAAAGTCTGAATTAAGCGCGACATTCACTCATATGGTTGTTACTCAACTGTAGTGTTTGGGAAACCTGATGCTTGAAAAAGACACTGCGCAAATACATATATTAGTTATTTCCCCAGAAAGTATCCATCCAGTGTTATTGTGAAGTAGCTGATCTTTATCATTGAGTATTTTACGATTCCACCAATCTGCTATTCCTAGGTTAATTGACTGATTTGTCCAAATTTTCAATGCCTTCAATTCGTTTCATGCAAAATCTTGACCAATCTGATTGGTTAATAACAGCCCTTTTGTACTATAGTTGCTATACTCCCCTTGAGTTATAGAAGTAAGAAAACCCTGAAAATTGACTTCATTTGAACCTGTGATAAGATTTTTCAAGTGAAAGAAATTGAAGGATTGTTGTTAAACAAGGCTGTTGCATATCCGCCCTTTATTTTTTTTCTACTTTCAAATTTTCATAGTTACCTGTTTGGTACTGAATAAACTCAGTATTGATTGTTTAGTTGACTTGTGTGTGTGCGTAGGGAGAAGGGAAATGTGATGGTGCAGTACTATAATTGTGTAGATTTGGATAATGTTTTGGAGGTGGTCTCTGTAGGCAAAGAATCTTGGTATTTATGAACTACTTTAGCAAACCTAAAAACTCCGAAAACTAAAGCAGAGATATTTATGTGTAAAAAGGTAGGTTGCTTTTGTAGTTGAATGGTAGAATATTGGTAGTCTTTGCGCCCCAAAATTTAGTTTGGCGAGGGCTGACTAACCAATTTAAAAAAGAGTAACTCTTTAAGACTCTTCGTAAGAAATCGCAAGCTTAACACATCTAGAAACAATTATTCTGTTTAATTGTAATTGACTGAGAAAAAATTGTACCTATTTTTTTGACAAGTCTAAAATGTTTTTTCTTCCGTAAGCGTAATAGCTATGGACCAGGTTGAAAATTTCCTGGGTTTCTTTTTCAATACGTGTGAGCCAAAGTTTTTAATAATAATAAAACCTCAAACAAAAACAATTTACTTGGTTTTAAAATCATATTTACATTCTGACTAACTTATCAAAACATATTCATTTCAATCTTTGATATGTATTTGTTGATCGTGGTGGGGGGACTTTCGAAATTAACCCTTTATTTAATCTACGTGCGTAAATAGTTGTCGTTCTCTTGTCTGTCTAGCAATTTCCTTTTATTGTCCTTCTCCCCATCTCTACTACCTGGACCGAGGCTTGAATTCATAATTACTCGGCCACTGAATTCACGACCTCGCGTTTTAATCCACTAGGCTATGTCCTGTTTCAAATCGGTCATTTCAGTAGCTTAAAGTGCTTTGACATACATTTGATTCGGATATTTTTTTTCAAACTCTAATGAACACGACAGAAATAAAGGCGGGAAATAAGATCACTTTGTTGCGCAAATGAAATCTCAAGATATTCGCTCAAGAAAATAAATGCAATTAAACAAAACAAAAAACAACAACAAAACCTTTGCATTCATTATGTTCAATTCAAAGATTTAATCTGTTTTGTAACGATCTGTTTATTAAAGTAGCGGTTGTAAGGTTTGTAATTTGTTTGCTTTGAGCTCTTTATTAAAAGTTAAAACAGTGATTTCAAAGCAGGTTTTAAAATTTACTAAGTAAATAGAAAAAGAAAAAAGGCCAGTGCTCAATTGATACTTTCTGTTTGAAGCACCTGATGATGACGTCCGGAGGGTACAACGGTTGAAACGTAATAACAAAGATGAGCACAATAGTCGGACTATAAATATTTCGGTAAATAATGATAGATATTTGTTTGACTAAAAGTCGACTTGAAAATAATGTTTTTGCTCTTAGTCGCCGAATAGCAGTGTGCAAAAATGTGTATACGTTCATCATTGCAACGCGTTTACCTGGCTGTTTTGGAAGATCATAACACACAAAAAATGTACTTTTTCTTATCCTCTGTGTGTTTGGATGAAATTATTACTTGTTTTATTTTCAAAACTAACTCTACTTACCTGTTTGGCGTAAAATAATCTTAATGTTTGTATTTCTCTTTCTGCTAAAAATCAAGCTAAGTAAGATTCTTACATATTCGATTGCATCTAATATTTGATGCAAGCATGCCTCCCGTAAAGCAATGGTTACTAATCTATTTTAATTTTAACAATTCGTTGATAGTAGTCTTAGTAAAAACTAAATATCTGGTCTCTCAATTCATAACTGAGATTGGGTTCTTTTATAAGTTTTAAAATTAAGTCCCATTCACAATATCGATTTACCAAAAGTCTAGTGTAACAAACGAGGGAAATAGTTTTTACCCAATAAAAAGTAAAATCGATAGTGTACTATTTTCCTATCTTTTTTTTTTCTTTAAAAAAGAATAGCAAACCTTAGCTTACAGTTGAAGCTTTTGTTTTGTTTAACGTTTCCATTTTTTCTTGGTTACAATAGTAACGTGAATTGATTATTAAATGTCGTTTCTATCAAGTTGTTCGTTTTAGCTTTTCTTTCTTTGTATCACGTAATATCATCGGTTGGATTTATATAAAAACTTTCCTTCACTCAAAACTTATCTACTTGGAAGATATGCTTTGTACATTTATCAATGGTAAATTTAAACAAAAATACAATTAGAATTATTAGTTATTCATTTAAGGTGTGTGTGTGTGGTGGGGGCACTAGCAAACTAGTTTAGCACCACCTGAATTTGAACCCTGGTATGCATTAGCAACACTTCGATGTTTATCTCTTCACTAACAAAGTATTTATAGCGGTATCGACAAAAAACTTAGATTAAACATCTATTCTAATTTTGCATGTTTGTTTCGGCATAATTCTCCATACTCTGTGACTTGGTCAAAATTTGATGCAAATGTTACTGGCAGATTAGGGCAATTATATGCATAATTATTGCGAGTTTCTCTATTTGGGCGAATATTTGCTTCAGTCTGCAGCTTTGTAATATGAAATTAACGAGAGAGGATGGGGGGAAATGACTATAAATTCAAACTGATGCTATAAATTAGATGCTCTACCTTCTGGCAAAATAGGTAACAGGCAGATCATGAGGTAAAAACCCACTTCGCAAATATAATCTCCTTTCCGGTTAATACAGGATGCGACAGATATACCTATCACATAGGCGCTTCGACGTGGTGTAATGTGTAGCACTTATGACGGAGTAGTGAGTTCGATCTTTTCTGGGCGCCTCATACTTTCGGTTTTAGAAAATCACCATAATGGTAAGACATTAGCTAAATGAAAACACCAACATCTGTCTATATTTCTGAGATGAGATATTATGTACATTATTTACATTATTCGGACTATTGTCCTCATCTTTGTCGCCATATTTATTACAACGTTTCGGCCGTTGTACGCTCCGGCCTTCTTCTCGGGGACACATGTCACAGTGGATAAAGGCGTTAGTTAGATCCAGTGACAGGACACAAAGAGTGTAAGTTCAATACCCGGTTAAGGCTGTGGAGAATTGCAGAGGGGAATTAACCGGAGATAAATGATAACTGACATCCATTAAACATGGCACGTGGAACTAGAACAGTCTACCCCAGTGAGCGAAATAAAGGGTTCAGTTCGACATTCCAACCACCTGAAGAAGGCCGGAGCGTACAACGGCCGAAACGTTGTAATAAATATGGCGACAAAGATGAAGAGAATAGTCCGAATAATGTAAATAATGAAAACACCATCGCCATTAATGACTTACCATTTTTTCTTCTGCAACCTGTACGTCAGTAAAATGATTTGAAAAGAAATAAATTGTAACGAAGATGAATGTCGAATTGAAATCTGTTTTTGAATCCTGCTGAATAATTTAGCAAACCTCTTAAGATCTGATATAATGCTGAAAAAAAGAAAAGAAACGGGTTGGTGTGTTTGATCTGATACGATCCAAATAGTGATTTTCCCAAGCGTAGCTTGGATATAGCACAAGGCCGAATGTAATCCTCACCCAGTGAGGATCGAACTCACTACTCAGTCATAATTGTTCTAGCGAGACAACCTTGCTAACCATTACCCCACCTCGAGGTGTCCCGATCCAAATATCTGACACTGGCAAGAATAAAAACGCGGGAAGCTTTACTTTAACAAATGAAAGCATAAAATTTTGCATAAGAATTCATTGAGGGAACTAAAATAGCTCTAAGCTGTATTCAAAGAATTGCAGTGACCATCAGGCCTTGTGCCACATCTATCGCTCGTGGGGGGGGGGGCAGTAAATATTGCATTGACCATCAAAAGTAAACTAATTCCGCGCGATCTCTATACACGTTACATTTAGCATCCAGTGAAATTGGTAGATATATTTTCAGTGACACAACTGACCATGCTCCAACTCGCCATTCATCTCGTTTTAAAGACATGATTGTATATATGCTTTTAAATTGATATATTCTTGATTTTACTGTAGAAGTTGTTTGCTGTGTTCCATTGCTAGAGATATCCGAACTATCATATTAAACTTTTTCAGGGGAATTTCGAACTGATGGTCATTCTTTATCTTTAAATGCTTCAAATATCCGTCTTCAAACAACCAGTCAATCAGACCTGTATGTATCAGGTGCTACATATGATTGACCATGAAGAAGTAAAAAAGAAAAAGTTTTCAATTTTCCTTGAAGTAGTTTCATTGGCCAAACAACAGTCATAGTCAAAAGGTTTGCACGCAACTTTTGAGTAGTACCTTAGTATAACGGGAATCATTGTATTTGTATTACGCGTGATAAACTGTTGTTTATTGTAAGATTAAACTGTTTCGGTAATTTTCAGATTAAGTACTGTGATTTCGATTAAGCGTAACACGGACCACAAACCTTGGTCCCAGGAAACGCTCGTTCCATTTAACAGGAATCTCAAAACAGTAACGCAATTGTTTATTGAGTTTCAGTTTTGAAAGCAGGTAGGTTTAGGCAGAAAGGTGTGATATAGACGTGACAATTTTTAATCTAAGGTGGAAATGCTAGAACTCCTATTTTTGTAAAAACAAAAAAACAACAACAAAAACAAACAAACAAAAAACACATTTTACTTTGTGAAAGCCATTTTTCATTTTAAAGTTTTTTTTGTTTAGCGGCATATTAACATCTATGGGTTATTTAATGCTGAAATGTAAATATTTTCTACAATTTATTTATTTTTATTTTATTTTTTTTAGACAATAATGATTTTATTGATACAAGTCTTACTAATTAACCCATAGATGGGGAGAGAAGAGGTGGATACATATATTTATCAAGAGTATTTATGCGTAAATGAATACAGCGAACCCAACGGGAATTGGGCCTTTTTGCTCTTCCGTTTCCAATTCGGAGACGTTATCCATTACACCACCCGCACATCCAAGCTTACAGCACCTGGTATTCCCAAGTGCTCACCCATCTAGATACTGAACAGTTTCGACGTTGCTTAACTTTGGTGATCGTAGGGGAACCGGTGTTTCCACGTGGTGTAGCCGTAAGCTTATTTTAAAGTAACTGTTTGGATTAAATTTTTTTTTTTTTTGAGAAATGCCCGGCGAGAACTTTAATTACGTAGAAGAATGCTTGTTTATAGAGTAATTGTAACCCTCCTCCCCCAACCCGCCCCCCTCCACCAAAGTAGATAATAACCAAAATCACAATCAGGAAGACTTGTAAGATGTATACATCCTCCATCTTTTATATTATTACAAATGTACTTTTGCTGTGTGCATCTATCAATAATAAACTTTAATAATTCAAGTTGATGAATAATTTATCCATAATATCCAGTTTGAAAAAGATTTTAATTAAGCATTTGTTGTCATTGAGAAATAAGACACGCTTTATGTGAAACCACTGAGATTGAGAAATAAACACTTGAAAAAGCAAATTATTCCGTATGAGAGTTCGAATTCTCCCGGTATTTGTCACTTCAAGACAAGTTGGCTAAACTCGTTTAATTATTTTTTTTAAACAGGTGCCTTAAAATGTGAATTAGATTTATTTTGTGGAGAGACTTTCAATCCTTTTGAAGTTGTCTTTAAAATTTTAACATTGACTTTTTTTTTTATTTATTACAATGCATGACTTTTAGTTTTATATTTTATTTCTGTTCTCAACTATTACGTGTTACGGCAGGGTTTTTTTTTTTTTTTTGTCCCATGTGTGGATAAGTCAATGTAAATTTGGAGACTAGTTTTGTTTGTTGCTACCGGTGGTATGTTGATGACATCTCTTTACACTATCGACAGTCAGTAGACGTTGACTAGTGTTAACGGTGGTAGGAAAGAAAACGTATTATTAGTTTAGTTAGCAGACAGTACTGAATATTCGGCGTTGGTTTGTTTAAGCAAGTGAATCGGCACACGGTAATGTGACATAGAAGTCGGCGCGCACCATAAACACAACGTGACATTCACCCCCTTTTGGTCGTTATGGAACACCGTACTCTTTTAGTTTTAAATGTAACCACCTTTAATCTAGAATTCATATTTGCTTACCAACGTGCCCACCCACTATTTTTGTAGACATCCTTGTCAAATGGTTTTTAAATCTTTCTAAACGATCTTTTGATGTTTTTAAACGTTTTACTCTTTTCTACCTCATTGCTTCACCCTAAAACGAATACATTAGGTTTGGGGTGAGGGTTACTTTTACTTAATGTCATATATGAAAATTTGAGGGAATCTTTTTTTCTTGTGCTTTCAGTGATCATTTAAGTTTCCGTAATATACTCTCCCTCACTTGCGTAGACTTCGCTGATTAGTATAGGGGCCACGGCTCTCATCACCCTACGTGTTGCTGATAAGGTTTCTGTACGGTAATAAGTAGGTTCTTAATATTACGGAATGGAGTTGCTATCCCCATGTTCGGTCGGTTTTTGAATTCAGTGTAGTCCTAGTTGACAACCAAGTCTTAAATGCTATTTAAACCATAGGTGGGGATGTTGGAGAGTGGATTTAAATACCTTTTTTTCCAGGAGTATTTGCACGAAAGGGAATCTAATGGATTCGGCTCAACGGTTTCTCGTTCTGGTCCACTAACCATTGCACGACTGTTATCGCAATTGAGTATCAAAAGCGGGTAAATGAAATAAAATTGCTTCAATGTAAAAACAAAATATAAGCCTAAAGCAAACGGTCAGTATTTTGGCAAAGCTCTTTGTTTTGTTCTTAAAACCTCTCGAACTTTCATTGATACGAGGGTAGGTTGAAAATTTCATAGGCCGACTATGAAGGAGTGATGGTAGAGCTGTTAAATCTTGCCTGCATTAATTTAATTTTGGCTTATTGATAACGGCATTGTTTCTTACCAGGTAAATTTACCGTTCAAAGAAGACTTCAAATTTAATTAGCAGCGACTACTTCTAAAAATTGACAATTTGCTATCGTGCAGAAAAAGGTTTACTATTTACATTATTCAGACTATTGTCCTCATCTTTGTCGCCATATTTATTACAACGTTTTGGCCGTTGTATGCTCTGGCCTTCTTCAGGTGGTTGGAATGTCGAACATGAACCCTTTATTTCGCTCACTGGGGTAGACTGTTCTAGTTCCACGTGCCATGTTTAATGGATGTCAGTTATCATTTATCTCCGGTTAATTCCCCTCTGCAATTCTCCACAGCCTTAACCGGGTATTGAACTTACACTCTTTGTGTCCTGTCACTGGATCTAACTAACGCCTTTATCCACTGTGACATGTGTCCCCGAGAAGAAGGCCGGAGCGTACAACGGCCGAAACGTTGTAATAAATATGGCGACAAAGATGAGGACAATAGTCCGAATAATGTAAATAGTGTACATAATACCTCATCTCGGAAATATAGACAGATACAGAAAAAGGTTTAGTCCCAAAGACATTCATACTGACATGGTTGCTACATTAAGCGATAACCCCTAGCTTTATCAACAGTGCAGGTGTGTGCAGCCGAATTTAAAGAAAAGGAATTTTGAAGATTTCACTAACAGTATGAAGGGTTTTCCAATGAGATCCAAGAACTGCAATATTGATGGAAGACGTGTGGACCACAAGGGGGATTTATTTATTTATTTATTTATTTTTTTTTTTTAGAGAAAAATTTTGGTCACGTTCCATGAGAGTATCTTGGTCAACCTATGAACTTTCTAGCCGATCTTCATATGAAAAATTGTCACAAGGCCTTAAATTTGAGATTTCGAAGTGACGACTGTTATTTATTTAGTGCAACGAACAGGATAATTTCAGTTTTAATATCCAGTATTCGCCAAGAATAATCTGCTTCTATGATTTATCATTTCAAGTTAACCATTTCGGTTATACTTTAAAGATTTGCCTAAGGTCTTACAATTTTTTTTCTTTTTTTTTTTTATATACTAACAAAGGCTTGTTTTCGAGTAAATGATCCTTATTTGTAAACTCTACTCTTGCTCGTTACTATTTAGTTTTTTTCTCTTTTGCGGTCTACCTCAATGTTGGTTGGTTTCAACTGCTATCTTTCCCTACGATCATGAATAAAATGTTTTACACGTGCCACAAGTACGCATGCCTATATACCATCTTAGGATTTTATTTTACTTGTTGCTACCGGTACGAAGAGTTTGAAAGGAGCACGGACACTTGTTATAAAGAAAATACTCCCATTCCCTAATTGTAGCATAATGGTCAGCTGAGATTGATATATAATTATTGTAAGTTCTTCCGCGTTTCGGTTTGGTTTGTGTTTTACGGCATATCAACCTCAATGGGTTATTTAATGCCGACAAAGTTTTTATTGCTGGTAATATTTTGTTTTGTCAAATCTATCTCTGGTGATAATTTTTCCTTCAAAAAAATATTGTTGGTAATATTTTTTTTCTTCCAAAATAGTCCTGATATTAAAACCCATTTTTATCCCAGTTTCGGGGTTAACTATTTGGCCCATAGCTGAGACCCTAACAGGTGCTACCACCCCGGGTCAGGGTGGACCTGGGAACACCAGCAATTGAGGTAGTTCCACGGTCCTCAAAACCTCTTGATTAGTTTGGTTTATGAAATCTGCTGACGAGGAAGATGGACATTATACTGCAAACAGGTTTCGTGTCTCATTCGAGTACCTCGAGCAATAATTCTGATTACATACACCATGGAGACCAGATCTGAATGGAAAGGCGTAGGTTTCCTGAATTTGTAATTAATGGCTGGCGCTTTAAGGCATTTTGAATCCAGTTTCCTCCTAGAGTTCTGGGATAGTTTTTTTTTTTTTTTTTTTTTTTTTCCCCGGGTTATACATTTCAACTTAATCTTTCGAGAAAGTATATCAGAATTTCCGTTAATCCTGGCCATCAATATTTACCACAAAGGCAAATAACATTTTGTCATTTCGAACTAGTCATCCTCATTTGCTTTTAGTTTTAACCGGTTCTGTAGAACTTGCATGAGAACTTTATTTTATGGTTCGTATTTGAAACTTGTCACATTTCGGTCGAAACTAATTTCTACTGAATTGAGCATAATTTTGTTAGAAACAAAACAAAAAAACACGTCGGGTCTGCGTTCATGGTTTGTAATACTGGATTTTTTTTTACTTAACTAGGTTATCTCTGGGTTCGCATCTCGCTCGTGCTTAGCGCCGATTATTTTCTCTTTTAACCGTTTACTATTTTACTGTCGCATGTTCAATGTTCACTATGTTACATATCGCAGCTGATGGATCGTTTTTTGTTTCATCTCTACTCCTCCCCAATACCGAGTGTGCTCGTCGCATTTAACCTTGTGCTCCATTTGTCTATAACCGTTAACTACTAAAATTTGATATTAAATAATTTTTTGTAAATTATTTGAATTAGAAAAAGCGCCCTCTTAAATTGTTGATCTAACAGATAGCTGAGCAAAATCTTTTTTAATGGGATTAGAGTTACTATCACTGTTTGTCACTTGAAAACCTAAAAGTAGATATTCGTTTGTGTTGTTTTTTTAATTTTAAGCCTTGAAATCTGGCACAAGGTGGCTGATTTTTGTTCATTCTAAACATAATTGACCTAATTCTTGACTCGTTTTCCAAAAATCTATTCAACAAATACACTGAGACTCAGGTTTCAAATTGTATCTTTGAATTTCATTTGAGACTGAACGGCAGAAGAGTGTTCATGTCTACAATATTTTTTTTTTCTTTACCAAGTTTCATGTTTTATTATAAATCACCGTTTGGGAACAATTTATAAATAAAGGGCAAGTTTCCTGACTTTTGCTTTTTACAAATTTATCCTGATTGCCTTCCCCACCTTTTTGTGAGTGGGATTCAGTTTATGCTTCAACTTGCGCGGAGATTGAACTAGTTTTATTCTCAAAACTTATAACCAAGTGTCTTCGTGTTTCGATTGAAATCTGTTATCATTTCTGAGATTGTTCATTTAAAATCTTTTCCCAAAAAAGATGTCATTCTACAGTTGATTGTTACCACCGTCTTTTTCGACGGCCAGAACTCATTTTAGTCTACCTTTCACCATACTCAGGATTTTTCTGTCTGTCAAATAACAAAAAAACAAAAAAAATTGTATAGTTATCTTGTTGACAGAGTAAATCTAAAAAATGAATAACATTTTGGCATGGCAAACACTTTATTTTCACCCCCCATACATGTAGAAATATTGGAAAAAGAATTGCACTAAGTTTTAGTAAAGATATTTTACCTAGACGATTATTTTCTCTAAAATAAATTTAAAATGTCTTCGGTTTCAACTGTTGGTTCATCTATTATTTAAGGGATGGCTTCTTTAAAAGGGTCTCGTGGAACTCCTGTCACACCATATTGAGCAACGAAGCTCAGTTTACGAATTAAAGTCCGAACAATAAGTTTCTTCTGAAACGAGCATTTGCAGCGTGAAATTTTGATTCAAGAAAACTTAAATCCTGAATGAATATTGAAAGATCCTAGCAAGAGTCAATAGGTTTTTATTGTTTTTTTTTGTTTTTTAAATCTATACTGTGTACACAAATTGCAGAGGTGTGTGACGGTAAAAAAGAAAAAGTACTAGCAGGGGTGCGATAAACGAGTGTAAACTCTAACAGCACAAAAAGAGAAAGCTTTTCGTTCACTCGATATTTATTGGTTAAAATACGAAAAAAATTTAACTTTTCGTTGGATTATTATTATTAACAACTACTAAAAATTTTTTAATTGTCCCTTCAAAGCTAAATGAAATGTTTAATTTAGGATAATGCGAAAAAAATCCATTTTGAACCTTTCTCTTTCAACTTGTCCTTATTCCGAGGGTCGGTAGGACTGCGTGGTGGTCTACAATTCTCTCACTCCCACACACACTTTCCAGCAAGCCATTATTGTCTGTGTTCGTTAAATGGTTCTGGTCATTTGATATCGATTTAGTTAACGAAAAAGTGTTAGCTCTTTCATTTCTTTATCCCTTGAGAGTTGAATGTAGTTGATTTGGGGAGATAGCTATACGGCTAGAAATATAATCTTTTGCCATAGTAATATGAATATATTAGTTAATAGTACAAAAAGTTTTTGAAACTTTTTTTTTCTCCAATAATATTAATGCTTGATTGCATGATTAGTAAGCAAGAACGTTGGAGCTGTTAGACTTATAAAAGTACATCCTTTTGATGAGGCGATCTGTATCACAGATAATCGATATGCTACTGTAACTCAATGCTTCTGATTCCGCAAATTTATGATCAGCGTTACCTTAGATGACATACCTTCATCGAATTTTTTATATTGCTTTAACAACTGGTAAGAAGCGAGGCATTTAATTTTGAACTTTTTCATTTATATTAAAATTAAATAAAACGAAGATAAAATTTATATTGTCTTTCTTACAGTTTAAAAATAAAATATAGGTAGTTTCGTTGACTTGTTAATTCTATTCTACAAAAAGTCCTTTTTAAAAGTTTTCTTATTTCATTAAAAATATCTCAAAACATTTTTAATACAAAACAAATTTTGAAATAAACGGATAAAAAAAGTTGACAGATTTGTAGTTCTTAAATTTTGACTCGAGATTCTACGAAAACAATAATCGATAATCAATTTAATTAATAAGAAAAAAAAAAATGAAATTTAACATCTTCAACCAGTTCGTTTATTGGAAGCATTGAAATATCCAGATACTTTTGAATCGGATTTTTACTTCCATCTCCAACACTTACATTTTATAAAGAACATTAATTTTTTATTTTGTCTTTTCGAAACCCAGAAGAATGACTAAAAAAAAAAAAAAAATGAAGAACGTAAAGTTTTTCAAAACTAGATGGAAAAAAAATCTCTCCATTTTTAAGAGTAAAAGAATTTCTCAAAGACTATGGCTTGGCGTTCTTGTCGCCTCCTGTCACTGATTTATAGAAATGCCAAATTAGCAAGCGTTCTTTTCGGGACGCACATTTGAATTTAGCCTTTGATGACTTTCAAATATTTTAAAATGTTTGAAATGTTCTCTGCTGCTGACATTCAAACATACGTTTTTTTTTTTTTGTGTTTTTTTTTTTTGTCATGACGTACAACCGTAGGTTATAAAGCGTGAACGGTTCAGAACGAGAAAAGCAGCAGGAATTCCTGCAATTAACGGAAAATTGCCACGATAGTTTATATTAAAACATTTAAATGAAATATGGATTTGTTTTTGAGTGGCGAATGTCAACATTAAACTGTCAAATTACAAGTGTTGAGTGCACCAACATTTAAATGTTATGATGAATGGTCTGGACAAGTATTTAAACAAAAAAAATCTCTTGATAACACTTCTGGACGAAGTAAACTTGGGAGCGAAATGAAAATTTGATTAAGAAGCCCGACGATTTATTCTTAGAAAATCTCAAATCCTAAAGAAATAGCCTTTTTTACGTGACGAGCCACAACTGCGTTCTTGTCCAATAGTGCAATTATGTACTTTTATGAATTAACACTAGAAAGTGTGCGCCTCAGTCCGTTCGACATTCCGTAACACAATGAATGTCGATCGTCATTTTCGTTTTCGTTTTGCGCGTAGAATTAAGCGTCACGTGATACCCCCCTCCTTTGTACTGTAAGTACTTTTGTACTGTTCTTCTTACCCAAATAATAGTACTTACTACATACATGTAGCTATCTATAATATAAATAAATGATAAATCCCTTCATTGTTTTCATACTACTGCTGTTGAGTGTTTTCTATCAATGTTGGTTCGTGGCATTTTTGTCTTATTGTATTTTATAGTCGTTTCTACGAAAGTAAAAAAAAAAAAAAGAAAGTGTGTCGATCGATAAACATCCGATATCTCTCTCTCTTTCTCTCTATTATATATATCGCGCATGTGTTACTATTTCACAATTTAAATTTATTAGTAGGTCACTATTCTTGATCAGTCACGTGGTCATAGTGAAATCAAAGATTTTGCAATTAAAATGATCGCCAACTTTCAGAATATTTTCTTAATCCCTACCTATTTCTAAGTGATAAAAATTTATATAATTCAAGTAAACTCGTTCGATACAATACCGAGCTAAATTGTTATTGGTTTATTTTATTTTTTTATTGCATTTCAACTTTCAAGTGATAATTGTTTCCTTTTTTTTTTTTTTTTCTTTTAAAATAAACAGTTCTAAAAAAATAAAAATAGACTGTTAATTTTTTTCCCTTTCTCCTCACCCCCAATCGTAGCCTTTCATTTTATTGCCATTATGCCAGTAGGGGTTTTTATGTAAGCTCAACCACGAAAATGATTTTCTGTACTACTAGTTGTGTAGTAGTAGTGTTACCTTGCTTTTGCCACAGCACTGTAGTGGCTTTATGTCTTCGACGCCTAGTGTACTGTAGATCATAGTGTTTTTATATTGTCTTCTTTTTACAGCCAAATTGATTCTCATTTGAACAAAAACATTGCGGTGAGGTCACTTTTTCCCTAATTTAAGATGTGGATCCTTCATTTTTAAGGACTTTCTGCGAGTAAGTAGTTTGGGGATACCATTTCTTGTTATAATAGAAACCTGTGTCTTCTCGCACTGCATGTTTTAAGAGAAAAATATATTTTTGTGGTTGTTTATGAGAACCCGAGATATATTGGGTGTCCATCTGGCCCCCTTTCGAAGTATAATTCCGTTAAAAAGAGAACGGGAATCCCCCCGACAAAGCATTTAAAAAGTTATCTTGGTTAATTTATAACATTCTTTCTTTTAGTGTTTTTATTTGTTAATCCTATTTTTATTTTATTTTTACTTGAATATTCCGCCGCCGGGTAATCAAAATTCAGTTTCTGATTGAATTAAAATTCAAACCACTAGAATGTCTTGCTCTTATTTATTAAATAAATTGAAGTTTTGATGTAGTCGAGTTACCTCTCATAAATTTCTATGTAAAAGTAAAACAAACTTAACATTGTTAATGTTAAACATTTTTCCCACCTGTTTTGGTTTTCAGAAAAACTGAAAATTATATTTGGTTCAAAGCAAACGATCTTTTTGTGGCGTAGAATGTCTGATTTGATTTGATTCAGGAGGGAAAAAAATCTTTGATTTGAAAATCTTCTTTCCAATAACAATGTACATTTTTTTAATAATTATATTATTCAAGAAAATCGGAAAAACCAAAAACTTTGTATCTAAAATTTCAGTTATCTTTTTGGATAAAATCTTTAAAATTCTTTACGCATCCTTAAAAAGCTAGAGAAAGAGCGCGTTAAACAACTTTACCTTACCCTCCTCATCCTTGATGCCCCTGCCTGTAAAAGTACTACTTGATATTAATTAGACTTTTACTTTATATTGTAATAAATAGACATATGAACTAAAATACATTCTTTTTTTGTTTGTCTGAATACTTTGAAAGTAAACCCCGCATAAGTTAATCTAAAGAAATATCTGGGTTGAGGAGATTCTAGGATGTTCTGTAAATATGGTCATTTGATCAGGTAAATCCCCTGTGCTTACGTTTCTCTTTGTACGTGTGTATGCGCGCGCACGATTCCTTTCTTTTCTCTTTCTCCTTTGACCTATTCATTTATTTCAATTTTTGTTCTGGTACCCTTTGAGTGCCTGCTACGATGTCTTCATCACTTTTTACCGAAATTTACTTTTTTTTTTTCCCCCTTTCCCCCTTTCCCCCCCCCGACGCCTTGTCTACTTTAGGCGAGATCAATCAGGGGCTTATACAAGTGCGAACAGGAAAGTTGTGGCAAACTTTGGAAAGGCTTTGGCCTCAAATATTGACCTCTCCACCCCATCTGCCTCCACTCCCCGGCATTTAAATGACCCACTTTCCTCACATTTGCTCCGAATTGACATGAGACACAACAGACGTTGATTTGTTAGTTTTATATTTTCTTTTGGTGATCGCCTTCAACTTGAATCTATCGCTTAGGAATTTTCACTGATTCAAATGTTCAACAATGCAACGCATCCAATGTGTGCAGACTGTTTTTCTTCTCTAACAATATGTATGACTGAGAAAAGCCTTTTTTTTTTTTTTTTTTTTCTTTCTTGTTGAAACCTATTTTTATTTACTTGTTTGTTTTTTTGTTGTTGACCCATTTATTTTTGTGCTCGTCACATTTATGATGGTCCCAATAAATGGTGTCATTTTTGTAATTGGAGGCTAGCAATAAAAATGTATTCATTCATCACATATTTGAAATTAAACCGGAGGATTTGTCAAATGTGGTTTGCCTTTGAAATATTAAATAAGATTTGTTTAAGCATATGCATTTAAAAAAAAAAAAAAAAAACTGAAGCAAAATTAACTTAACATTAAACAACAAAAACGTACGCGTCACATGATGATGTCTGACTTTGCTCAGTCGGTTGTAACGTTACCAACAGCCAGCTGAAGTATTTCAGAATATGAGAGGTTCGGTTTCGTACGCAGTGACAATCATTTATTATTATTATTATTTTTTTTTTTTAATTTTATGCCTTGTTCAGTACAAATTATAAAAAAAAATGTTTTAGAATGTAATACAGTAAAAAAACAAACAAAAGCTTGAATTTTCAGAGATGCTGTCGTCAACTAACAACAGGTATGAAGTCAAATCGGCAAAGAAAAGCAGTGGGGACTTTTTTTCTATCTTTATTGATGACTGAGCTATATCTTGAGTTTTTTTTCTTTCTTTCTCGTAGACTTCGATACTGATATTTTCTATTTCAATATTTTTTCGTCCCTGACGACAAAAAAAAAAAAGAAGTTAAAAATGTATGAATTTTACTTTCAGAAAATGAATTTACAACGAATTCGGGATTTTAAATACAGCAATTGATTTCTCCTAAGAATCCACCCTTACCAACGCAAAAAAAAAAAAAAAAAAAATAATATGGTTTGCAAAGTTTTTGTATTTAAAGCATTTTTAAGTAGATTGTAGTAATTTTTTTTTTCATTTTATTCCACAACAAATCCCTCGATTTTTTTTTTATTTTACCCCCAACAAATAACTAAACATTCAATTTTAAGATTTTCAACTAATCACTTCTCAAATGTTTAAAAGGGAATTTTCATAAAATTGGAAAACCAACAAAGCTAAATTACGCTCCAAACACAACTTTCTTGAATTTTTGGTCAAGTGACAAAATTTCACTGCTTCTGTCCGCAAAATAATTTCGAAAATTTGCGTTTTTGTTTTTATTGCATTCAGGATTGTAAGTAAAATAAAACCGGATTTTTTTTTTTTTTTTTTTTTTTTTTTTTTTTAAGCATTGAAAATTTATATGCAGTTTTTTGTTTTAATTTTTGTGTAGCATTTTCTTCCGTTCGGTTAGTGTAGTTTTTAGTGTATAGATTCGCATATATTCCGCTCTTCCGAGAATGCCCAGTATAAAGGAAAAAAAAATCCGAAACAACTTTGCTAACGTATATATTTATTCCCCAACAAAACGTAGACATGAGCTTTTTACGATGTTCTGTACTTCGGTGCCACTGGCCTGCTTGTTAGTGGGGTTCTGTGTACTCTAAAGAAACCTAGGCGAGAGGTACGTACGTACGTGCCTGCTTACCTTCCCGCCCCCACCTCTTCACCTTTTTGGATCTACGTTTACACGCAGATAAGTTGAACTACCTAACAAAATATGTGTGTAATCTTTTATAAATGTGAAATAAAATAACTAGAAATAATCACTTTAGTTTGCTGCTCGTTTATATTTTGTACTTTTATTAATTTCGTGAGCGAAATATAAGTAAAGTAATTTGGTGGGTTGGGGTGGACGTCTTGGTGGTTAGATTTCAACGCTAAGATGAACGGGGCCCGTCTAAATCTCGAATCTATTAGCTAGGCTTAATAAAAATCCACGAAGAAGCAGGCAGAAAAAAACAAATAACTAGCGATTTATTCTGTAATAAGGAATTTTTCCTTGTCGGAAACAGAATAGTAATTAAGCATCTAAACCACAATTTTAGCAATTTTTATTTTTGGTTTGGGATAACGTTATTTTTCTTGTAATCTTTAAAAAGTGATTTTGTAAATGTTAACTTTGGTGGGGGAGGAAGTAGGTGCACACCTTAAAATTCAGATTTTTTTCCCCTTTTCAACAGGGTATGTATCAAACCATCCCCCTTTTTTCTATATGATTTAAAAGAAAAGTGGTTTCGCAGAGGGGGGGGGGCATTTTTATTTATAGATGCCTTATTGCTTATCCACTTTCTAGATTTTTGTTTTCTCTTTTTTACGCAGTTTTATAGGCTTCTTTATTTGTGCGTTTTTTATCATTTTAAAAAAATTAATTTAACTCTTACTCTTAATCTTAACTCTTAAGAATTAATTAGTGTTTCGATTATGAAATTTCTATTTTTTTTACATTCACAAGGAATAAACAAACTTTTAAGCAGAACACTATTGATTGGAACTTCGGACTTTGCCAATATTTCATTTAAAAATAAAATTGATTTGTTGCTACTTACTATTCTAGACTCTTCTAAATGATTTATTTTAATTTGTCATCACCCCCACTCTTTTATCCTACCAATGAAAGTAAAAAGTAATTGACCATTATTTTTATTTCAAAATATTTTTCTTTATTTTTTAATTACTTTAAAAAAATGTTTCCATCTTAAATTTATGGAAACGTTGATCGTGCCGTAAAAATCACCATTTTTACCAACTGTCTCAGTGTTTAACAATAAAAACTCTCTCTACCTGTCTATTTTTATTTATTGTAGTGTTTAGTTTTTACTACCTGTTCTTTTCGTACGAACGTGAAACCGAATAAAGAAAAACGAGCACTTTATCATTTCAGAAGAATTTCTGAAACCAAAAAAAAAAATGGACAAGTTTTCCTATTCCGTTTCTACGTAAAGTAAAGAATTTAAATTAGTTTGTTTGGAGTGGAAAAAGCTTTTTCTTGAAGGCAGAAACTTAACCCTATCGGGGAAAATGACATTTGTAATTGTTTATTTTTTCTAACTTTAACAATGCGCTATAATTCCAACGATAAATTGTACTAAATTTTAATTAGCTAGGTTTCCAAATTTTTAATTAAACGAAAAAGGGACGAAATAAAATTATAGGTATTAACTTGTTTGTTTTTTTTTGTTTTTTTTTTTACTATGTTTTTAAAAATGCATTAATTTTGGTGTTTTTTTTTCTTCTTCTTGCATGAAATGAAGCTTTCAAATTGTCTAAAAATCCCCATATTTTTTATCTTTACTTTCTCAATATTTTTAAAATTATTAAAATTGTATGCAAAAATAAACTTGTCTATCAACTTTTAAACTGCAAAATCTTATTTGGGGAACTAAGCACTTAAGCCGTCTTGTCAGCATTTCATAATTAATTCGCTTGTTGACTTCTGTAATTTTTTGTTTGTAACTGTAGTGTAATCTTAATAAACTTAGCCATTTTTTTTTTTTTTCGTTTATAAAATGAGGCTTTAATAAAACAATTTGGAAAAGTGATATGAATTCAGGGAAAAAAAGATTTTGAAGTTATAAAATCTTCTTATGCGTGTGTGGGATGGAAACATTGTCAAGCAAGCTTTAAAAAACAAGGAATTAATTATTTCTTTTTCTTTTTTTTTTTTTATAAGATAAAAAACACTAATGAATTTTGTAACCAGACCATGAAGTACTTAAACTAATTGTTTTTAAGTAGGTACCTCTACTTTTTTTCTGAAAAAAAAACAGCATATAGCATGATGGAAAAAAAAAACCTAAACTGTCTAGTCTCTAAACATAATAAAAAGTTTTATCGTGAAAATGCTTAATGTTAAAAACTAAAGTATTTTTGTTTTATTTTATTATTTTTTTAATCATTTCCAGCACATTCGAGATTTTGGTTAACTTTCTAGCTATAATATAATATTTACGATTATTCTTTTTTTCTTTAACCTAATCTGCTCCAAATCGTTTGAAAAAATTAAAAATGCAATTTAATTAGAAAAGCTGTTAATTGCTTTTTATTAAGGACGCCATTGTATTAAGAAAAAAATTTAACCTGTGGCATTAGAAGCTTGAAGAAAGTGTTGTTTTTTTTTTTTTTTTTTAAGATAATCTAAAAATACTTAATATTTTACCAAAATATATTGTTCGTAAAAATATAAATCATTTAGATATTTACATTTTTAATTAATGACAATGTATATTTTTTTTACGTTTTTAGTTTTAATATTAACTGCAAAATAACACTTTCCCATGTATATTTCATTGTAGATGTTTTATGTGAAATTGGCGCGCACACACACGCGCGTCAATTCATTTATGTTTTTCATGGCTTTAGAAATTTGTTACATTTATCTTTTTGATTATACACAGATCGGATATCTGAACATTGGAATAAATTAAATCTCATAAAACAAAATAACCATAATTTGTATTTTGAAATTTTTATAAAAAGCACTAGATTCTTAATAAAAGAAAAAAAAAAGTTGGATGGTCTCTGGTGGTACATATTTTTTTTGTTTTTTGTTTTTTTTAATTATTCTTTAATTCTTTCTAAATACTTTTTAAAAGCTGTAATTGAAAAACCTTACTTTTAAAGTTAACAAAATACGGAAAATGCTTATTTGCTAAAGAATTTCTGAAAAATAGCCATAATTTTAGAATGTGTCTTCAGCTTATTGTTTCACTTAATATACTTTAGTATTACTTTTTTTTCTTCTTTTTTTTTAAATAAAAACATGTTTTCATTTTTCTGACCAACCAATTTCATGACTACATTGTGTTACTAATAATTGTTGGTGGCCAAGACATTTTTCATCCTTCATTTATAATTGAGTATATTATTGGTTGTAATGTAGATAGATTAATTTTTATTTTCTTGTTTGGTTTAATATTTGCTTCATAAATCACAGAAAGAAAATCTTATTTTAGATTGATAAGTCTTAGTTCTTCATATTGCAACTGCTTAAGTAAAAGATAAAATGAGCCATCATTTTATATTTATACAAAATCACTTACACACACATTTTATCTCTATATCTCTCTCTCATATATATATATATATAATTGATTAGAAGCAGAATTTGTTTTAATTGCAAAAAATATATTCAGTATACATTACTATTGCCTTGATAGGCTTCGTAACCTCTTTTTGTCTTAAAGGAACAATGGAAAATTTTTTTGCTTCTTACCTGTATATTATTTAATCAATAAAAGTGGGTGGGAGGGCTAAGTAATTCACCTTAGATTGTGCTTGTAATATTTTGTTGCTGTTAAATATTTATGGAATATCAGATTTTTTTTCTTTTTTTTTTTGATTAAATTGATATTTATTGAAAAATTCAAAAGGAATTAAGTTAAAAAAAATGTATTGCTTTCATTTAAAAGGTTGTCTGTGTATATGTATAACACATTTTGTCTGACTTAATAAGTTTGTCTTACTATACTAACAGATAAGATTGAATATGAGGTAGGTACTAAATAGTTCTCTGTTCAATGAATGATTAAAAAAAAAAAAATTCCGATGTTTACTTAGATTAAAATTTGGGAAGTGGGTTGATTGGGCTGAGAACTTTTCAGCACCCCTTCATAGTTAATGCTATGTACATTATAATATTAGAAAGTTATCATCACGATTTAAGATTAATGATATTTTCTTGATCTTTCTAATCTTAAACCATTATTGTAACAAATAAATCCTGTGACTTATATAAAAAAAAATTTTTACACACACACATGTCACTGAATTTATTTTGTTGGTCTTTGTATAGCAAGACACATTGGTGAAGTGTAAATAGTTGGTTTGTCAGCAGAAACAGTAATTCTGAAAATGCTGGGAGAGAAACTGCTACCAATACTGGAAATTTACACAGTGCATGTCTTTAAATTGACAAAGATGACCAATATCTACATTTAATACTCAAAAGGCAAAGAAAATCTACTCTGCAGTTCAGTGACAAGATTACAATTCTCTGGTCCCTCTTTTGTTTGTCTTTTATTTCAGTCTGTCAAAGCTCATCATTTTATCTACTAACAATGATAGCAAATATTTTAGTTATAATCATCAGTGTTGTTTTTGAAATTTACTTATTATACTTAAAATCTATTGATCTAAATTAATTTTCTCTAAAATCTAATTAAGAAATCTAAAGTTTAAATAAATATTTCTCTAACTAATGGTAAGTCACTTTGATAATAGTGGACTAAAATTAATCCTAATTGCTGTTGAGGTACTAAACTGTGCAGTACTTGATGGATAAAGAAATCTGTTTCTGATACCAGCATTTGATTTTCTGTAGAATAATGGCTTGAAGATAAAGGCATTTCGTGTGTTTCTATGCAAGGTGCATCTGCTTAACTGGTTGACTAGGTGTAACACACCTGCATTTAAGTAAGGTTTTGGTCATGATGTGAATGCAAAGATCTTTTAACGAGATAAATTCCATTCCTGGTCTATATTTGCTTGCAACTGGTAAAATACTTTTAGGTTATGCATACAACTGACCTGGCATCATGACCGGCAAGAAAACTGCAAAGAATATTATTCTGAGGATATGAATGAATTCTTTTTTTTTTTCTAAAGCTATAAATTATCCTTTCTGCTATTTTAAATGTTTAAGTCCAATACTGCAATTTTGTAGACTCTGGAGATGAACAAAGTAAATGATTTTTATTAGTTATCTTCAGTTGTATTTTTTTAATTATTTTTTTTGTATAATTCTTTTAATATAATGAATTTTTTTCCTTCTGATTTACTATAAAACTTTTCCCTTTACATTTTCTTAGGAAATAAAATGGGCAATTTGATTAATAAATCATTTGAACTCTCTTGTTTTATTTAAAATAAAAAAATCATCACAAACAACAAGGTTCAGGTAAATGTTTTTAATTTTTTTTTTCTCTAGAATAAAGTTAATGAGATTTGTATATTAAATCTGTTCAGTCTATTATTTGTCTAATGAAAAAAAAAAAAAGCTAAAATCATTTTATTAGGTCCTTCACTGAAAACAAATAGGCATGTAACCTGAGGTGATACCAATAAATTTTTTGATACTTAAGGAATGTAATTATTTTCTTGGTCTCGAAGGACCTGTAAGGATTGATATCTGGTTAAACAAAATATTCTCACCATGTATGAAATTGTTTCATAAAAATTGAGTATTTTGTGTGTTGCTTTAAAATAACAAAAACACATTATCACTAGAAAAAGCCTGCACTGACTGGCCTCCTGTAATTTTAATGGGTTGTCAAGGCACCTATTCACTGTGGACTGCTCATAAAATAGTGATAAAATATTTGTTTTTTGAAAAAAATGAAATCAATAAGGAATATCTGAATTTCCAACTCTTATAGGTGTTGTCTTTTTAACTTTTTAAAATCTGCTCTCTGTAATCTGGAAATTTTTTTCTTTAACTGTTCTATCGATATTGTAGAGTGAGAAGGAATTTACATCAAATCTAGTGAAGTACAAGTCCTTGTTTTGAAGCTCTTGGCAAGTATGGAGAAAATCCATCATAAAAGGAATTGGATATTTGTAGGATAAAGATTTCGGATTTGTGATGATAAATTTTTTTTTTTTTTTTTTTTTTTTAAATTTTATTTGTTTTTCTTTCAATAAGAAAGCTGCTATTTTTGCTTGGCCTTTTTAATATTTCAATAAACGTTGATCTTTTTGAAAAATTAAAAGAATGACGATTGACATAATAGACTTTTGCTGTAATATTTGGAATAAGTTACAATGATGATTTTTGGCAATGTTGTTAAAGTAAAATAATCATATCAATTGTTTAATATGTTAGAATAAGTATAGAATACTTTGTGTATTAGTTAAACTGGTACTTGTACAAGTTGACCTGAAGCTAAATATTTCGGCTTTAATGTAAAGTTGTCATGCTAGTTGACCTCTCGAGATATATATATATATATATATAAGCACCAGTTATGGATATGACCCCACTAATAAGAGTATGTCTGTATTGCTTTCATTAAAAAAAACCCCAAAAAACTCAGACCTTTTGCTGCATATTGTTTCTCATGTAGCAAACACTGAAAAAAAAATGTCTTCAATAAATTATTTTTGTGGGGGTGGGGGGTTATTGTCCATGAGGTTTTCAATAAAACACTTTGAATCCAAAGTCAATGCTCCTATAAGACATTAAGTTTATATATCATAGTAGCACTATTTTCCTAAAAATATAATGCTTTTATGTACATTCTACCAAGTGTCTCATATTGTAGGTATCTCACTGGTTGGCTTGGTTTAGTGGCATTCCAATTTCTGTTTACAGTCAGTGCATCAGCTGTTGGAAACTCTGTGTCATTGTAGATTGTATTTTTATCATTAAATAGCAATCTTTGAATGAAGTTTATAATAAGATCCAAGTTTTACTTGGAAATAACTTATGGCTTGCAGCTTTCATTTAGGTGCCTCATTAATTTTGGCCATACTTTGCTTACGACGATTTACTGACACATTTGTATATAGTTCCATTTTTGTTTTATTCTTTAATTGAATGGGGGGAGCTTACAAATTATCTAGAAATCTTATCTCTTAGTAGAATAAAATATTTAGTGATGTATTAAAATGAATAAAATATTTAGTGATGTATCTTGATATGTAACTTCACTTCAATTCATGAAACACCACTTTCTGTATGATCACCAACGTTAAGCAACGATGACCTTGGTCAGTACCTAGATGGGTAACTGTTTTGAAATACCAGGTGCTGTAACATTGGATATGTGGGTGGCATAATGGATAATGGCCTGGAATTGTTAATTGGAGAGTTGAGTTCCAATTCTAGTTGGGGTCGTGATGTTCGATTACATACAAATACCCCCCCCCCGGAAAAGTATGAATCCACCTCTTCTCCCTGTAGCTATGGGTTAATTAGTAAGACTTGTATCACTAAATCATTATCTCCCAAAAAACTTCTTAAAGCCAGAAAATATTTAGGTTGTAAATAATCTGCAAAGAAAATAAATGGCTTCATTAATCCACTTGAATTTAGTGGTTAAATCCTGATTGGGCTTAGAACCTATTTCTGATTACCAGCTTGATGGTATTTACAGAGTTTAGTCTGGTACAAAGTCACAAATAAGGGATACTATCATGGGAGGAATGAACTTATTATTGTCCTAATCATATTCTACAAGAACTTGTTAACCAATTCTGTTCAGTCAAAAATCTGTAAGCTTTCAAAGAAGCTGGATATTTTGCCAGTTCACCTCAAGTACCTGCTATAAATATACAGTGACTATAAGATTTCAGTTTCTTTTTAGGATTTTGCAAGAAGAAAGAAATCCATCGCATAAAGTGATCTCTGGCCTTTTAAGAGTACTTGGCCAAAGATTAGTTACCTAAAAATTACATTTAGTAAAATCTTGAAATGAAATCATAATTTTTTTGAAGAGATATGGCAGATATTTGGAGCTTAATAGTTGGATTGGTTAAACATTTTTTTGTTTTTTTTTGTCTGTGACTTAATTTAAAAGGGAATTGCTTCCTAAAAATTATTTATTCAGAATCTTGTGTTCATAAAATGGACAAAAGTTTCATTGTCAACTATTGATTAGATGCTTCTTAAAAGAATTCTTTCTTTTGACCATTGATAGATTTTTAGTGTTTTTTTTTTTTTTTTTTTTTTTTAATGAATAATAGACACCCAGCTCTTACTGTATCACAAATAAAATGTACGTTTTAGTGTTTTATATCATCTTGTGTGTGTGTGTGTGTATGTATATATATATATATATATAAAATGATGTGGACACTGAGGTCAACAGTGGCAACAGTCTGTTTAATGCTTGAACACAATCTTCAGGCCATGCGTGTTGTTTTAACCTGACTATTTTATACGGTTAAGTTTCAAATATGAAATATAACCATTACTGCCTACAAAAATAACTGTTAGGGTAATGAAATAGACCTCACGACCCTTAATGCATTATTGACCAGTACATATAAATAATTTAATGCAACACACATGACCTGAAGATTGAGGCATAAAACAATGTCGCCACTGTGTTGACCTCGGCCAGTCAGTTATGTGCCCTGTATGATACACGTGTAGGCAATCACGTATCTGCCAATATGACTGACGAGGGAGATTTTTTCCTGCAGTAGGTTGCCATTTCTTTCTGCAGTAGACCAGTTGCCATCCAAGGCTATAGAATCCAGTCTATCCTGCTATTTGCCCATAGCTGGGGGTGGGGGTGAAAAAGAGGATTCATACCTTTCCCAAGTGTATTAGCACGTAAGTGAATGTAATGGATTTGACTGGACCTCAGTGTCTACTTTTATGCTCTATTCCTGATATTGACCACTTTTCCCCAAAAATATAATATACCATAAAACTCCATTTTTTCATATCTACACCAATAAGTTCATTTAAAAAGAAATATATATATATAAAAAAGCAGTAAATTGTTGATACCCCCCTGAAGAGTGGACGTACAGGTCTGCCTCCAAAACTCTGGAGTCAGGATGCTGAAGGTAACATCAGTCAGCTAAGTGACAAACTGTTACTTGTATTATATATATATATATATATATATATATATATATATAATACACACACGCACCAATTGTTAATCATTTGAGAATGAGTATTTTGATCCCCTCCGTGCTCTCTTTTTTTTTTACATATATTTGGTAAAATCAACAAAATTTAAATTATTGAAGTTCTTTCTTAGGAATCAACTGATCCTTTTCAAATTTGATATTTCTGGATCAAAGATCCAGAAAAGGCTTCTTATTTTAATGTGTTTCATTTGGATTCAAATGGAACTGCAATTTAAATTTCTGAATTTATTTATCATATTTGCATAAAAAAAATGAGAGGATTTTCTAAACACATCTCCCTCCTTCCTATTATTTTCATTTTAATTACTTTTTTTTTTCTTCTATATTTGGTGGTTATTGATGGGAGTATGAAAGAAGAAAAATTATCAACAGTGGTTAATGATGATTTTAGAATCAAATTTAAACTCCATCTAGCTATGTTAGCAAGTATATGTATTTTAAATATTTCTTTGTTAGGAATGTGACATGATCAGCTACAAAGAAACATAGTAGCAGACAAAATTGATATGTAATGTATGCCTCCATTCATAACATGGAAGGTTTAATGTGGCAATGCAGATTGAATGTTATGCATATTAATCTTCTAACATTTGGAGAAAATGTTTTTATCAAATCTTCAACAGCATTTTGGTATTAAAATCAATTTCTATTTCAGGATGCATTAAAACTTTATATATATATATATATATATATATATATATGCAAAAAATTTTCATTTTTGCATTCTATAGTCACACATTTCTAATATTAAAATTTATTTTTTTGTGTTTTTTTTTTTTTTCCCCTCCATCATCAGTTTTATTATTTATAGCAACAAATTTCTTATTTTACTGGTACTCTTTTGGTAATATAGTTAATATATTTGCCCTGTACTTTTTAGCACTTAATGTGTTGCCTTTGAAGGTTTGAGAACTATTAGTATGCCATATGTTAAGTATACTAAGAGTTGTGCTGAAAAGTTCTCAGCTTATCTAAGAAGAGATTTACAAACAAATATTCTGATATCTGGTCATTTGGTTAGATTTTGACAATTGGGCTAGGCCAAGAGATATTCACCTCCTCCCACAAAAATTGCTTTTTGTTCTAGATTATAAAAACCTTTAGAACAATGCTGTCTTACAAAGTGAGTTTCAGAATGGCATGCTTTTCAGATGTTACTAAATAATCATATTGGTTTTTCACTTTTTTTTTTTTTTTTTTTTTTTCATGAGGGGGTGCTGAAATTTTTCTGCTTGACCCACTTTCTAAAATCAGTATATAGGGGTTTTGTTATTGAAATAGCCGGTTTGGGAGAAATAGGTCAACTGAGAACTTTACAGGATGGACCCCTCCCTTGTAGTTAATCAATTTCTACCTTTTTCTTCTCTTTTCACTTGTTTCTTTACATCTATTACTTCCTCTTTATAAATGGTTGGCTGGTGCTACAATACATGAAGTTCTTTTCATAAGTCAGTGTTGTTGATATTAATTTACTTTGTCATGTTTCTGTTTGCCTGAACTCCTTAAATAATTATATGCACAGTTCATTGATAATGCCTACATGAATTATTCTGATTACATTCTATTCTATAATGTATGAATAAACTCATTGTAAATGGGGCTAATTTTTGCCTCTGGGTGGCATGGAACTGTAAAAGCCTAAAGCATTCAATTTGGAATTTTTCACAGTTGAACTGTCATCTGTAAAATTCAGTCTAAAGCAAAATACATATTTGGGTTTTATCTGTGGGCATGACGAGGAGTGAAGACTGAAAATGCCATTATTTTGTTTAAAAACTAAATATGGTAACACCTGTATATTTAATTTGCCAAGCTTGCCGTCAATCTGTTGATTGTTAATCTACAATATTACTGTTTCTATCAAATAAAGAAAATGTACTGAAAGTCAGCCAGTGGCAAATGAGCTGGTAGGGGGCAATTGCCAGGAGGAATGAAAGAGCTGGGGTGAGGGTCAGTTGGTGAATCTTGGCAATTGACAAAGTTGATGAAAGAGGCTAGTAGAAAAACACTGAAGATCTTTACATTAGTAGCCAGAAGTAATAATTTAGACGGAAAAGACATTGAAGGCTTGATTTAACATGAGTGTTTTTATTTAGCATATTTTTTTTGAATTATTAATGATTTTGATCCATTTTTCATTTAATTATATATGAAAAATGGGTCAAAAACATTAATGTGTCTATCAAAAAAAAAGTGGAGAATATTTTGTGTTTTTTAGGCTGATGCCACTCTGAACCTTTTTATCCACCACACATAATGTTCAGCTCTACTCATCTTTTCATGAATATTGCATAGATTCCTTTTAGTGGGTTGAATTATTTTTTGGTAAGATTTTTCCCATCTTTGAAAAGCTATTTGGTGTCATGACCTCTCCCCCCCCATCCTCCCTTATTTTATATTTTTATTTACTGTTAAATGTTTTACTGTTTATAATAGTGTTTGATCAGAAGTGTAGTTGCCATAGAAATTATAACACTGTTGTGCATTACGCTGCATGTTCCATTTATGCAAATTTTTGTTGTGTTTTCTCTTTGCTAATGTCTCAAATATTTTTGTATTTATAAAATCTTTTTTGCTAAATATTTATTTTTTTTAATCTGTCTATATTTCTGAGATGAGGTATGGTAATTATTTTCACTATTTACATTCTTTGGACTATTGTCCTCATCTTTCTTATATTCATGTTTCGGCAGTTGTATGCTCTGGCTTTCTTCAGGTGATTGGAATTTCGAACTGAACCCTTTATTTCATCCACCGGAGTAGGTTGTTCTAGTTCCATGTACCATGCCTCTTCCAGATGTCTCAGCTATCTCCCTTCAACTCAAGTGTTTCTTCACCACTGCAGTAGCTAGGTATTGAATTTACAGCTTTTTGGGTCAAGTCACTGAATCCAACCAATGCTTTTATCCACTGGCCATGTGTCAGTTTGAAATTCCAATCACCTGAAGAAAGCTAGAGTATACAATGGCCAAAACTTTGTGAATATGGCAACAATGTAAATGGTGTAAATATCATTTTTTTTTTTTTTTTTTTGTGTTAAAAATGATATGTATTTCGTATTTTAGTATTTCTAGTTTTTCTTTATATTTACATTTAATTTTAGTTTGTTTAATGTTTGACTTTTGAAAATATTTTCTTTAATCATTTCACCCCAGGGAAGGCAATAAAGCCACTAAGGCACAAGGAGTTACTAAACAAAATAAGAAAACAATCTTTTATGCTGGTAACTTCACAGAAATGTGAGAACTAAGGTTTAAGATATTTTTAAAATGAAGAATCTTTCTCAAAGCTTTGATTTTAGCTTAAATTTCAAGCTAATAGATTAAATTTAATATTTTTAATAAATAAAATACTTAGTTGTATTTCAAAACTAATTTGAATTGATTGGAAGTTGATTTTATTTTATTTTGAAATTGCTGTAAATTGCTGATTTTAGTGCTTTTTTTTTTTTTTTTTTTTTTCCTTAGCCATCATTCATCACAATGTAATTCTCTTTCAAAATTAAGATATGCTTTTCTGAAACTTGAGGAATATTAGCTGATTTAAAGTTTAATTAATCTGATTTAAAACAAATATTACTTTAAAATATTGCAGAAATGGACTTATCTGTAAAAATTACTTGAGGAATATAATGTGAGTGCCTTTTTTTTTTTATATAATTTTTAACTACCCAGTAATCTTAAAAAAAGAAACAGGAAATTTCTGATAATGTTATGGATGGATGTCTGTATTTACAAAAATTGGCATGTTTATACGCATACATAGAAACATTTAAAATTCTGATATGAACATTGAGTGGAACGAAAATTTTCTCGATTTCATGAAATTAAATAAGTGTAAATAAATGGGGATAGCAGTGATGATGATAGATTTGGTTGATTGGATGGTTAATATTTCTTTCTTTTTTTTTTTCCTTAATAAATTTTTTACCAAGAATTCTTTTTTTTAAAAGAAACATTCCTAAAATAATTTCTTTAATTTGTGAAGAAGTCCCTGAAGTTTCCTTAAAACCCAACAATTAAAACTTTGTTTTTAAGTTTGGGGCATTTTCCCCCATCATGGTTCTCTCTGTCTCTCCCTGTCTCTCTGTTGCTCTTTTTAAAGCAAATCTGGAGGTACCTGCATTTATGACCACAACTCTAATGCTAGAAAATATTTTGTATTCTTATTTGAGAGTATGTGAGGAGAGTATGCATTATGATTCTTGTTTAAATATTCTCATTTGAAAGCTTACTTTGTACATGTTGTCATGAGTGACATGTTAAGGTTGTCATCATGCAAAGGTAATAAAAGCTACTCCACCTCCCAAACAGGTAATATGCATGATGATGCAGGGAGAATTTACCAGATACAAAAGTTAGACAAATTACTTGTTCAACTCAAGATGTGAATCAAAATATTTTCATATGTAGCATTTCTTTTAATTAGAACTAAATAAAAAATGGTTTTCATTCTTTGAAAGAGAAAATGAAAAGGGGCTTTTTTTTTTTTTTTTTTTTTTTAAAGTAATATCAACTTTTTTTTTTTTTTTTTCTTTCTGCAAACACCTTTTACAAAGGATTTTCAGGATTGGTTCATTTGATATTTAAAGATGAAGGTTTTGGGTATCTAGTTTCATGGTGTGATAGTATCAATATCTTACTAGAAATTACTGATTGGACAGTAGAAAATGGAGTCATTCTTCTCAAAAATAAGTGACTACAGGCAAAATGTAAAATTAGTTTCCAGCTCCAGTCTTCTTGTTGCTGTTAGTTTTTGCTTCCATGTTTGTTTTAGCAACTGGTTCATTTGCTGTTGTCCAAATTGAGTATAGCATGAAAATGTTTGTGTTTTTTTTTTCTTTTAATATATTGTTATCATTATTAAATAAAGAATTGTTAGTGTTTTGGGATTGTTTAAAGATACATTTAGCTTTTTATAAGAAGTATGTTTGTACTGTAAACACATCCTGAATTTACATGTCAATTTTAGATTGGCAAATCTGATGTTAACTCCTGGTAGGGGGTGAGTTACTATTTTTTTTTTTTTTTTTTTTTTTTTTTTTTTTTTAAGGAAACAAAACTGTTTGTATACTTTTTAAACTATAACTAATTATAACTATATTAGTTACCTTAGTAACAATAACCCAATAATGGTTTTGTTATAATAAAAAAAATAAGATTATGATACAACCTGGTGCTAAATTTTGGACACACGTCATAGCTGATTTTTCCTTTTTTAGGTACCTCCAACAATTCGGTATACCTACGGTTTAAATGTATTTTTTATAAAGGAAAAATCCTTCTAGAAGCTTTCCAACCACTTCAATTGAAAGCTAAAGGATTAAATTTTCTAATTCCAGAAAAAAAATACTGTGGAGTATTTCAAATAGAAATTTGAATGATTTTAATTGATGCTTCCGAAAAAAAAACAATCAAAACGGCCATTTTTAACTTTTTTTAGTGAAATGTAAACAAACTTATTTTTCAGTTTTAAAATTCCCGCTAAAATAAGATATACTTTTCTGAAAGGTTACTTTCGTAAAATTAGCAAATTTAAAGTTAAATTAATCTGTTCTGAAACAAAAATCACTTATAGCATAAAATTTTCTAGACAAACATTTCTTGACATTGGGGTCTTGTTATTTTCACGTCTCCATCGATAAATTTGGTAACAGAATGTGTTGACAGGTTTAGTACGGCGCATCAAAAGTGACATAAGGGTTTTTTTTTTTGTTTGTTTCTTATAATAATTTAAAATACTATAAAAATTTCTTACATTATTGAGTTACTTCTATCTCTTTCATTATTTAATGGCTAAGATAATGATAACTAATTTATTAATATTAAATTAAATTATTATATTTTTAATTTAATAACTGCGATAACAGCAAATAAAATTATTATTATATTAATAATTAAAATATCTCATTGAGTTATTGTTTAAATTGATAAATGAGAATTTTATTATCTCAATTTAATTTTTACTTTAATAACTGAGAGTGAGATAAGACCTTTACATGTCAAGGGGCTTTGCCCAAGGAGGAGACAAGCTTTGAAACACGTGACCTTTTAACCATAATGTCACTTATGAGATATCGTACAAAAAAAAAAAATAACATTTTGACGCACAAGAAAAAATCTTTTTAATTATTGTAAAAAGTTTTGGTAGCATTATTTGTATTAAGCTTTTAATTTTAGTTTAGTAAATATAGTCTTCACTTAAAAACTTAATAACCGACCCCATGCGCTGCATGAAAGAATTTTAAAACATTTTTTAAAATAAAGAAAAAATGAAAAAAAAAAAAAAATGGAAACAATCCTTCTAAAAATTCTTTGTTCATCGAAAAAAAATTTTTTCTCCAGATAATAATGTCCTTCATGTATATTATTTATAAAAGCAAATAAAAAGCCTATCTAATTTGATAATTAGATAGTTTATTGCAGTTTTTATTTTATGATTTGGAGCAGATTTTTTAAAAAGTTGGCATTAGTTGGGGAAAAAAAAAAAAAATCGATTATTTAACTTCTCCAAGGAGTCCTGCTTATAAAAAAAAAAAAAGTTTACAAACTATTTGAAATCTATAAAATTTCATGAAATTAATTTATTGGAGGGTAACAGATGTAACAAAAAAATATTTTTACTAAGATTTTCTAAAAATAAAAATTTCAAAAATAAATTCATTCAATTTTGAATAAGTTCTGAAAGTTTCATTTAAATTAGACAATTATTTGATTTTTGCAATAATTTAAAAATTAATGGGTTTTCCCCCGAAACTGCTACACTAAAAATGGCAATGACCACAAGTCATACGGTTTTAACAAAAAAAGAGATGTTTGACCCAAATTTAAAATGTGTTAGAAAGAAGAAAAAATTTTTTAAAAATAATTAAAATAAACTTTGATCTTTCCTCTTAATAATAACATAAATATTTAGACGATAAAATTTTGTTTTCGTCAAGTTTGGCGTCTTTTTCATCATGCTCTGCTCTTTTTTTAGTGATCTCGTGGAGGTACCTATTTTAGATTATCTTGTTACTTTTCTTTCTGTAGCTAAAATGTTGTTATATAAAGGCTACTAATACATAAGTAGTAAACTTGTTTCATAATGTATGTTTGTTTAGCGGCATATCAACTCTTAATGGGTCATTTAATGCCAAAATTTAATTTTGGGGGCATTATTAATTTCTTTTACAAAAATGTATTGTTGGTAATTTTTTTTTTTCTACTATGAAAATGTATTGCTGGTATTTTTACTATCAAATTTGTTATACTTTTATAGTGTTTTTGCCCATAGCTGGAACCCCTAACAGGTGCTGCCCCTCCGGGCCAGGGTGGACCTGGGAACAACAGCTATTACAAGGTGATTCTATGCTCTTCAAAACATCCTAATCAGAGGCCTTGCTGCCAGATGTATTTTATCGTCATACCCAGGATGGTTTTTTTTTTTTTTTTTTTGTTAATGAATCTTTGAAGATGAATATCCTATCCTTTTTTCCTCAACAAATGAATAGAATTCTTAAAACTGAACTTTACTTTTATATATATAAATTTTTATTTGTAGTTTTTCTAAATTTAATTGAGATGGATGCCAGCATTTCCATGAATCTTGCTTAGTCAGTTTCTTTTCAACTGGAAAATCCCATGACAAGAATCCAAGTAGGAACATGAACATTAAATACATACAGTGGAACCTATATAAAAACTGAAAGGTTTCACTGGGTAGATAGGTTAGCTTTAATTTATATAAATGCTTGGATGAACTACAAGAACCCTTTTGCAGGAATATCTTGGATAAGTGGGACTCTTAAAACATTCTCAACCCATTTTTCAAAATCTGACTAAACTTTTTTCTTTTTTTTCTTTGAAGAGGTTCTTGTTTGGATGAGAACTTTTTAGCACCTCGTATATAAAGACCTAAACAAACACTGCTTTTATCAGTGATGTTTATACTGCTAAAAATAGACTAATCATTTTATCCAATTTATTCATTTAAAATCTTTTAATCACTCGATTATCCAAATTGTAAAGTTTTAAGTCACAGTGGTACGGCTTTCTCTTGAAATTAATGTAAAATCACGAATTATATCAACTGTTTTTGTAGTTTCAAAATTTAGTATATGCTATGTATATTTCCATCGATTTTCACATATAATTCTATTACAGAAATTCCATGGTGAATTCAGATTGATAGAGGTTGTTTGTCTCTTTGCAATAACTGTACTGGCCTTTTCTCTTCATTTAGACCTACAATTGTTAAACACCCCTTAGGAATCTAAGCTTGACTAGCATAATCAGTGTCCATGTTTTCTTGGAAGAGAAATTTAGTTACTTTTCTACTTCTCTTTGTAATGTATATAGTTTTCAATAGAATTGCAAATAGACTTTTATGGTATCACTAATAAAATGTTCCCTAACATCTTGACTCTATTTGAGAGAGTACCAGGCTGTTTTGCATGACAAAAATTTTTTTTTAACTATGAATGATGTATTTACCCCCTTTTTGTAAAACTAATCTTTATGCTATATGAATTATGCTTTTTCGGTGTTCATTTTGAGATTTAGTCTTTGTTGGGTAAAAGTTATCAAGACTATTTCTTTTAGAGATTTATATAAGAACTAGTAATCTCTAATGTCCAATGAGATGAAAAGAAGGAAGGGTCTAGAAGAGTTGAAACCAAAATCAGTTCGCAAAGTCGAGGGAGGGGAGGGGATGATAAAAGAAGAATATGGTTCATTCAGTCATCTATTTTTCTTTTCTAGTCTTTTTTTTTTTCTGCTTTCTGTAAATTATTTTTGTCAGCTGTTTTCAAAACATTTTTTGTTATCATTTAAATCTTTACTAATATATATATATATATATATATATATATATATATATATATATATATATATATATATATAATTTTTTATTTTTTTATTTTTTTATTTTTTTTCTCCACTGTACCACCAAATTTGAATTTCATCTGTTAATGTCAAAAAAAAAGAAAAAAGTTGCTATTAAAATCTGTTTTTTTAACAGAGGGAACATTCTTGTATTAATTTAGTAACTTATTGTTTTCTGGAGGGCTACATGTCAGCCAATATGGCTTTAAGAGGAAAGCAATTTTGAACTGAAAATTTTTCTGTTGAAAACTTCCCTTTCATATACCTTTCCATACAATGCATATCTGATATGGCATCATAGTGCAATTGAGAGGAACAATCCTCATAGATGCTTGGGAGACTTACTGGGATACCTTGCATTATGTGCCAGTAATCCTGACAAAAAGATTGCCATTGTAAAGGCAATACCTCAACAACGTAAAGACTTATGAAATGATGAATGCAAATTTGGTATAGGAAAAAATTCCATCAATTATTTATATAAGGTGCGTGTTGATTTTTAAGTAGAATACATAGTGGTTGAGGTTTTGCTCATTATGTAGCAGCAAAAGGAAATAAACTTGTGCTATAACGGAGACAGGCCCAGAGTAAAGAAGCTACCATAGTCAAGCATAAACAAAAGTATGGTATCTAAATCTTTCTATCAGATATTTTATAGTAAGTGGTTTTCCTTACTATTTTGTAGAAGAAAGAATGAAGACCATTTAGTTGCTATAAAATATGTCCAAGATGATGCCCAGTTCTGCAATTTTTGACTACAGTAGGCCTACTAGTATTGCTAAGGAGCTGGGGGGTCGCATTATACATGAGCTATTTGGGGGGGGTGCAATTTTTTCCCCAAAAAACATTCAGGGTTTGCACTATACAGAAAGTCTGCTTTTACGCATTCAAGGTTAGGGTAGGCAGTTTTTATTTATTTCTCCACTGTTGCATACTTTGAAAAATGATATTTATTAAACATATTGTTAAAATTTTCATTTACTGATGCTTATCTAATGCTAGTGTAAATACAAAAAGCATATATAGGCAAAAAGTCAACAAATGCCAACATTTCTATAGTATATTTAGCATATACATATATAACAAGTGTTATTATTAAAAAAAAAGACAAGTTTAACATTCTGTTAGCTTGGTTATTTCAATCCTTATTGTGTGTGTGTGTGTGTGTGTTTTCCTCTTCTCTCTTTCTCCCCCCCCCGTCTGTCCTCTTTTCTTCCTCCTCCCCCCGTCTGTCCTCTTTTCTTCCTCCTCCCCCCATCTGTCCTCTTTTCTTCCTCCTCCCCCCATCTGTCCTATTTTCTTCCTCCCCCCCGTCTGTCCTCTTTTCTTCCTCCCCCCGTCTGTCCTCTTTTCTTCCTCCCCCCCCCGTCTGTCCTCTTTTCTTCCTCCTCCCCCCCGTCTGTCCTCTTTTCTTCCTCCTGCCCCCCCGCCTATCCTCCCCCCCGCGCCTATCCTCGTTTCTTTCTTTCTGCTATATGAAACTACTTGCATTTTTATTTTGGTAAATAAAACTAATAAAGGACAATGCTAACGCATATCCACAGTACTGCCCTCCCTCCCCCCCATATAATGCCATGTGACACAGTGCATTATTTTCTTTTACTTTAAAAACAGCTCTACAAATCAAGGTAGAAAAAATAACTGCCTATCTACAAGGCCATGGCTATTTATTTTGCTTTACATAAAGCTGTGGTATGGCTGCACATGTACATTGAAGACAATATGCAATGTGTCTTGTTGTATGAAACATATTAATGATTTTCTTTGTTCTGTTAGAAGACTTGGGCAAAATATTCTGAGATGTACCTAAAGAGTAGAAAAGATACATTTTGGCCTCTCTTCACAGCAGAATTTGTATATTGTTTGTCTGCGAGTAAGAATTGAATGTTTCCTTCACAGTCATTCATGAATGAAAATCATTTGTTCAGTGTTCTTGTCTGTGTGTTTTATTAAATTTACTTTTGGGATGGTTGGTTAGGTATTAATGCAAGTGTTATTAACACTCTGGCTATTATATATAATTTATAATATAAACTCTCCTATCATTTAACCACAGGCACTTAGAATTTGCAATGTTTTTATATCTTTTTAGAGGAGAAATTGAGTAACTTTTTTCTTTTTTTACACCATATATTAACAATTTATTTCTTTTATTCTTTTTTTGCTCCAAATGCTTGACCTGCCTAAACTCTGGTAATGACTTTGAAAGAGACTAATTTGTTTTAAGGGTATTTCAGGTTGATAAAAAAAAAATTGACTTTCAAGTTCATTGTGTTTTTTTTTTTTTTTTTTTTTTTTTTTGTTTTTTTTAAATTCTTTCTGGAAAAAACAGTTTTGTGAGCAATGAATGAATAAATATACAGAAATAAGTTGATGTTTCCAGGTTGATGTCTGTCTTCAAGATTTCTCATATCATTGTCCTTTTGGATTAGTCTCCAAGAATACACAAGAGTTGAAGAAATTCTAACTATTGCACTGTCCTCTTGAAACACAAAAAATTATTTTAACTAAAGTGCCTGGGTGGTGTAATGAATAAGTGGCTTAGAATGAGAAATCAGGGAGCTAAATTTGAATTCAGATTTGGTTTATTACATTCACTTATACATAAATATCTTTGGGGTATCTGAAGAAAAATCATTCTAAAAAAAAATGTTAATGCAATATTCACTTAAAAAAATTCATATAATCCAAAATTTTTTGTCTTTAAATAACCCACTAAGTATTGATAAGCCATAAAAAAACTTGCTTTTTTAAATCCTGGATGTTTTTTCTTTGGATAGATTTGAGGAAGTTATTGGATGTTAGGTACAGTTGGTGCTACTTGTAAAAGTACATGAGATTTAACCTTAAAAACAGTTGTTGAGAGTGAATGGGAAAATCAAATATCTGTATGCAATTGACCCAATAAAAAGATTTATCTGTAACACTTCTGATAAGCTTTTCATCTTGGATGGGATTGTGTCATTTCAGTGTCAATAAACTCTTTCTTCTTTTTACCCCCAATTGATTGACTTATCTAAACTCTGACAATGACTTTGAAAGAGATCAATCTGCTTAAGAGAGATTCAGGTTGATGAAAAAGATTATCACTTTCAAGTTCATTCCATGTGCTGCCTTTTTATATATATATATATATATATATATATAATATATATATATATAATATATATATATATATATATATATATATATATATATATATATAGAGAGAGAGAGAGAGATGTGTGTGTACATGTGTAATATGCTAATTTGGAAGACTGTTTTTGAAGCCAAAATTGCTAGTTTCTCAGTGGTTTGCTGATAAAGGCATTGTGGTAGAGTGCTCAAGATTGAAGATAGGTTTTTATATATATATATATATATATATATATATATATATATATATATATATATATATATATAATTTTTTTTTTTTTTACTGCTCAAAAGTTTTTTCTTTTTGCAAAATAATGTTTTTATCTTTGCTGAAAGAAAGAAAAACAACTCTTGTGAGCAGTTAAAATATAATTATTTTTTTGTCAGGTAACTTTTGTTTTTTTTATTTTTTATTTATTTTATTGTTTTTGTTTTACATTTACGAGAAAGCTGATCATTTAGATATAGGTGAAGTAATGGATGTTTTGTTTAAATGAAATTTCCCTCTTCAGAAATTTGTGCAAACTTACAAAAATTGTATTAAAATGTTTATATCCGTTCTTAAAAACAATCCAAGTAGTGGGTGAACAACTAATCTGATCGTTAAGCTGGATCAAAAGCAAAATCTCTGACATTTTTTATTTATTTAATTTCATTTTTTTTTTTTTTTTTTTTTTTTTTTTTTTTTTTTGTAATGGTGTTGGGGGGGTTCTTTTGCTAATTATCTTTTAAATGAAAATAAAACAATATAGCATGCATATTTGATAATTAAAATATGAATTGAAAATTGGTAGTGGAAGCAAAGATGATCGTAACTAACAATCTTTTTCAATCTTCTGCTCACTGAAGAAAATCTGTATATGACCAATATCTGTAATCCTCACAGGAAGACACATTCTTATTCAGGGGTAATCATTATTCCATTAGTCATTTGAACCAGGATGAAAATGTAATTTTAAACATTAAAATAATAACTGAACGTTGTTTAAAAATTCTATAATTTTAATAAAGATGGCTTAGTTTATATACTCAAGTCATTGATGCTTTCACTGTTAAATTTTGTCTAGATAATTTTATATGTGTGAAAAGGTGTTTTTTTTTTTTTCTTTTTTTTTTAAAATCTTCCAAATGATAGACTTTCATCTTGGAAGTCAGTTAAGTATGATAGTTTGGGAGAGAACCAACTTGTTTTTTTTTTTATTAGATGAAATGTTTAATGTGATTATTTGAAGTCTTACTGGGATATTTTCTTTTATTATAGAATGGGTTTTTAAACATCAAAGAATTGAAATATCAAACTAATTTTATTTATTTATATTTTTTATTTATTATTTTTTTTTTATATTTTGTTATATTTTTTTTATATAATTTTTTTTATATTATATTTTTTTTTTTTTTATATTTTTTTTTTTTTTATATACGGATGTACATCAATGCCTTATTAGGGTATGAGTAGATAATTGGGCTACATTTGAAAATCCAGTGCAAATAAATTTTGGATTAATACTTGTCAGTTCAAGTAAGCTTAGTTTATTTTAGAAAGTAGGTTCAAAGTTTAGTGCTTTCAAAACTAGCTCCATTTTTTAACTCTACATTTAAATTTCATGGTGCTGATAACTAAGATTATCTATAATCTCATGCCTCTCTTATTCTTTCAACTTTTTACTGTATTTACTTATTCTCTTCTGTATCCCTTCCAATCTTTGTTGCCTATCCAAGTTTTTGTTATCGAAACATTTTTTTCTATACACAATTTTAATTTTTTGCAATCTTTTTCATCCATTTCCATCAGTTTGCTTTTAGTCTTCCATATAGTTGCTTGATAACCAACTAGCAAAGCTCTTTTGTCTTCCCCCGTTTTTTATATAGTTTCATGTCTATATATATATATAATATATATATATATATATATATATAATATATATATATATAATATATATAAGAAAGAACAGTAAGATTTATAATCTGGTGTTATTATTTTTATTTTAGATATATATATTTTTTTTTAAAATACAGTGAAACAGTACTGTCTGCGAATGACATAATTTATCTCTTGAAAATGTATTTCAATTGAGCTTTGTTGAATGACAAGCTAATTCTATAAACAGCTACCTGTACTAATGCAAAACTCTTCAGTAAAATGAATCGAGCCCTATGGCTGATTGGCATTTGTTTACATTCGTAAAAACAGTATGCCCGATTTAGCTAGCTCATTCTGTCGAATGAAGATAGCTCAGTGGTAGAAACTCTGAATGACACGAAATCGGTTGGGTTTCAATCCTTGCTTGAGGCATTCGGATGTCTAGTCACTGAGGAGCTGTGATATAGCAAAACAGTACTGTCTGTGAATGACGTATATTATTCTTTCACGTGCTTATTTTTCATTAGCTTTCTTCATTTTACCTTTACACATGCTTACCTTTTTTTTCTCTTCTGTATAGGTTTTTTGGGCTGCTTTCAGTATAGGTGGCAGATCTTAGTGTGATATATATATATATATATATATATATATATATATATGTGTGTGTGTTTAAATTACCAAACCTTACTTTTTTTATTTGTGAAGGACACAAAAATTGTTTAACATCTGAAGAAAAAAAATTATCCCCCCACCTTCTCATTAATATAGAATTGAAAATTTTACTACAGAGATAGTGGAATTCTTGTATATAAATTACCCTACCCCCATTTTGTTAAATGATCATGACCTTTATACATTTCTTGATATGGTTTGTTATTTTGCTGAGTTTGTGAATTTTTTTTTTTTTTTCTTTTAGAAATCATTTAGTTTTTTGCAATAGTAAAAATTAATCATATTCAACTGATATTTGAAGATTTTTTTTCTTTACTCTTGTGCTTCCTAACCGTTACCCATAATATCTAGCAGACATCTTGATTATTAATGTCAATAACAATTTGGGCATATTTATTTATTAATTTTTATTTTCTTTTTTTTTTTTTTTTCAAGCACTTAGAAACTTTGTATTTCTTGACTAAATTATTTTAAATTCATTAATTTTTAAACCTTTTTTTCTTTCTTGCCTGAAAGGGACAAAGATAAATGTCTGCCCACAAATTGTTGGGATAGGGTTCAACCTTTCCCGGGTTCAGGATGACATTGAAATTGTATGCATTTGTAGTGTCACCTATATGCAGTGTTTTACCCCTGCTGGCGTCTGGGAGGAGACTTTCAACTCTTCATTTTCTTGTCCTCTTCTCTGCAATCTTATATTCAATACAATTTTAATTATTACCTCTGCAGACATTACTGTGAGTAGGGGAGGGGGAAATAAATACAAATAAGATTTCCACTGATTTGGTTTTAAATTTCATAAGGCTTTCTTATATTATGAGCCTTTCTTTGTTGCCCCCTTTTTGTCTCTCTCTCTCTCTCTCTCTCTGTTTGGGGATAGGCAAGGTCAGAGTGTGCTCTTTTTTATGGTCAGTTTTGTATTTGCAAATTAAACTTCTATGGTTTTAAAGATTTAGGCTATTTGATCTTTTACTCATTTCTAAGGGAAAGAAAAATTAAGTATAAAAAAAAAACAAACTGAAAAACTTCCAAACATTAAATAGTGAAAACATTGGGTAATATTAAAAAAATCTCATTTTATTTTTAATTCCTTAAATATTGTTATAATTAGCAAAATATTCTTTTATGAAATAGTCTTATAAACATGCTCACACTATACATATCTTGCTTATTTTTTATTGCTATATCTTGTCATTTGGCTTGGGGCAGTATGACCTTTGTCAGATTTTAAATTGTTTATGCATCAGTTACTATATTTGTGATCACATTTTTACTACAGGAATGAGAAAAGGAAAAAAAAAAAAAAAAAACTTAGCCAATGACCCTCTTCATTTCAGAATCTCCATCCAATATAAATTCTCTGCAGGGTTTTTAACCCTTGTCTGCTTATGATAAATAATAGAACAAAAGGTAGACTTAAACTTCATACTTTCCGGATGTTAACCAGGTGGTTGCTGCGGGACATCAATTGATTTTAAATAATTCTCTTGCAAAAAAGGAGATTTAACCAACTGTGCACATTGATAAAGCAATATTATTTTATTGTAGACTTAAACCAGAACTTCTATACAATGTTTTTGTTTCTATGAGGTCTTTATATTTTCAGACTTAATCCATGAGTTTAACCCTTTGTGTGGCAGGTCACTCAGTTCTGCTCTTACCAGCAAATGACACTCACAAGGCTGGTGAATTGTAAATTTTACAGAAGTTACATTGTGAAATTTTAGAGGTTTTCAACTCATTATTTTTTCAGTGATGAGGTGTTTTATTTTATTTTATTTTTTTATTTTAATATTCTCTTTAATTTGATATTAATAATGTAACATAATCACATGATGAACATTATCTTTGTGTCATGTGATATTACTAAAGATGTAGGTCCTTAAATAGCAAAGATTGTTGATACACACTTTGGTAAAAGTTTATCTACTTAGGCACATATACATGATAATTAAGGCATTTTCATATTGATTTAGACTGGAAAGAGCCATAGAAATTTTAATGTTCATTTTTTTTTTATTTGAAAAAAAAACATTTTAAGTTCATTTCATTGGTTGTATTTATTTATACTGTAAATGTCTAGCCAACACAAGTCTCGAGAGCCACTCAAAATAGAGGGATACTAAATCAAATGTGTGGCATGAATGTATAAGGTGTTAAGAAGAAAAGATTATATTTACATTTAAGTATTATTTAAATCTAAAACCTTCTTTACTGATGTGTCTTGATACCATTTTTAATTGGAGTTTTATTTAAACTCCATTTGAAATGAATTTTTTTAAGCTAGGTCAAAAGATTAGTCGGATAGGATAAATTACTTTTCATTTTCCATTACTCTAAGGATTTATGGATTGTTTTGTATATGCTGTTACAGGAGTATTTTTTTTTTTTTATAGTATTCAATATTGAAATTCATGCATTGGTTTCCAAAGAGCATTGTGTTAATTTTGTCAGCTGACAACAGAGGTTCATGGAACGAATCAAGGCTTTTTATGTCTTAAAATTCACAAATTCTTTGTACTTTGAATTTTTTTTTTTTTTTTTTTTTTTTTGTCAAGTATTATTTTCTGTAAAAATTTTGGCTGACACTAACCAAAGTACATCACATCTTTGTTTCATCTCTCCTCGTTTCTTCTGAAACTTGCTTAATTTTGTTAATTTATGAATTGCTGAACTTGTATGTTTTTTCCAAAGTGAAGTAACTGGTATCATTAAATAATCTTGACAATAGATAAGAGACAATCACTGTTAGTCATTTCTTTGATGCTTTTTGCAGCCAGAAGACCTGGTTAAATGCATCTTTTCTATTTTAGTAGCATTGCTTTGGTGGCAAACTTTTTGATTCAGGATTTTTCTTTTTTCTTTCTTTGTGTGTGTGTGTCTTGGCACAGTCCAAAGTTGGCATCCTTATCTCTGTACTTTTGTTATAAATCTTTGATAATAGTCTGGCATATTTCTTTTCAATTATAACCTCATAATGGCTCAGTGCAAGCATAAATATTTCCTTTTTAAATATATTAGTTGTAATGAAACTTAATATTTTAAAATATTTGTACATAAGACATTATTACCCATGATGAGGTCTAAAAAAAACAAACAAAATAATTGAATTTTCATCATCTGTCCCTTGACTGCTTCAATTGTTGTGGTGGGGTTGCTAAAGGCAGAAGAAACAGACAATCTCTTCCAGGATGATCTGTTGGTGGTATCTCTTGGGAGTTCCGGCATTGTTATGTCTGTCCACACTTGCTATTAGATCAAAGAAAATGTTTAAGTCACAAAAAAATGTATGTTTAGATATTTATGTGTAGGTTGGTATTTGAACGGACAAAAACTCTTCTACCTATAATCTATAGTTAAATATCATGAAGGTTTTATTATTCGTTTACCTTATTTTTGATGCAATTAAATAATCCATAGTAAAAATTTATCATTTTAAAACTGATTTGTGTGCACTTTAAGGTTTGGGAAATTTTTAAAAAAAATTGCGTCTGTGTGTATATATTTTATTTTAATATCTATACCCAGGCATTGTGGGGGGAAAAAGAAACAAAAAATAATTAAAAAAAAAACAAAAAAAAAACTGATATCATTTGAAATTCAATAAAAAAAAAAAAAAGAAAAGACTAAAAACATACATACTGCTTGAAAATAATCAACCAGCATCGCAATGTTGAGACAAAAGATACAAAAAAAAAAACCCACCGACAAATGGTTAAAACTTAAGTGCTCAATACACTAAGTAGCCAGAACCCATCTACCTAGGTTTCACCTAACGGATCATCAGGATAATTCGAGATAACTGAGTCAGTTATCCTGATGATCCGTTAGGTGAACCCTAGGTAGATAGGTTCTGGCTTTTTAGGTTTTTAAGTGTGTATGTATGCATGCCAGTTGTCTTAAAATGATCAGGAACAGTTTTTTTTTTTTTTTTCTTCAATGATAGAAACATTACTTCCCAAATTATGACATTAACTTTGCAAATCGAAATCATATTAAATCTTGTTTGGTACAGGTGGTAAAAGCATTTAACCATTCTGCTAGAGATAGCATCTGTTTAAATACAGCAGTCATTTTGATAGTTTATGGTAGGTACCTTCAGATTCATGATACCTAAGGTTTAGAATGAAAAATCTTTCTTGGAGCTTATTTTAGTTTTAATATCAAGCTGCTACATTAAACTTAATATTTCCAAGAAGAAAATTACTTTGCTGTATTTCAAAACTAATTTAAGTTGATTAGGAGTTCTTGTTTTGAAATTGAAATTTTTTATTTTAGCGCCATTTTTAGCCACCTATCTTCCAAACATTAAACATGTAATTCTCTTTTATTAAAAAAAATCTTTCAAAAATATATTTTCTAAAACCTTATTTGAGGAATATTAGTATAATTAATAGGTTTTGAAAGAACAATTTAAAATATTGCAGAAATGCATTTTTTTTAACATGTCAGCTGTTTATTTAATCTTTTGATGTATTGACAGGTTGATGTTTGTTTATTCTTCTAGGGGGGCTTTATCCATAAAAAAATTTTATATATAATTTTTAATTACTTAGTAATTTTAAAAATTCAGGAAATTATTCTCTAATGTTTTATTGAATTTTAAAAACTTTGGCATTAAATTTACTATAGTTATCACTCTTATTTTCTGATAATGTTGTATATGAACATCCATGTCTAAAAAAATTGGCATTTTTATATTCATACAAAAACAATTCAAAATTCTTTTTAAAATACTGGGATACCTCAGATTGTAATAAGCTTTTCAATTTATGATTACTAAATATAGTTTTTACTTAATATTCCTTAACCAATACACAATCGAAACTGAAAACAAATCTTGTAAAAATTCATTATAAAAATAAGACAATAGTGTCCAGCTTTTCTAATTAATGTCTTAGTTTTTTGTTTTTTTGTTTTTGTTTCTATTATTTTACGATTCGGTCAATTTTTGGTAAAACGAGGTCCAATATTACAAGAAAGAAAAAAATTTAAATTCCCTAAGGTGTTCTGCTTCTAACTAATATAGTCACTAAAAATTATCCCGTTGAATTTCTTGAGTTTTCATAAATTAAGTGGGTGTGACATATGTACAATATGTATAATAAAAAAAAAAAAAAAAAATTTTCTAAAATTTTATTCATTTGTGAGTAAGTCTTGAAAGGTTCATTAAAATCTGACAATTATAAGATTTTTGCAAGAGTTTGCAAACCAATGTGTCTTTCTCCACAAATATAACACTAAAATTTACTATGCTAATTTATAGTCCATCTGCTGTTTCAAGATAAACAAAATTTTAACTAAAATTTTGAATGTTCTAAAGTGGATTAAACAAAATAATTCAATAATCAAAAAGTTCTTTGCTCTTTCCTCTTAATAATAAAGATTTTGATAATAAAACCTAGATTTTTATCAAGTTTGGGGCATTTTGTTTATCATGGTATGTTTTTATTTATTTATTTATTGTTTTCAATGATTTGTGGAAGTACCTAGTCTATGAAAGTCTTGTATCCAGAAGAAAATAAGTAGATATTTTATGTACAAGTTGGGTGGAAAGAAACACCCTATTTAAAATTGTTAACTTTATTATTGGTTAATTTTCATAAAACTTGTTTTACTTTGGACAGTATAATGGTAGAAATACAGTACAGTTAAATTCTATGTAACCACCGACATTGTCTACTAGTTCTTGTTATTGTCTACTAGTTCTTGTTATTGTCTAGTTATGTCCTTGACAGACTTCATAATTTCCTGTATGTGTTCTTCCAATCTGGATGTTGAAGAACAACCACTTTTGTTGATATCTACCACAGGTCCCATACTCCTCAGCTTGGAATGACAATTTCTGATGATTTTAGCATCTACTGAAACACAAGGTCCATAAACTCTGTGTCAGCATCTCTGCACTTGTACTACGGACTGTCACACTTTGGCAACGGGATGCTAGCTGAGCAATGCTCATGCAGTGTTGGGTGTTGTGGACTTCTGGGTTATATTTGTCACTCTGAAATAAAAACAGAAATTAGCAATGAAATCACAATATATTTTGTTTCATGCAAATGTGATATTAACAATAGTAATTTTCAATAGAGAATTACTTTCTCTAAAATTATTATTGGTCTCTCCAGGTGTAATCTGATATAAATTACTGTGGGTCAGTGACATTTTTTGTCGTTTACCGTTACTAAAAAAATGTTAACCTTTTTAATATATTCTTTAAGAGTATACATTGTATATGGTTGTTTAAAAATAAGACGGTAAATGTGGTCCTACACGACATGTTATTTATTTTTCTTTTATCCCTATTTTTGGTAGGAATTATTTTCAGCTTTGAGCATTGTATGTCAGTTACACACAAGATATTTGCACTACACACGGAAATCTGCTCTGTATTTTTTCTTTTCATTCCATGCGAAAGAGGTTTGAATTGTTGGCATTTTTGTGCTGGTGAATGCTTCCCTTCCCACTGTTATGGCCTCTTCTCATCTCTCACCCGAATGCAACTGTTTAATCAGGATTCTTAGAGAAGAAAAAGAACAGGAAGAATTTAGGAGTCCATTTTTATGGTACTGTTACCTCTTGCACAATTTCCCTGTAATTGTTGTTTCTGCTTTTTCTCTGATGACATGAGAAATTTGTAGATCCAAGCTGAGCTACCTGGAAATGCCTATAAACTTCTCTTCACTTTGTTTCTAATAAACTTCAAGCATTGCAGTTTTTAACCATTTCTTTTCGTTTCTTTCTTTTCGTTTCTTTCTTTTCGTTTCTTTCTTTTTGTTTCTACATTCAAACTACCGTTTCAGCTGTTGTACCCTCTGACCTTCATCAGGTGTATATTGATCTAGGTAAAGTACAGAGGCAATAGCCTAGTGGATTAAAGCCTTGGTTCATAATTTGATGATATAGAAATTGTCTGGCCCAGGAATTGAACTCTCAGTGTGTAGTTGGACTCTGTAGAAACGGGGTGAGCAATAATTGAGCAGTACTAAAAATAAGAACTAGATGGGATACTCCTAGACATGCACTGTGGAATAAGAACAGTCTACTCCTGTAGGTTAAATAAAGGGTCCAGTTCAGAATTCCTTGTAGGTTACCTAGTTTGATATACATCTGATAAAGGCTGGAGAGTACAACAGCCAAAATGCTGTGATAGCAACAACAAAAATGAGGATAATAGTCCGAATGTAAATAGTGTAAATAATTTCTCATCCCAGAAATTCAGACGGAAATTATTTACAGTTCATCTTTCGAAGGCAGTTGATTAATTGTATGCATTCTATTCTTTGATCACCTCTTGCTCAGAAAACAAGGAAATGGCATTTACTATTCTGAAAATCTCTATTCTGACTTTAGATTATATATTATTGGAATGCAAGTAAGAATTTTTGTTTCTTGATACATTTTGTAAATGTTGTCAGAAAATACTAAGGTTGTTATAGCTAAGTTCTATGTAAATAGTATCTATTAGTAAATCAGTTAAATAGAAATCTTTATCCTGTGTAGATTCCACTGTTTTCCTATTTTAACTTTCTGATGAATAAGCCCATGATGAGTTCAACAATAATAAAATATCCATAGAAATCCCCCTATCACATTGTTAAATATTAACAATCATAAATATGAATGCTGGTCATTAATTTAAGAAGTGGGTACAAGTGAACCAATAGGAAATTGACAACTTTTTCCATTTCATTGAAACAGCTGTTAAACACTTTCTTTCATTTTCTCACTGAAACTAAGTAGCTCTTTGATATGTCTTTTGTCTTCTCTCTGATCAAGACAGAATAGTCTATTATTCATGAGGTATTGGCAGGTGAAGTTAAACACTTATTTCTTTCCACTGAAACCAGGTAACATCTCTGATCACATGGAAAGACAAAAGACTTATCAAAGTGGAATAGTCCATTATTGATGAAATATTGTCAGGGTATAATGGTCATGTGAACTAACGAAGCACAATTATATGATTTTAAATGATGGATTTTAGTTTTTTTTTTTGTTTTTTTTTTATGTCAAAGAGAAATTCTTCAAATAGAGAAATGAAAACCATTTTGTTTTTTGTCTTAACAGGTTTTAAGAACGGAACCATAAACTAATGTTTGGTAGATTTGTTGTGTAATTTGGGAAGTGACGTATTTCAACCCCAGTTGAAATAGTCAAGAATAAATGAAGAGAATTTAGACATTTGACATTTAACCATTCTCTGTATCTGGAGAATTTTTTTTACGTTATATAGATGCTTCTAAGTTTCATTTATAACTTTTTTTTTTTTTTTTTTTAATCTGGATAAAAAAAAATTCCTGTCATTTCCAGTTATTAGGTTTCAGCAGAATTGGTTATGAGTATAAATTTGGTCTAGCAACTTTTTATGACATGCTTCTAATGTAAACCCAATGTGTGAAGGATCACATATTACCTTAGTTCTTTGGAATTTCTTACCTACTTCACCCATTCTCTCTGAAATTCTACATTTGCATATACTTACTTACTATCCAAGGCTCAACATTGCATGTTGTAATTGACCCGGTCATGGATATAATAAAAATTTAGCTCAAGTTGGCTAAGTGCAATTCCACTGTATCATTTTTTTATCTTAAATAATAATAATAATAATAATAATAAAAAAAAAATGGACAATTGTATTTTCTTTGGTTTTTCTCTATGCTTCAGTCGGTCAGTCAGTTATGTGCCATACACGCAATCGTGTATCTTTCGATACAAGGCAGATTTTTTACCACAGTAGGTTGCCATTTCTTTCTGTGGTAGACCAGTTGCCATCCAAGGCTATAGAACCCAGTCTGTCCTGTTATTTACCCATAGCTGAGGGGAAAAGAGGATTCATACCTTTCCCAAGGGTATAAGCATGTAAGTGAATGTAATGGATCCGAATGGAATTTGAACTCTGCTCTCTGATTTTTCAATCCGAGTTGCTATCCATTACTCATTGTAATTGTGTGCATTTCATATATATATATATATATATATATATATAAAAGAGATAATCATACATTGAATCAATTAGCAATATCAATGCAATTAATGGCAAAATCTCTTCACTAATAGACTCAATATAAGCTTTAAACTACTAACAATCTACTGAATGATGCGATCCTTATGTATAAAATTGTTGTCAGATGGATCTGGGATTATTTTTTAAATCAGCAAGTACTTTCAAGGACTCCATGTCCCCATCATCAGGCTGTAATTTTTTTCCTTTAAAATCAAAACTCAGACAAAATAAATGTGTTGTAGACCGAAAGATGTTTTTTTAAGAATGAGTTATTTATTAACGGTTGTATAATATTGGAACATGCAAGTTGCAATGCTGAAGTTCAAATATTTCAAGTGAGAATTTTTTATATGAATTTTGTAAATCCATGAATTCTTTTGTTGTGTTTTCAGTTAATGTGACATGAACTAAGTACATATATGCTGCCTAATATAATACGTTTTTATATATTATTATTAACAACTCTAGTTAAACAAAATGATTTGCCTATTTCTGGATTAATTCACTTCCAAATGTGTAGGTAAATCAGTCTATAGTTTAATGATGAAAAACTTATTTTAAACAAATATTTATTTTTTAGCATAACATTCCTTTTCAAATTCATTTAATTCCTTGGCTAATAGTAATCTTTTGTGATTGTATACAGTGAAGCAATACTGAGAGACTTAGAAGTCCTACCAGAATTCATTATTAGCAACCACAATCTTAATGTAATTAGATATGCAAATGACACTGTGTTCATAGCAGACACAGAAATGAAACTACGGGACTTCCAACATAAAGTGGTAAAGGAAAGTTATAAAGACTAAGCATCAATTGTAAGACGACAATGTTTGGTTGTCAGTAAAAGAAAACAGTTCAACATATGAATTACAAATTGGAGTTACTACAATTAAACAAGTACAGAAATTTAAATATCTAGGAAGTGTTTTAACCGTTACCATGCTGCAGGAGAAAATTGTCTTTGTAGAATTCTCTCCCTTTGCTACTCTAGGCGCATTCTGTCGCCTTAAGAGAGTTGCTATAAATAAACACTTGTCAACTGTTATTTCGCCTACTACTGCTTTGGAATGAGGCTAGACTTTCATTTTCCAGCACCATTTTGAATTCTGCTATACTCTACACGGGATGTAACACCAATTAAACCCATGTTAATATATTCATTTTTTTTTTTTTTTTTTTTTTGTAAACAAAAATGGGTGTTTCAATATCCAACAGTCTTTATTCAGGATTTTTTCTTTAATTAGACTCCGATGATGATTTTGAAGGCTTTACAGTGGTCAAAGATGATAACCATGCTAGTCATGTGGAGGAAAGCGATGATGATCACTAGCAGCTACTATCATCCATGCCTAATTTTATGAAAGTTACTGGTGACCATTGATATACCTGATAGCCTCTCAGAAGGTGAATTATTTTGTCCATTTATAAACGATGAAATAACTTTATTCATCAACGAGACAAATATGAGTCAGGTGAAAGAAAGAGCAGACAAATGCCGGTGTCTTCTCATATGTAAAGACTAAGAAACGCGTCACATGTTTGATGTAATGAAAGCCTTAGTAATTTTGTTTCTTATTGCACCCCAGAATTTCAGGGAGTAGTAAAAGTTAAAGTACGTCGATTTATTTATGTATTTTTTTATTTTGCATTTTTATTTCGCATTTCAAATTTTTTTTTTTGTTTTCAAAGTCAAAACATGCATGCAAAATGTAATGCATTATATAATGCATTAGAGTAGGTGTTTATTTTTGTGCCCTCGACATATGCAGTCTCAGGGAGAACAATTCTAGAAAGAAATCAGTGGGGTAAGGGTTAATAAGGGATGGAAAATGTGACGCCAATATCTGAAGGTGCATGGAGGTAGTGAAAGATGCCTTGGGTCATTCCATGTCAATTCACCGGGGCATTACACCCACCGACTCCGAATTACTTGAAATTTGGCACAGATGTTCCCCTTCATGAGTTAGGAAAGTGTGACAAATTATTTTGTGCTAGACTTTACCGTTCCAATTTTAAGGGGGGGTGTACAATTGTCCTATTTTGCCTCTAAATTAAGGCTGCACAACGTTGCCGAATTTCAGTGTTTTTTAAAAATTAAAGAAAAATACTTCCATGCCTTCAATATTTCTGAAATTTGGTATGTACGGCAAATAAGAAGTGTAGAACCCAAATATTTAACTAGTTTAAGCTTACACTTTATAGAAAATTTTATTTTACTCACCCAAATACATGATGTCAAAATCAACAACTTTTCACCTATGTAGCTTACGATCTATCGAAAATACGTCCTCTTTAATTCTCATAATATTTTTTGCCTAACATCTACAATGTCTACTCAAGTTCACCAAAAAAATTTGTGAGGGTTTTATGTCTACTTAAGAAGATATGACCCTGCCAAGTTTAGAGCTTTTTCCTCTGTATGTGCAGGATTTCTGAGAAAGATTATAATTAAAGACCTAATGCTCCATGACCTCTAAAATGTTGATATTGTGCTAAGTAACTTCTTAAACTATTCAATAAGATTGTTTTTATTAATTTAAAAAAAAAATTATTTAAATATATTTTGCAGATATTACTTTTTGTACAGATAGATTTTCTTTAAAAAGCGGTAAACATTGCCTCATGTATGATAATCAACAGTGCATAGAAAATTTGTAAATGGCACTTAACAAATGAGGTTAAAAGAAATTCTGTTTCTTTTAATTTTATTTTGGTAAATTATTTTCATGAAACAAAAAAACATTTGATTTTTTTCATCCACAAAAAAGTCATAAGATAAATGTAAATCTTTAAAAAATAATATTAGTAGTTGGCACTTAACATATTTATATAGTTGAAGGAAATGCTTTCATTACTTTCTTAAATTTTTATTTTTAAAATAATTTCTCAAAATTATTTTCATGAAACAAAATATTTGATTCTGTTTTAATCAGAAGTCATAATAAAAATGAATATAAAAGAATTTTTAAAATATTACATTTTAAACTACACTATGCACTCTCTGGTCCTGAAACATCAGTCACTTACCATCCAGTATCCAAGGAAAAAGGTGCTATTTTTCTAATTACTTGGATTTTTTACTTGCACACTGAATTTGAAGTACAGTAGTTTTTTTTTCAGTTAAAGATGAATTGTTCTATTTATACTGAGCTAACAGTTGAAACATGTCATGGTTTATTCAATGATAAACAGGTTGGATTGATTTCAGTTGATCAGTTGGCTGCAATGGATGTAAAACTTATTGCCTATAGAACAGGACTTGATGAGGATAAAATACAGACTATCTGTTACCATCACAAACAGACCTTGTTGACTAACTATGAATGGCTTGAAAAGAGATGTTGTAATCCATTTAAAACTCATAAAAAGCAAATCAAAGCTGGTTTGAAACCAATTTCATTGGAGATGGCAGACAAAGCAAAGGCTAAGTTGGTATTAATTCCAGGCAAGAAACTCTGCCCAAATTTTCAAATACAAATTCACAAACTACTTCCCGATGATGAACCAAGACATGTATCGGATGAGGAAATGAAAGAGCTTGATACGAGTACTTCTGCAGAAACAGAGAAGAGAAATATCAATGAATGTTTCTCTGCTATTGGAATTTCTCCACTGAAAACAAAAAAGCTTCATTACTCTGGAAAAGCTACTTTAGGTAAGAGAAAACCTTTTTCTGCAATGTGTAAAGACCAAAGTAGTCAAGTCATTAAATGTCGACTATGAGCTGTCGAATGATGAGGCTTTAAAAATCAAAAAGGATATTTTAGATAAAGCTAAGTGCTTTGATAAAATGGTAGAGCTTCTTGTAGCAAAAGTGAAGACAGTGGAATCAACTAAAATCAAAATACAGATCTTGACACTTGCCCCTACTGACTGGTCACACAAAAAAGTCATGGATGTGTTTGGTGTTTCAGAAGACCTTGTATGCAAGGCTTACAAATTGTGTTTGGAAAGAGGTATTTTAGCTGTGCCAGAACCGAAAAGGAGCAAGTCTTTGCCTGCTGATATTGCACAGTTAGTGGAAGCATGATGAATATACTCGACTGATGCCAGACAGGAAAGACTATGTTAGTATCAAATGTAATATTCATCAGCAGAAAAGACTCATCTTGGGCAACCTACTTAAGCTCTTCAGAGCGTTCAAGGAACAGAACCCAACAGTACCTTTTGGGATTTTCAAAATTTTGTAGTCTAAGGCCGAAATGGTGTGTCCTTGCTGGTAGTGCAGGTACGCATGTTGTATGTGTATGCACTAAGCACCAAAATATGAATTACTGGAACCACTGAATGTATCAAAGATATTTGGAAATATATTGTCTGTAATATCAGTAGCAGAGAGTGTATGATTTATAGCTGCCAAAATTGTCCTAAATCATCAGGGCAGCTTGAATAATTTCTTTATGACACCTTGGAAGGATATATTGATAATGCTGAATCAATAGAGTTCTTCCAATGGACAACAACTGACTGATCGACTTTGACAACACAAAAGGAATCCTGTCAAGCTTACATTGATTTAGTTGTTTTGCAACTGAATAAATTAGCACCTCATTCTTACTTGGCTAAATCACAATCAAGGTACTTAAAGCAAAGAAAAGAGGAGATTAGTGATAGTGAAATTTTGTTCCTGGGAGATTTTGCCAAAAACTACAAATTTATAGTTCAAGATGAGATCCAGAGTTATCATGGGAATACTTCACAATGTACTTTACACCCAGTGGTACTCTACTTTAAGCTTGAAAATGCAAAGTGAATGTTTCTGCATTATGTCAAGTGACAACTCACATGATGTAGCATTTGTTTATATGGTACAGAAAAAAAAATTATTGAGGTAATCAAAGCTACCTTGCCAAACATAAAAAATATTGAGTATTTTACTGATGGTTGTGCAGCACAATACAAGAATTATAAGAACGTTGCCAATTTGTGAAACCATCAGAAAGATTTTGGGCTCAATACAAAATGGAATTTCTTAGTCATGGTAAACAACCTTATGATGGCATATGTGGGACAGTGAAAAGGACGGTGTAAAAAGAAAGTCTCCGAAGACCAACTACCAAACAAATCCTTTCCACAGAATCTATGTTTGAATATTGTAAATCTGCAATTGAAGGTATCGAATTCATTCTGGTTGAAAAGGAAGAAGTTGAGGAAGTGAGGAGGAGTCTCACTATGAGATTCAAAAATGCATCCACAGTCCCAGGAACAAGAAGTTTTCATCAATTTATTCAAATAGCTATGAAACAATGTAGTGAAGATGAAAACTATGACCTAAAATGACTTTTCTATTGGGGCTGAAGAAAAACCAGTAAATTATTTTGTTTCAGGATATGTTTGTTGCAAGTGCAACAATAAAATTTGGATTGGCATGATCCTGGAAATTGATATGGAGAATAAGGACTTGCTGATTAAGTTCATGCACCTAGCTCTTCCATCACATACATTTTACTGGAAAGAAGATTTTAAGGATATATGTTTTGTACTATTAATAAATATTCTGTGCACTGTTGATGTTCCGACAACAGCAAATGCTAGAGTTTATCATTTGTCCAAGATGGATAAATTATCTTTGCAAAAAATTATATCCAAAACAATTTAGTCTATATGCACAACAAAATTTAGTGCATAGTGTAGTTTAAAATGTAATCTTTTAAAGACTCTTTGTATGTTCATTTTTATTATGATTTTCTCCTGAAGGAAACAAAATTCAAATATTTGTTTCATGAAAATAATTTTGAAAAATTATTTAAAAAATAAAAATTTTAAAAAAGTAATGAAAGCATTTCTTTTAACTATATAAATATGTTAAGTGCCAACCACAAATATTATTTTTTAAAGATTCACATTTCTTATGACTTTTTTGTGGATGAAAAAAATCAAATGTTTTTTTGTTTCATGAAAACAATTAACCAAAATAAAATTAAAAAAAACACAGAATTTCTTAACTTCATTTAAGTACCATTTACAAATTTTCTATGCACTGTTGATTATCATACATGAGGCAATGTTTACCGCTTTTTAAAGATATCTATCTGTACAAAAAGTAATATCTGCAAAATATATTTAAATAATTTTTTTTTAAATTAATAAAAACAATCTTATTGAATAGTTTAAGAAGTTACTCAGCACAATATCAACATTTTATAGGTCATGGAGCATTAGGTCTTTAATTATAATCTTTCTCAGAAATCCTGCACATACGGAGGAAAAAGCTCTAAACTTGGCAGGGTCATATCTTCTTAAGTAGACATAAAACCCTCACAAATTTTTTGGTGAACTTGAGCAGACATTGTAGATGTTAGGCAAAAAATATTATGAAAATTGAAGAGGACGTATTTTTGATAGACTGACCGTAAGCTACATAGGTGAAAAGTTGTTGATTTTGATGTCATGTATTTATGGAGTAAAATAAAATTCTCTATCAAGTGTAGGCTTAAACTAGTTAAATATTTGGATTCTACACTTCTTATTTGCCCTACATACCAAATATCGGAAATACTGAAGGCATGGAAGTATTTTTCTTTAATTTTTAAAAAACATTGAAATTCGGCGACATTGCGCTGGCTTAATTTAGTGGCAAAATAGGACAATTGTACACCCCCCCTTAAAATTGGAACGGTAAAGTCTAGCACAAAATAATTTGTCACACTTTCCTAACTCATGAAGGGGAACATCTGTGCCAAATTTCAAGTAATTCGGAGTCGGTGGGTGCAGATTTCAACTTTTTGCTGGTGTTTTGACATGGAATGACCCCCTTCTAAAAGCTAAGCAAAGTTTTAAGAAACAGTAAAATTTCATTAGAAACAAAGTACTGAACTGTTATGTAATATTGGTCTTACTATATGGCAGTAAATGTTGGACAATCTCATCACAAATGAAGAAGACACTTAGGGCAACAGAAATGCAGTTTTACAGATGCATGCCAAGAATACCATAGACTGAATGCATAAGCAGTGATAGTTTTAGAGAGATCGGAAACGTAAAGGACACTTATACATAACATCAGAAAGAGAGGGTTAAAATTTTTCGGGTATGTGAAGGAGGAAAGAGGGCTTTGAAAATTTAACTTGCAGGACTTATTGAAAGCAAGAGGGACATAAGGAAACGGTACCTAACCTTATTGAGATTGTCAGGGATTAGATATAGCAAAAAGACAAAATTTATTAAGGGCTACAAAGGACAGGAAATCGTGGAGAGCCATGATTGCCCATGTCCTGAAGGTATACAACCACTAGAAAAATTCTACTCTGAAAACTTAAGATTGTTATTCAGCTAAATACATGCACACACGAGTGTGTGTGTGTGTGTGTATATATATATATATATATATATATATATAATATATATAAATAAACTGTACTTTTTGTATTGTTCAAGCACTTGACGATAGGTTCCCTTCTGGTAAGGACACAAGTTCTGGTTGACATTGATATAGCTGGCAATATTTGAAATTAACTGTCCCGGAACTAGTTACTTAAAAAAAAATAAATAAATAATTCGGTAAATGTGTTATGAGATTTTTAATGTTTAACTCTGTAACAGGAGTCACATGGACCGTCCTACCAAATCTCATCTGATCTCAATCTTAAATCCAAAAGAATAAGTTGGGATTATTAAAAATAAAACATAAAATTACATTATAAATATCCTCTTTCACATCTTTGTGATTTTACTAAGTGTTTTTTTATCAAATGCAAATTTGAGATTAAAAAAAAAAAAATTTATTTCATTGTAGTTTTTAACGTGTCAAACTAATTAGATTGATAAGAAACAGAATCCTTAAACCTATTTTGACTCTTCATGTCCCCCCCCCATTGTATGAAATAGCAATTCTTTTTTTTTTTTTCTCTTTTTTAATTAGAACTGAAAGCCCTGACATTTGTATTCTTTAAAAACCAAAAGGAGTTTGGTAGTTGCAATATCTTTTGTCTCAAGAGTAACTTAGCATTGTATTGTGCTAATGGCATCCTATGAAACCTGAAAGGACATTTTCTACTTTTGTTGAAAATGAAAATTATTATCATTTATTGATTCAGGAACAGTTTAACATTTTCACTATGGAAACATTGAAGAAATAATTTTAAAGAGGAAGCCCATCAATATTACCAACTATTGTGCCATTAGAAATGATTACAAATGTTAAGTGTTGCATGTCAAGATCATGATGTTTTTCAATAAATAATGATTCTTTGTTTTTTTTTTTTGTTTTTGTTTTTTTTCTTGTATGACATAAAAATGCTGAGAATTTATGAAAGCTCGTTTGGTCAGATTTGTATAGAATACCTGTATTTGTAAGGTTCCAGGACTTTGAGACATTACATGGGGAAAATAAGATTTTACAAAAAAAGAAAAAAAAAGAAAGTCTAGTAATATTTCTAGGTATTTCTTTTTCCAGGTCTTTTGAACAGGAATTGAGGTTTATCCCTTGTTTCCTGTTTAGGATAGGGTTTCCAGGTCTTTCTAAAGCCTGCTCATTCTCTTTCACTACCTTGCATCTTGGTGGCATTATTGCCTTGCTTTGGGTGAATTGATTTAAAAAAAAAACAACAAAAAACAAATGTTAGGTTTATATAGACAAATTATCTATATAAAGGCTATTAATTGATTGCTGCTATGCAGTAATTTCAAGGCTAAATTTCTCAAACCTATTTTTTTTCTTTCCTATTTCAGATTTGCTATTGGAATCTATAGACACTAATGGATATTAAATACTCAGATGTCTTGAGTCTGTAACAACTTTCCAGAAATGGATCCCAAAAGAATGGTAAGCTACATAATCATATTTTTATACAAACTAAACTGCAGCACTAAATAGCATCTTGGACAGAAAGGATTGATTGGTAAATTAACCCAAGATCTTTATTTTTCTTTAATAAAAGGTGTTTTTTCTTTTTTTTAAATGTTTTTTTATTTTATTTTTTTATAGTAATTATAAAGTTAAAATATTTGACCAGGTAGTAATCTGTGATAGTTGTAGAATGTATTCTTACTTATAAAAGATTCTTTTTGAAAATCAGTGTAATATTCTACTATCAATTCTGGTAGAAATTTGTAAGTCGGCTAAATCAAAGAAATGTCAATGGTACAATTGTTTTTGTCTTTCACATCTAATGGGTCGAGGTGAAAATCTTACGTAAAATCCTTTTATAGAATGTTTTGGTTTTTAAAAATTTTCAGATTCTTATAAAATTACGAGATTAGAACTTAATTTACACCAGGGAAATGTACTGAATTTTATCACAATGAAATTGGGAAGAAGAGATTATAAAATTTTTAAGTTAAAAAATTCTTTACTTAATGCATAAATGTAGAAATTGTGTTGAAAAGAATAACTTTAGTTGTCAAATATTTCGTTTATTCTCTTACTTTTTACAATTAGAAAAATTATGTTTGAATAAATGTTGAAATATTGTGTAGCGAATACAAAAATGAAAATCATCTTACAAGAGCCAAATTTATTTTCTGGTTTAGTTTTAGTTATTGAAGTGACAGTTGATAAATATTTTTCTTGGGGGGAAAAAAAGCATTTCGCATAGTCAACTGCAATTGGGACCATTATGAACTGATCATTGCCTCTCAATGTTAGCAGCTTTTGTTTAAATCTGTCTTCAATTTGTCATAGATTTTGAAATTACATGGAAGTAGGTTCATTTATTGAGTTTATTCATTCAGGTAATTGTTTTAAATTTGAAGTCCCGACTTGTAGTGCAACCATGCCATACAAGGATTTTTAATATTAAAGACAAAGTATAAATTAAAAATAAACCTTTTTAAATTATAAATTTAAGCTTTGGATTGCTGTGTACTGTACGATATAATTTCTTTTTCTAGAACAGAGGGTGCATGACAGTGATCAGCGTTCCAACTATGGAACTCGGCTTTGAATTTCACTATGCTTGATCTGTCAAGGACATAATTTCTTGCATACATCAGCCTATTGGGAAATGCCTGAAAGCTATGTGAGCAAAATTAGGTAGACAAAACGTTGGTTGTGCCAGCACAGTTACATGTTGTCATGACTGAGGATTTGAGTGCACTGGCTTTGTTCAAATATTGATCATGTTAGAATCTGTAACTAAGGTCTATTCAGTATAGTTGCAGTATAAACCACAGGTTGACTGGCTATGTGTGTGTCGTGAAGCAACACAAATGTGCCTGAGCAGTTATCTGCAACTGGCATTATTAGCCATGTCAGCAGCTGGATATTCTTAGAAGCCAGCAGCTGGATACTAATCTGTACTAGAGCAGTGATTAGTAAGCTGGTCTCATGGACCACTAATAATGTTATTTTCCTCCACATTGGGTTCTGCATTATTATGGCCTTGTGCCAGACTAAATATTTTTAGTGTAATTTTCTAATAAAATTCTTATTTTGAGAAACTGATGATCTTGGATTTCAGTGACTACTTGAATGGCTTGGTATTCATCAATCATCTCAAGGACTGAATTTTTCACTAGTAATGACTGTGACTGTCTGGAATGTGTTTTAAATATTTGCTTTCTGGTTGAAGGTTTTTATTTATTTATTTATTTTTTATACTTCCAACAGCAGGACATACAAGATTGTTGCTACTGACTGGTTTTCAATGGGTACAAATAGGGATGGGGGTTATACACTGTCATTGCAGTTTTCAATGGTGGTGGGGTGAGTGGGGTCAAATCAATATTTGCAAAATTTTAACGGCTGTAAAATATTTTTCCTTTAATAATTAGATCAAGTAACATGTAAAGTGATATGTTAAAGAGGACATGAAACTTACTTTTGTGTATGTGTTTCTGCACACGCGTATCTATCTCCTTCCCTCCCAGTGTGTGTGTGTGTGTGTGTGTGTGTCTCCTTCCTTCCTTCCCTCCCAGTGTGTGTGTGTCTCCTTCCTTCCTTCCCTCCCAGTGTGTGTGTGTGTCTCCTTCCTTCCTTCCCTCCCAGTGTGTGTGTGTGTCTCCTTCCTTCCCTCCCAGTGTGTGTGTGTGTGTGTGTCTCCTTCCTTCCCTCCCAGTGTGTGTGTGTGTGTGTGTGTCTCCTTCCTTCCCTCCCAGTGTGTGTGTGTGTGCGTGTCTCCTTCCTTCCCTCCCAGTGTGTGTGTGCGTGCGTGTGTCTCCTTCCTTCCCTCCCACTGTGTGTGTGTATACACAACACATACATAGTATAGAAGGAAATGATAATAGTGACATGGAAAAAAAAACCAACAAAAGAATTATATATTTTTATCTACAGTTTATGACTATTTTAATTCAATTCCATGACATTGCTTACTTTCGTTTTGGTCAATATTCGGTGGAAACTTGTTGCTTTAAAATATTCTATAAAAGCATTGTCCTATAGGCTTAATAAGGTGCTAAGTGTTTCTTTTTCTATGTCTGTTTTTAGAACAGTCTCAGAAAATAGCATTTTTCAGAGTCACACACACACACACACACTCTGTCCAAACAATGCTGGTCACTTTGTTTCCCTCACATAAGTTAAACTTTCTCATTAAAAGCTGTGTTCTTCGATCTTTAGTCTGTACTTCCTGTTTTACATTTTTATCTTCCTCTTGGCTTTTTACATCTCTTTATTCTGATCTCTTCTTCTTCTCTTCTGTCTCTCACAGTTGTCTACTTTATGGTACTGTCACCATCAATGGTTAGTCTTTTTGAAAGTTCTGAAATCTTTCAGCTGAAAAACATGGAGAATTTTTTACTTATATTTAAAGATTGAATTTTTTAGTTTTTATCTTAATCCTAATTTTAATTTTTTCTTTGCAATCTATAAGATTGAAGCAAAACATCTTTTGTTGCAATGAAAATAGTTTGACTAACAAAAATTAAAATGTTTTGCAATATGGTAATAACACAAATGTGCATTTATTTAAAAAATAATGATATATTTTGAGCGGGATATGCAATTTTATCAATCTGAACATTCTTTTCATCTGATGAAGTCCTTTTAGAGATGCAGGTTGCATAGAATTTTTCCACTTTGTCATTGGATTGCTTAACATTTTTCTGATATATAAAAATCTATATATAGGTAGCTCTATAAATTTGTGATACCTAAGGTTTAAAATAATTTAAAAAAATGAAAAATACTTTGTTGTTCTTAATAACAAATAAAAAATAAAACATTGTTTTTTATCAAGTTTGGGTCATTTTTTTTTTTTTTTTTTTTCATTATGGGATGCTCTTTTTTCAGTGAATTAGTGGAAGTACCTATATCATATTTTCATGACTATTGAAATATTCTTTCTGACAATAACTTTCAAAAATGTCATATTTGGCTATTTGGTCAGATTTTGGTAAATGATCGAATTAATAACTTCTTAGTGACTATGTTGTACACATTAATTTATTTCATTTTCATCTGTGAATAATGAAAATAAAACATGTTCAAGAGAGAAACTTAAATGTGAAGCTGTCCCCCATAACATTGACTCTTCTTCTTTTATGTGCTATGGCCCTCCACATCTTCCTGTTTCTTGCAGCTCTTAATAAGTTTTGTTTTTTTGTTATTTCTTCCAAACCCTGTTCTAACATTCATTTGCTCAAGCTCATTATGTATGTTACATGTGGCTCTCCTCTGTCCTGTGAGTATCAGGTTTACTAAGCCCTCCTTCCTCATTATGTGCACCAGAAATTTCTGATGTTAAGTGTAAGTTTTTTTTTTTTTTTTTTTTTTTTTTTTTTGAGGATTCAGGAGAAAAACAAAAACAAAAAATAATTTATTACTTCTGAAAATTTCGACCCTCGAAAAACTGCATTTTAAAAGAACCTATTATTGAAAGTGTGGTATTTTTGAAGAGTTGTGTACCTTGTGGAATACATTCATTCAATCTCCTGCTCTTTATAATTTTACAGCTGTTCTCTTTTTGGGTCAGAGGTCAGTGTTGATCTGTCATTTTCAGCATAAACAGTTTTTGCTAATGGCCAGGTGTTTGACTAGGTCATTGTTCCAGTGGGCAAAGAAGTTGGTACAATGGCAGATAGTATTTTTGAGAGGGGATTCTTAATTTCCCCCACACCTCTCCAACCATTATAGATTCTGGAATGTTAAAGAGCAACAGATTTTCAACTCTACACTCTGATTTGCTATAATAAATGTGATTCTAAGTTTTGCTTTTAACCCCTTAGACCTGTGGATATGCTACCATTGTTAACAATAAAGATTATAATTGCATTTGCTTTCTGATCCCTTTTAGCATTTGTTGCCTCGACATGATCTCAGCTAAAGATTTTACAAACATAAATTAGTTCTAATATGCAGAAAATAAATAAATGTGCAAATAGTTTTAATGAATCCTCTCTTTTATCTTTCTTTTGCTCTCTCTATTAAGAATTTTAATATACTGCCATTTTGATGTCTTTCCATTATCTTTGGATATTCAACCAATAAGTTTCCTTTATTTTGTTGATGTTCCTTTTTCATCTCACTCTTCATATTAATTATTCTCTCTCTCTCTCACACACATACACACATACACACACATATATATATATATATATATATATATATATATATATATATATAAAATTAGAGTGTGCAGTTTATATTTCATATCATAAACAATTTATACAAAGAATTAAATAGCAATGTTAATGTGAGTAATGGCAAAATCACTTCATTAACAGGACTTAATGAGACATTAACTTACTATCAATTCCTTGAATAATAAGATCCTTATATTTGAGTTGTTGTCAGATGGAAGTGACATGCCAAGTACTTTAGACAATTTCAAATTGTCATCTTCAGGGCACAATTTTCTTTTATATAGGCAAACACTAAGATAATATATGTGTAGACCGAAAGATGTTTTTGTAAATTATGCTATTTAGTGACAGCTGGATATATGTTTTGGAGCATGCAATGTCTCAACGCTAGAGTTCTTGTTCAAATCGATCAAGTGAGAATTTTGTTTGATTTTTGAAAAGTTAGAAATCCACAAAATCTTTTTGTTATATGTAATTATCTGTTAAAGTGAAATGGACTTAGTATAATCCAATTAGTAGAGTAAAGCTCTAATATAAGGAACTTATTATTCAAGGAATTTATAGTAAGTTAATGACTCATTAAGTCCTGTTAGCAAAGTTGTTTTGCCATTCACATTATTGATATATAATTCTTTGTATAAATTGTTTCATATATATATATATATATATATATATAATGTGTGTATGTATGTATGTATGTAAATATATATATATATATATATATATATATATATATATATATATATACACACACACACACATATATATATATATATATATATATATATATATATAGCTGAAAAGCCACCCTATTGGATGGCATTTAATCTAGCTCCTGCAGAGGGGTCTTGATTAGGCCTTATATATATGTGTGTATATATATATATATATATATATATATATAAGGCCTAATCATAACTTTACCTCATCACCTTTTTTCATTACTGTGTGATTTGTCCATTTTTTATTTTCTTTTTCTTTTGTTTGTTTCTCGTCATAAACTATGCCAATGTTTTCCTTTCGATGGAGTGTTGCCTGAAAGGATGGAGGAAATGCCTTTGTGCTTTTTAAAATTGGTATTTATGTTCTGCAGTATTAAGTCCTTGTTTAAATATTACTTACTCTCTCACGTGTGTGTGTTTGTATGTATACACACACACAATAAGAATGAATAGTGCATTTCCAATGTTTGTAACATTTAATTTAAAAGAGACCTCAATACATAGAGCAATATCCGGTTAAATTACCGCTCTAATGAGCCCCCACCCACCGCTTTTATTACTTAAGCGTGTTGACTGTCTGACGTGTACATTTATTGTAGCCTTTTGTATCAGTCTTTAAGTTAATGTCTGACTGCTGTTAGATTTCAAATCTTTGCCTTGACACATTTGTAAGATAATAATTTTTAATTTTTTCCTTTTTGCCTAGTGTGAATTTAACATAGGTCATATTTGATTGGTTGATCAGGGTAAAGCCCTCAAGACTTTATTTTTTTTTTTTTTTTTATAATTTTTTTTTTTTCTTTTTTTTTCCAAAAAATGAGGATGTATTTTGTTTTTGGAACCAAATTAATTGTTCACATGCTGGTAATTTACAATTGCCTGAGGAGACTCATCGTTATGTGTTGAAACAACTGCAATTGTGTAGTTACATGTTTTTGTTGTAATATCCTAAAATAAATAAATTAATATATGTATGTATAAACAAACATATCTGATTATACAATTTAGACATGTTGTGTTTGTTTATTTTCAATAATATCTTTTCGTAATCAAGTATAAGCTTGTTGTTTCATGATTAAAGAGGGGAAGGCATGTACCATGGTTATATTTATTCATTTTTATTTTCCTCGAGTACTTTCTATATATTCCAATATCATCTTCAGGGTTATGATGGCTAAGACAAATAATTGTTTGTCTGAAGCAAATTAAGGGGAAAAAACACACATGTCGAAATGAAAATATGCTGCCAATATATAATATAATATATACACACACACACACACACACACATATATAGGGTGGCAATAGTCACTACACAGTTACTTAGAATAACAATTAAGGCAAAGCAATTAATCAACAGTCCAGAAATTTATTAAAATGGTTCTGGTTATTAAAAAAATGCTATGGTAAACAATAGTAAATTAATTACTGAGATAGTTTAAACTGCAAGTCACCTGCTTCAAGGCTTTGTCTTTCTATTATAAGTAAATATATATATATATATATATATATATATATATATATATATAATATATATATATATATATATATAAATAAACACACATCAGGGTGCGATGGGTAATCTGTCGCAATTTTATATTTTTTAATTTTAAGCATGTATGTTGTCACATTATAGTAGGGTCACTTGAGCACCGTCAGAGAAAAAGTACACTACCAGAAATTTGGAGACTGCCTACTGTACTGCTGGCCATTGACACCGGAATCTCCAATGGAATCATTTCAGAGTGTTTGGGTGTCAATCTAAGGACAGTGCAGATGATTTGGAAAGAGTTAGATGACTGTAACGGAGATTAATTAGCAAGGTGTTTGGTGTGATCACTAGTGATGGCAATGTTATGCCTCTGTTCATCATCCCACAGGGCCTTCGACTCAATGTAGAGACCTACATCAAGTGCCTTGAGGAGGTAGTGCTGCCCTGGGTCAAGAGGCTGGTTGCTGGAAGAGCCTGCCTGGCAACAGGACTATGCACCATGCCACACAAGCAGGAAAACCCAGTCATGGTTGTCAGACAATTTTTGCGATGTTATCCTCCTTTACATCTGGCCACATAACTCTTCAGACTGCAACACCCTTTATTATTATGTGTGGGGTGCAATTGAACAAGAGACTAACAGAACTCCTTGTAATACCAAAGATAAACTGAAGGCAAGGATTATGGCAGCATAATCACCAACTTAAACAAGGAGACTGTTCAGAAGAGTTGTAGGAGATTCTAAAGTTGTCTAGAGGCTGTGGTTGAAGCATATATATATATATATATATATATATATATATATATATATATATATATATATATAAAAGATATAATTTGTTTTATTTTTTATTTTTTTTAATAAATTCACTCTTTTTAAGATATTTACATTAGTTCTTTTTTTAAGGTGATATACAGGGTGAGGAAGAAATACCTTCCACATAATAGTAAGACATTAGCTAGATGAAACCCCACTACTACTAATGTTTTACCACACTAAGGACCTTTTCCATTTAGCATTGGAATACACTGAAATTTATTCAGACATTTCGAAGGATGAAATGAACATTTTGAACTGTAGAAAATCAGTCTTACTACACAATGAACAGTGGATTTAAAATTTGGCTGATAACTTCGATATAACAATGGGATCTTTGGATTCTACAGAGTTTCCGGGCTTAGTTGGACTGTTCTTAGTGTACAACCTCACTGCATATGAAGAGATTGATTTGAATAGTATAGGGCTTTATAGAGATGATGAACTCATGATTGGAAGTAAGTAATTTAGAAAATTAATCCATAGTTTTTAAATCTTAGTTATTAATTCTTAGTCTTAACATAGTTATTAATTCTAATATTAAACAAGTTGATTTCTTAGACGTAACCTTAAATTTGTTTTTCAATAACTTTCAACCTTACATGAAAAACAATGCGAACTTAATCATCTCTCATCCTTTACTAATGTGGATAAACGAAATACGACTTCACTTTCTAAATATTTTTAGAAATTGAAAGAGGAAAGTAAAATGTCTAAAGTTAAATGGAAAATTTTCAAACAAGCTAGAATCTTTAACTCTGTGACTGAAACCATGCTTCCTCTGTCTGCAGGAGAAAATGGAAATAATTAAGTTCTTGAATAGTGATATATTATTAAATCAATGATATGAAACTACAGTAAATTGTAAACATATTAAAGAATTAACCTTACAATCTTAAATGTCATAACTCGATAATCACTCCTCTTTTATCTTTATATAAATATTTTAATGTTATCGTCAGTGATTTATTCTAGCTTTAGGTATTGGTTAGTATTCGTAAATTATTGGTAGTATGCTTAGCCATGAATTGGCTTATTTTTTAAATTTTTTCTCTTGCTGTATTGATAATAGTTTCTAATTTAAAATTAATGTAAAATATTAAAAGTTTAAAATTAATTTTATATTCTAATTTATAATGTAAGGTTGGTTTTGTTAAGTAATGTATTGCATCTTAAAGTGTTCTTTATTTACATTCTATGGATAATTCTGTTTGAATATGTGATTGCATAAAAAATGCCATAAAATTTGAAATGCAACATTATTAACCTATGTATCTATCGCTGTTTCATTTCCGTTCAAATCTGAATTCTCTTATTCAATATAATTTCATTGGTTTAATTTGTATCAACATCTCATGTTATTTTCTTAACTTTCCTTTTGTATCTCTGTAATTTTGAATATACTCTTCTTTCTTTTGCCTTTCTTTTTTGTCTATTTTCTTGGTAGTAAGGTTTATTTCTTTTTGCCTTTCTTTTTTTTAATTTTTTTTTCTTTTTTTCTTTTCTTTTTTCTTTTTTTCTTTTTTTCTTTTTTCTTTTTTCTTTTCTTTTTTCTTTTTTCTTTTTTCTTTTCTCTTTTCATTTCTCTCTCTTTCTCTCTCTTTCTCTCTCTTTCTCTCTCTTTCTGTTGATTTCTCTCTCTTTCTCTCTCTTTCTCTCTCTTTCTGTTGATTTCTCTCTCTTTCTCTCTCTTTCTCTCTCTTTCTGTTGATTTCTTTCTTTCTTCCCTTTTTCTTTTTGTTGATTTCTTTCTTTCTTCCCTTTTTCTTTTTGTTGATTTCTTTCTTTCTTCCCTTTTTCTTTTTGTTGATTTCTTTCTTTCTTCCCTTTTTCTTTTTGTTGATTTCTTTCTTTCTTCCCTTTTTCTTTTTGTTGATTTCTTTCTTTCTTCCCTTTTTCTTTTTGTTGATTTCTTTCTTTCTTCCCTTTTTCTTTTTGTTGATTTCTTTCTTTCTTCCCTTTTTCTTTTTGTTGATTTCTTTCTTTCTTCCCTTTTTCTTTTTGTTGATTTCTTTCTTTCTTCCCTTTTTCTTTTTGTTGATTTCTTTCTTTCTTCCCTTTTTCTTTTTGTTGATTTCTTTCTTTCTTCCCTTTTTCTTTTTGTTGATTTCTTTCTTTCTTCCCTTTTTCTTTTTGTTGATTTCTTTCTTTCTTCCCTTTTTCTTTATAAAAATCCTTTTTATGGAAAATTTTCCAAAAACGGAAAATGAAGTCATGTTTCATAAATTTCAGTTTAAAATAAAATCGTTTATTACCATCATTGTTAAATACCTGGTGAGGCATTTTAAACGTTGAAGCAAAATGTACAATTTTGTAGTAGTAACTTACATGTTCTAATGTAACAGTTTATAATGAATATTTATTGCTCTACTCTTGTATTGATCCCTGATTTTAAATTAATGGTTTGAACGTAATTTTTTTCTTCATTCTTTTACATTTGGCGATATATAATGTATATTTAATCTCAATGAACTTCTCAATTATTTGGTTATTTTAAATAATTATACATTAAATTTATTTTATTTAATTATATTGACTTTCAGAAAATATCAAACATTTTTAGGTGAAGCTGTGATCTATCTATTTTAACATAAAATCTTTATTTTTGCAATTGTAATTATTTTATTAGTTTTTCAATATTGTTACATGAATGAGCAATTTTCTTTTACTATCAAGTTTAAGCATCAGTTATGAAAAATAGAAACTTGCAGTTTGGCATTCCTATATTGAATTCTTGAGCATCAAGATGATCGTAGTGGAATGTTTCTCTGAACATTAGAAAATCTTCTCTTGAAGGCATCCATCTCTTTACCTCTTTGTTAATTTGAAACTCTTTAACAAAATAAGCTAAAACAATTATTACAAACATTTGTTAATAGTTGATCTTTTTGTTTATATTATTAATTGATTAATATTTTAAAATAAAAAAGAAACCATAATCTGCTGTGTTTAATGGCTGGTTTACTTTTCATTATTCTTTTATAAGAATGCATGCTGATATTTGATTTCAGACCAGTGTGTGATGTATACACTGTTGGATTGTGCAAATCAATGTTTTCACAATATAATTGTTTTTATCAGCTAGTGTTGATAAAATTTTCAGTATTATGCTTATATTTACATGAGCCATATTAAGTCAGTTTCATCTTGTAATATCTACTCTTTAAAATTTTTTTTTTTTTTTTTTTTTTGATAAGGACTTGTTTGGGGTGGGGGTGTTGTCAGGGTTTTTTTTTTTTTTAGGAAAACAAAGTGCAGTATAAAATATTTGAGTTGGGTGCTGAAGATTTCTTGCCCTGATTTACTTTCAAGAATCTGATCTAATGAATTCATTTCTAATCTCCTTTTTGGTTGGGTTGAGAACTTTTCAGCACATCTTCTATAAATAATGAATACAATTATTATATATAACTGAATGAAATATTTTATTATTTACATTGTTTTGATATTCTTATGCGTTTTTTTTGTTTTTCATTGATTTTTTTTTTTTTTTTTTTTTTTTCATATGTTGATTTAATTTTATCTTTTTTTCTACTGTTTTGAATTTAACATGACTTGCAGCAGTTTTTATTGTTTTCCAAAGATGTTCTTTGTACATGTGTATATGGTTTACCATTATTATATACACTGCTTTTAATGATGAACCACAAGTTTCCTATTCAATTAATATCTTGGAGAGGCTGAGAGTCATTCTTAATTTGATATCTTTTAAATTTTTTTTCAATACTGACAGCTGTAAAGGAACATTGTATTGTATGACTACATTTTAGCTTAAAACCTCTTGGTTGTATCTTGTACCACTCAAAAAAACCCCCAAAAAACAAATACAGCAATTCTCTGTACTTATCTTGATATCATCATCATCATCATCAATTTTAAGGGAATCAATAATTTTACTGTCAACAATACTAGCCCAAAACATTATTATACCTTCTGTTTCCTTTGGTGCATGTTAGTTGACTATTTCCTCGAATGATCCAACATTTAGCCTACCAATATAGCTCGACATTGATCAATAAAAATTATTGGGAAATTTTACTCGTGGTAATTTGGTGTTTTCATGTCTTTGATTAAAAGACATACATTAATTAAATGTATTTTAATATTCCTGCATTCCTAATACTAGTCACTTCAAATATGTTCTTGTTAGTCAATTTTGTTTATTACTATTTTAATGTTTCTCAAATTTCTGTTTGTGATCATTTCTTAGTCATTTTTCTTGATCATGATTTTTTGATTGTTCTCTGATATCAGTCCAACTGTTTTTCACATTTCCAAACATGTTCTCAGCACTTACTAATATTACAATATCTTGTCTTTTCTGAAGTTAGATATATTTTATAACTCATTTTTAATATAAAAATTCAAGAATACTTAACTATATTATTATACAGTGCTGTTCGATAAAAGTGACTCGGATGATTTTTTTTTTTACTAAATGTTCTCTTCTCCGATGAAATGAAAGTTGAGCTAAATTCAAAGGATAAGCGATCTAAAATCCGAAGAAGAAGCTTTGAAAGCTTTTTGAATTTAGTAGTAAGTACTGTCAAGCATCCGTTCAGTATAATGTTCTGGGGATGCTTTTCTTTTCATGGAACTGGTTTCTTAAAACCTATTGAAAAGACCCTCAGGAGTGAGTAGTACAAGAGAATTTTAGTCTTGTCTGTTCCCTTCTGCTGAAAGGGTGCAAATCGACCCCACTAAGCTCATTTTTATGCAGGATAATGCTCCCTGTCATAAATCAAAATTGATGAAGGAATACTTTGATGAGAAGCAGGTGATTGTTATGACATGGCCGCCCCAATCTCCTGACCTCAACCCCATAGAAAACTTATGGAGCATTATAAAGTACAGGCTCTCGAGAAAGCAGTTGAGCAACAAATAGGATTTGATTGTGAATTTCATATCTGAATGGAATTCAATGCTTGGAGATGAGATTTGCCAGAACCTAATCAAGTCAATGCCAAAAAGGGTTGAAAAGGTTATTCAAAATAAAGGAGGACCTATAGATTATTAAATATTTTGAACTATATTACCTATTATAAATAAATTATACCTCTATTATTCTTTATTTACAGCTGTTCGGTTATGTTTCTATTGATTACTAGTTGCAGGAAATAAATGAGTCACTTTTTTTGCACACTGTTTTTCCCTAAATCTCATTTATATCCAAAATTCTAATTATCAATAGAATACCTTAGGGTGAATAAACTTTTTTACTAGGTGGTCGGGAAGGGGTTTTTATATTAGTAAGATTAAAAATTAGTATGACCCCAAAAACAATAGGTGAAAAGATTTTTACGTAAAAAAAAAAAAAAATTAGGTGAGTCACAGTTTTATTGAACAGTACTCTATTTATTTACCATATGAATAATTCTTGAATTGTATAGTAAAGTCTGACATTCCCCCCCCCCCCCCCAAAAAAAACATGCTGAAATTTACACTATTTACATTATTCGGACTATTGTTCTTATCGTTGTCGCCATATTTATTACAACATTTTGACCATTGTACACTATGGCCTTCTTCAGTAACAGGACCCAAAGAGTGTGAGTTCAATACCTGGTTAAGGCAGTGGAGAACTTGGAGAGGGGAATTAACAGGAGACAATTGACAACTGACTTCCATTAAACATGGCACGTGGAACTAGAACAGTCTATCCCAGTGAGCAAAATAAAGGGTTCAGTTTGACATTCCAACCACCTGAAGAAGGCCGGAGCGTACAACGTCCGAAATGTTGTAATATGGTGACAAAGATGAGGACAATAGTCCGAATAATGTAAATAGTGCACATAATACCTCATCTCGGATATATAGACAGATAATGCTGAAATTTGTAATATAAATATGTTTCTCTTCAGGTTGTTAGCAATTGTGAAAACCCTGACTTACCTAATGGAGGAAAGAGTGGTTAATCTTAATTTTATTTGTCTACATCAAGAAAATTGTTGTGACACTTCATCTCACAAATTACAAGGCTTTTTGGATTGCTTTCTGCTCTTTTTATTTTTTATTATCATACAGAATATTAACTTTTTAATAATTTCTTTCATCTTAATTTCTGCTGCCGATGTAGATGAAGAATAAGCATTCAGTGAGACTAGTACTATCTCAATGTGACAGCGGCTTTATCAATTAGGCTATGCTGACCATTGACTGCAGTGATTAAAAATCTAATTGTGAAATCTGTGACTACATAATTTTTCATTTTATTTCTGATCTGTATTGCTTATTTATGTCTAGAATAATGGTCTGACAGTTGTGAGAAGTAAAATTAAGATGAAAGAAATACTTGTCGAGACATAAATAGCAATGTTGCCTTTTAATTAAAATTAAAAAATTAGTGCCGAATTTTGAAAAAAAAAAAAAAAAAAAAAAAATTAAAAATTTTTAACTTGGCCATTATGAAAATGAATTAATGTCATGTTCCTAATTATATATATTGTTGACAATGATGGTCTATTAAATGAAAAATGTATTACTTATAATATTGACATTTAAATGGCAAATCCTTTTGTCATTTGAATGTTTCAATAGATAAAATTTATTTTTTTATGCATGATTCAAATGATCCACAAATAGGTCAGTGGGTAATTTCTGTACTCAATGCTAATCCAGTAAAATATAGGATTTAATATATATAAATAAAATAAGTGAATTTTTTTTTTTTTTTTTTTTTAACCTTAAGTCCTTAATCGGTTTAAGATTTCTTTTTCCAAGCAAAAATGAGTATGTTGAGTGGGGGTCGGGCAGCAACTTTTGTAGATATTTTAGTATCATTTTTCATTATTTTTTATTTTAACTTATTTTTGTGCTTTTTTTTCTTTCTTTTTCTGTTGCTCCCACTCTAGTCCCCGCTTTTGCGCCTCTCTCTGTGCCCCCCCTCTCTCACTCGCTCACGTCTCTCTGTGCCCCGTCTCTCTCTTGCTCACGTCTCTCTGTGCCCCGTCTCTCTCTCTCTTGCTCACGTCTCTCTGTGCCCCGTCTCTCTCTCTCTTGCTCACGTCTCTCTGTGCCCCGTCTCTCTCTCTCGCTGACATCTCTCTCTCGCGCTGACATCTCTCTGTGCCCCGTCCCTCTCTCGCTCTCGTCCCTCTCTCGCTCTCTTCCCTCTCTCGCTCTCGTCCCTCTCTCGCTCTCGTCCCTCTCTCGCTCTCGTCCCTCTCTCGCTCTCGTCCCTCTCTCGCTCTCGTCCCTCTCTCGCTCTCTTCCCTCTCTCGCTCTCTTCCCTCTCTCGCTCTCGTCCCTCTCTCGCTCTCTTCCCTCTCTCCATGCCCTGTTAGCTCCCCTCTCTCTGCCTTCCCATGTTCTCTTTTTCATTTATTCTTTATCACTTATCCTCATCATCTCTGCTACTCTCTCTCCCTTCTTTCTATTACATTTCCTTTTTTGTTTTTCTTTCATCACACCATTCTTTCCCCCCCCCATTTCATTTCATTTTTCAGTTATAAATTTTTGAGTTTATTACTTGTTTTTTCAGACTCTCTAGTCAGTGCCCTATTGATTGTGATCAAGGCCTTTTTGGCCATCTTCTGAGAACACCACACAGAAAGGTAAATGTTTTTAGAGGTTTCCTCAAAATCAAGAGGCCACCATACCTCTTTTCAATTTTTTTTTCTTCCTCCTTCCTTGTAAACCAAAAACTGACCACCAACATATCTCCAAAGCCTTTACAACCATCCATATCTCTAATGCTTGGATTAGGATTGGGTTGCAAGAAATTAACACTAGATCTTCTGCAATGCAATTTAATAACCAAGTATTTTCACTTTGTGAACAGTGAGTGGAACAGGAATTTGTTAATTAGAAATTAAGAGTGAAGTATATCTAGGCAAGAACTCGATGACCTTGTCCTCACTTCCAGAAAGTTCACCAAGTGCCCACTTTTTTTTTTTTCATCTTTAAACTCAATCAAGAGCTTAAGTTGGTTTCTTGTTGATGTACCAGAATCTTTTTCTTAGTATATCATTTTATTAGTTTATTTATAATTATCAGAAAGCAAGCAAATTATATATATATATATATATATATATATATATATATATATATATATATATGTACTTTAAATGGTCTGCACTTTCGAGAAAACATGCTCTCCAGCCTGATTTTGAACCTGCGCCCTCCCCTCTCGGAAGAACCACTGTCTAATTTTGCATGCTTTAAAACACTCTGCCATGCAGAGTCTCACAGTAGAGCAAAGTTCTATTTGCCTTGAAGCACATCATCTTCTGATTTTTTGAAAGTCATATCTGCTCAGTTTTGTAAACAAACCAAAAAGTAATAAAATATATCAGATTAAAAATAAAAATCCATCACTTCATTAGAAATTGCCTTACTTATCACACCTGAAACATTAGTGTTGCATTCATTTGTTTGATATATATATATATATATATATATATATATATATATATATATATAAAAACAGGATGTCTGTATGACTGTGTGATAACTTTTCACTTGAGACCCATCCAACCAATTTTGACCAAACTTGGCACATACAGTGTATAATGTAAGAGAGAGGTTCTTAGTGTAAAAAACAATAATAAAAAAAAATCAATAAATTCAACTTTTTTCTCCAATTTCATTCAAACTTGGTATGTAGGATACTTACATCATGACGAGCTCAACGTTTCCTTTTTATTTCTACAGCATTGCATTTAGTGAAAAATGAAAAATCAGTTTCAACACAAATTCTAAACTAAAAACTCTCAATTTTCAAGCAATCTAATACAAACTTCACTCAATTGTAGCCAACAATAAGTTGATTGTTTAACAGTCATTTAACTTGATAATTGAGTCCACCCATATAGTGGAAACCCATGTAAATAGCGAAAAATGGCTATTTTTTTTTCTTTACTGGTTTCTTATTTTTCATAGATCTTTCAACAAATTTTCATCAGACTTAAATGCTTTATAAATGTATCTTCTTTTACATCCCTGGTAGCACACTGACAAATTGAATTTCAAAACTCCAAAATAATTGTGGTCTGAAGTGGGTCTTCATGTTACCTGTTTTACCCCTTCATGTCCTCAGCTAACTTTGATTGAATAAATACAGACTATTTCTGTTATATCAGTAACTTCATTAATTCAAAATGTTTTTTTTAATGAAAATACTTTAAAGTAATTGATAGACTCTGTTATATCTAAACATGATGCTGTTTTTGCTCCATTCTAATTGAACGCTTTTTCTGATCGATCAGCTGCGTATGGCTGCTAGTCCTAAATAATTTGGATAAGATCATTTGTCAGATTGAAATAATTCTGGAAAGTTTCAACTGTAGCCAGATTTCAGTATGCAATAAAACTGGTGTGTTGTATAAAAATTAGTTCATCCTTAATGACTTGAGATTCTTCTCAGATTTATTTGAAGTATAAAAAAAATACCTTCCATTTGCAGCAAGACTTGTATCAAGTAACAAATTTGCCAACATCACCTGACATTATTTACATTCAGACTAGTCGTCCTCATTTTTATTGTTATTAATAGGAGTAGATAGATTCTACTCCTCCAGTTTTTTGAACAGGAGTAGAGGTTTATCCTTTGTTTCCTATTTAGGATTGGGTTTCTGATTCCTTCTAAAGTCTTCTCATTCTCTTTCACTCTGAATAGCCCCTTCCATCTTAGTGGCATTATTGCCTTGCTTGGAGTAAATTGATTAAAAAAAACAGTAGAATAATAATTCCAATTGATACAATTTTTCTATATTAAAAAAGTGTCAAGTTTGTTATAAGTTTGGTATACTAATATTTTCTTTCATTTAATCATATTTCATTGGATCCCCCCCTCTTGTAGGTAAACAAGTTACATTAATAGTATTTGTTATATATAATAGTTTGATATATTTAATATCAAGAAGTATCCATTCTGTTGTTGGTATTCAAAAATCAAAGAAGTATGTTAGAAATATGAATCCTTTTAATATAGCTTACAATTGATTGAGATTTATGAATGATGTCAATTAATTGGAATACTTTCATTATGGAGCTAATCTTATATTGTATTTAATTGTTGAAGACCGATTTTATTTTATTTCTTAAAACTTTATCTATTTCCTCCTTCATAGGCCTGATTTATTTAAAACTTATTTTTATTCATTATTATGTATATTTTTTAATTATTATTTCCTTAAACATGCTAACTTAACTCATCTATCAATGTTGTATTTTCCCAAATGTTTATGTTTGGCATTTCTAGGTTATTGTGATCTCCTAACCTTTCAGGGTCTCTGAAAACAGCAAAAAAAACAAAAACAAATCCTCTTCATTGGCTCATTGACAAGGATATTTTTGACAGGCAATTAAAGTTTGTCCTGAACAGTGTTTACATATGTTCATCATCTTTTTATTTTGATGCCCTCAATTAAGATGTACTTTTAATTAGTGTCTAAATAAAACTGTATGAACTGTTTGAAGGCCTGAGCTTGATGCAAAAAGACAGTCAAAAGGAAATAAAAAGACATGACCAGCTTGACAGCCTTTTAAAGAGCAATTTGAGTTTCATTTTGTAAAAAAGCAAAATCCGAACAGCCTCTATGCACAGGGTAATGAAGTTTGCCACTATATTTTTTTTATTCTTTTTTTTTTTACATTATTTACATTATTCGGACTATTGTCCTCATCTTTGTCGTCATATTTATTACAATGTTTCGACCGTTGTACGTTCCAGCCTTCTTCAGGTGTTTGGAATGTCGAACTGAACCTTTTATTTCGCTCGCTTGGGTAGGCTGTTCTAGTTCCACGTGCCATGTTTAATGGATGTCAGTTATCATTTATCTCCTGTTAATTCCCCTCTCCAAATTCTCCACTACCTTAACCAGGTATTGAACTCACACTCTTTGGGTCCTGTCACTGGATCTAACTAACGCCTTTATCCACTGTGCCATGTGTCCAAAGAGTGCGAGTTCAATACTTGGCTAAGGCAGTGGAGAACTTTCAGGGGGAAATTAAGAGGAGATAACTGATAACTGACATCCATTAAACATGGCGCTTGGAACTAAAAAAGTCTACCCTAGTGAGCAAAATAAAGGGTTCAGTTTGACATTCCAACCACCTGAAGAAGGCCGGAGTGTACAACGTCCGAAACGAGATAAATATGGCGACAAAGATGAGGACAATAGTCCGAATAATGTACATAATACCTCATCTCAGAAATATAGACAGATATTTTTTTTTTTTTTAATTCTATCTTTTAATGGCACTAAGAAAGAAAGAAACAAACAAAAAAACCCCTGAAATGTCCATTTGTGATATAGGTAGAACAGTGGAAATATTAACAGGGAATGGACTTAGAAATCTCCCTCTCCCCATTGCTACCTTTGGCTATTATTTCTAGTCAAAAGCACAAGTAGTGAGCACTTGGCCTTGGCAGATCACTTTAAAAATTGTAATTCCCAATATTTTGAGTTAATTTTTTTTTACATCTTAAATACACAGAACACTTTTGTTGCATATATAATCTGGATTTTAGACCGACATTTTGTTTTTGTCTAATGAACATACAATAGCCATTTCTGGTTATGGGAACAATCTAAATACATTTGTTTGATTAGGTTATATTTTAGTAAAATATAAAACACTCACATGTACGAATACATTCATGCATGTGTGCGTTCTTGTACATGCACACATAAGCATGCACTCACGCTATGCCATTCTCACATATTCTTGCATACATATGAGCATGCGCACTCTTACATATATGCTTATTTTCTCTCTTTCTCACTTACTCACACACACGCCAATCTAACAATTTCTACAATTTGTTCATACAAAACTAAAATGTGTTTGGTTTCACAAGACTCTTGTGGAAAGTTCGTAACCAGAACTACTTCCAAATATCTGATCAAATGACTAAACATTGGAATCTTTGAATCTTTTTTCTTCTTGGTCAAGCCAAGAACTTTTTTTCTTAAGCATCCATCATTTAATTCTTCTATGTCCCATGTCCATCTTTCCTTTTTCATTCTAGAAATTTCAATTATCATTTTTTAAATAATTAAATATTTGTGAATTTATTTTTTTATTTTCTTTCTTCTAATCATAGTGTAGTTAAAAGTATTTCAAAATTCATACTTTCTTACCATTTCCAAATATAAAAAAAGCCTAACTTTGCCTGCTCAATGCTCCATATTCTATTTGGTATAGCTAGAATGGGAGGGTGACAGTGAATAAGTAAATTCATAAAAAAAAAACAGGCTTGTGACAAAATGAATGTTTATTTTAATGAACCTGTTAATAACATCAGTTAATCTGTTTTTATTGAACATTTTCAACCCCCCCCCATCCCCAATGTTCACCCAATACAAGACCCAAGTACCACTCAAGGTAAAGTGTTACTGCATGGAGTTGTATTAGTGTAAGAAAGGAGGAGTGTGAACTAGATGAGAAGTGAACCTATTTACTTCTCTTGGTGTAGGAGAGAAAAAAATAAAATAATTAATGAATGAAATTACAGAGTTAGTGCAGACATTAGGAGCACAAACCTGAAGCAGATTCTAGAATTAACTGGAAATGCAATCTGAAACAGGAAACAAGGGATAAACCTCTACTCCTGTTCAAAAGAACGGGGAGGAGTGTGAACCAGATGATAGGTTGTGTCTCCATTCTTAAGGTAAGCAGTTGTAATTTTGTTTATATATGGGTAGTACAGGTTCAGTACTAGCAATAAGTGAGCATTACTAAAAAGAGAACAAGACTAAATATTCATGGACATGGTAAGCAGAATGAGAACAATTTAGAACTGTAAATTAAAGAGTTTCATCTGAAATTCCCTGAAGGTGATCCAGATCGACAGGCATCTGAAGAAGGATGGAGGGCACAACAGCTGAAACTTAATAATAAAGATGAGTATATCAATCAAAATGTAAATAACTCCTCCCAGCAACTTAAACACAAATATTGCCTTTATGTATATACCTTGAAATAAGTGATACCTCGAGCTTAAAATGCAGATTAAATTGAATATTTCCAATAAACGAAATGCTTTGATGCATTTCAAACTCAATTTAAATTGATTGGAATGAGTTTTTTATGTAAAAATACTAAAATTATTTATCTTGACAAATCTGTTAACACAACCTTTTCTCTTTATTAAAAAAATCTTTCAAAAATATACTTTTCTGAAATTTTGAAATGAATATTATTTACTTTTAATTTAAAATATTGCAGAAAGGCATTTTTTAACACTAAGGTAGGTGTTATGATGTGTTGACAGCTCTCTCAATAGGCTTATGTTTAGGAATTTTTTCTAGGGGGTATATAACGATAACAGTTACTTGACAAATATAACATGAACACCGTGTGTGTATATATATATATATATATATATATATATATATATATATATATATATATATGAGAGAGAGAGAGAGACTATCCAGTAATCTTAAACTTTAACAAAATATTCTAAGCAATCTAATATTTTATAATTCATATTAATTCCTTTGATCTTTCCTCTTGATAATAATAAAGATTTTAATGATAAAACTTACTTTTAAGTTTGGAGTATTTGTCATCATATATGCTCATTTTTTTGTGAATCTTTTGTATTAGTTTATTTACATACGAGCAATTGTTTATGTTTACAGTTATCAGTGAAATATTTGATTTTAGAATCTAAAAAGGTTAGATTATTAGGAAACTTGACATTTTTTTTATTTATTTATTTAAAAGAAATTGTATATGGAGTTGTAACATTTCTGAGTGTGAGCAACATGTTGTTAAAAACATTCACAAATTGCTGTAATTAGTCTTTTAAAAATGAAAAAGATTAGTTTGGGTTGAGGGAAAACTTAATTATGAAATTTTGTTCTAGATAGTTTTAAACAAGAGGCAGGTCTGTGGAAATATCAAAATGAAGGTTGAAGAACGTGCAAAGGAAATGCTATTTTTTTTTTTCCTTCATTTTTAAAAAAAATTTTTTTTTTATTCCCTTTTACTCCCCACCCCCTTCTTACTCTAGTTACTTTTTAGTTTGGGGGCTTTTCTTTATGATGATGTTTCATTATTTTTATTTATTTTTTTTAAATCAATCATTTCTATTTTTCCTTTGTAAATTTCTTTCCTCTCTGCATTTTTTTCTCTCACCCTCACTCTGAATCGAATCTTATTTTCTTTGACTTCCCTTTAACAAGGTTTTTAATTTGATCATCATATGCCACTACTACTACTACTACTACTCATCTATTTTGTCTTTTTCTCTTTAGTACTTTTCTCCCTTTCTCCGCTGACTAAATAGAGGTGGTCATGGAAGTGTTGTTTAATTCTTTCAACCTTCTCTTCTGCTTACCTTCTGTGTCATCTCCCAGTGCCTGTCTCCTCTGTTCCTTCTCAACATTGTGTTGTTGTTTCATCCCCCCCCTCCACCCACTGAATACCAGTCAGTGTACCTTTCACTGTGTACACTTACATATACACTTAGATATACACTTTCCTATGTGCATACTTATCATCTAACTTACCATGTACAGAAACTCGTGTAAATAAATGCAACAGCTCATTACCACACACATACCACCAATAAACATATGTACACATTTCCATTTAAGCAAGCCTACCACATATCTCTTATTGAGAAGTCATATAATAAAACAAGCACATATACAGACTTGGGTGTACCTTCGACCACTCACCTGTACAAAATTACACATTCAGGTAGCATAAGTCTTAACCCCCACACCCCACATGTATGTAGATGTTGGTGTCTTTATGCACATTTCTTTTTTCTTTCAATGCTTGATGCACAATAGTACCCCCCCCCACCTCACTTTTTGTCCCATGTGTAGAATAAATACTTACCTGTGATCTTCCCTTGGACTGCAATTTGAAAACAATAAAATAACTCACTAATACATCTTGACTACTCAGCTTGGTGAAATTTCTTGTTTTTTTGTTTTTTTTTTCCTTTTTCCTAACAGCTTCTAATTTTTCATAATTTCTCTAAAGTCAATTATTTCATTTATTTAATTCAAGATGTATATTAATTTTTAACCCATTTTACAATTTCATGACCTATATTCAAATATATTATTTCTGATTTTGTTATGGAAAAAAAAAAAAATCACTTTTTTTTTCTTTTTTAAGAAGTAATACTTGTGAGGAGTGCCTCTTTAGAAGTCCCCCCCTTCTTTTCCTCCCTCAAATTTCTTTTCTCCTACCCTCCAACTTGTCATTTTCCCCCTTTTCTGCACCATTGTCCCCTATCTGTGCACCTCCCATGAGTACCATTCAGTTGCTAAGACCTCCTTCCCCACGCAAGTCACTCTGGAGTAACTGGGCTTCTTGCAGCTGATCCGATCCCTACAGGTATTTGTTTCTCTCTAACTAAATTTGTCTGAACCCCTTTTTATACCTCGTGCCATGCTATGACTAATAGTTAATTAGTCATAACTGTTATTTATAATAATACTAAGTTTTGCAAACTTTTCTCTTCTATGGGGGTACCCCCTGCTAAGCAGTGTGTTTGTATGTGCGCGCTTGTCTGCAGTTGCATCAACCGTCTCATGTCCTTTGGTGAAGATGTTCCATCTCATCTTGTAAGCAGATGGACTTATGGGTTATGAGAAATACATGTACGTTCTTTAATAGTCACTTTAAGTACATAGTATTGTCTGCTTACTTTATCCAAGTCCTTGTTACGCCCTCCCCCTTTTCTTAATCCCCTGCAAATAGTAATATATTTTCTGTATCTTTTTACTATTTTTTTTTTTTTTCTTGATCTTATTAAACATTTCAAAAATAAAACTATTGAAATGGAGTTTATTATGTAAGTTGATATCTTTTTAAACATGTCATTTTTTTTTGTTCTCATATTTTTGGACAGTTCCCTACTATAAGCTGACCAAATCTAATCATTTTCAGGTACTATAAAAATCAAAAATATTGAGTTGTTAATACATTTTTACTCTTTCACCAAATATTTTGGCTAGCTCCATTTCCAGATACTGGCCATTGGCTGTATTTAGAATTTTGGTTCCATATTAAAAGTCTAATCTATTTTGTCTATTTGTAAATTGTGCAGATAGGAAATAGCTTTAATATTGGCTGTTAGATGTTTGAGCTTATCTGCCTTTTCATAGTTAAAATGTATTCAATGTTGGTTGAATATAAAAAAAGTTTTCAGTTATGTTCAACACTTAAATTAATGCTTTCTCTGTTGAAAAGTAAACTTTTAACAAAAAATATTTCTCATAATTTAAGGTATTTTCAGCATTTGTCATGAACAAAGGTTGAAAAATCCAATATGAAAATAATCACTGTAAAAGTGTTTTAAGTTCTAGATCTGATTTTCATTAGCAACTTTGAAACAATATAAACAAAGTAACAAAATTTAAATGTATTTTTAAAAACCCACTTGTTAATAAATTAATATCTTTTTATTTGCATATTTTAGACTTTAAAAGAAATTTAAGAATATGCCACTTTTCGTTTTCAAATTTAAATATTTTAATACTTTTTTTTTTAGTTAATTTGTAATGAGAATGTTTACAATTGGATAGTGTTTTTCAAACTTTCTGTAATCTCTTTGGATATATGTAAAGATTTCAAAAGAAAATATTTACTTCCAAATGCTTCATGGAGATATTGATGTACTTGAATGTTAACATTAAGATGAACAGAGGGAAATCTTGAATTAATCAGATTATAAATACTCTTTTTATCTTGTATACAGTATTTCCCAGTTAAAGATAAAGAGTTAGCATTAATTTCAGTTTGATCTGTAATTTCACGTCAAATATTATGTGTATATTTTATGCAAGCAAAAGTTATGCAACCTGGTTTTTGCATATTCTGATATAAATATATATTGAAATCTATTATATAATCTTATATGTAATATAAATATACATGAACAGTTATACCAATGATTAAAAAATGTTTTCATATGTGATGTCAAATCTTATCAGGGTCACTTTATAACTATGTCACTCAGTCTGCAACCTGATGATTGAATAAGTGTTTATTTTGCACAACAGATTTTTTTTCAACATAATATCCTTCTTTCTTAATATTCAGGGATAGTCATCACATAACTTGTATCATGTTAAATATGTTAATTTAATGATTGAAAAATACGTAGTTTAAAAAAAATGAAAATAATTGTTCTGTGATTATTATTATTATTACTATTATCGTTTTTATTTTTAAGACTACCAGCTTCCTTCACTGACGCCCTCTCCCCTAAAAAAATCACTTGTGTTCATCACAAGGTATTGAGAAACTTGTCTTTCTAAAATGTCCATAAATTATCCTTTAATTTTTGTTAATTTATAAAATGGATTTCTTTGGCTGTTACAATACTTTCCTGAAGAACTTTTATTTAAAAATCAGGAACTTTTTTTTTAAAGAATAGGTTAGACCATATTTAAATGTATTCACTTTAAAACATGTCACTGATTGACAGCATACATATTTCTCCATTTTTAATTTATATTTATACTTACATGCACACATGTTGTAAAAGTCCTGGCAGTATTTTCATATCAACATTCTTCACAATGTGATGCAAATAACCCTCCCCTCTCCTCTCCATTTTGTTTAGAATTAACTTTTCAAGTGGGAATAAAATATACAAAAATATGCACATTAATTGAAATGAATGATGAGTATTTAGCCAAGAAGTGTTTTTTTTTTTCTTATCTCTCTCTCTCTCTCTCTCTCTCTCTCTCTCTCTCTCTCTATATATATATATATATATATATATATATATATATATATATATATATGAGAGTGAGTGGACACAGGTCAACACTGCTTTCTAAGACCCCCCCCCCACTCTTAATTGGAAGGCCAGATTTGAAGTGTTAATTTTCAGTTGTTGATATTCCTGGTGAAGATTACCATGAAATTAATTTAAACATGCCAATGAAATGCTTATATAAATCAATCCAATATTTCTAACTTAGCAAATCATTTTTTTACTCTAAGGCCTTTGATTTCTCACTTTAAATTTATCTGGGGATGAAATATTTTTTCTCCTGCCAGAAATTCATGATGAAAATATTTTGAACAAAAGAATTGATATCATTCTAATGTTATCTAATACAGACAACATTAAAATATCAATGCTTTTATTCAAAATATTTTCACCAGTATAAATAGTAAAATGAATTTCAAGCAGAAGAAAAAAATATATTGCAGACAAAATTCAATTATTTTAAAATTTTATCCTTTTTTATTTAAATTTTAAAAAAATTATTTTTCCACATTTGATCTGTTTTGAGAAGCCATTAAATCTTTAATATTTGAAATAAGTTTAAATTGTTTTTCTTGTGTAGTTGCTTCCCGTAATATGTTTAACATATTGTAACTATAAATACTTGTAAATTTTAAATTTAGGAAATTTATTTAACTAAATCCGAGTTAATTTTTTCATTGCCATTGCTTATTAATTAGACTTTGAATGATTTTCTTTTTTACTAATAAGTTGTTTCTTTATCTGTTCTAAAATTTGAAAATATTGCAATGGTCAATTGATAATAAAAGTTGGCACATCAGTTGATACATTTCTAATAGTTATTAAATGTTCCTGTAGAAGTTAATTAATAAGTTTAGTTTAAATTGTATATAAGGCCAAATGATTATATTTTATATCATTTAGAGACAATATTTGTTAGTGGTATAAAGAGTCTCTTTGGCATTTAGTTTTTTCCTGTGTTTTTTTTTTCTTACCTTCCAGGTGGGGAAAATAGTATCAAGCAGATTAAAAAAAAAAATTAATATGGAAAAATCTCTGGAGTAATAATATACCAAGTGTGCTTTTTATCTTTTGTGATTTCTATGAATAAGGCTTAGTAATATTTCTAAATATAAGTGAATAATTCCTTAATAGAAATGGTTCATAGCTGATGCCATGTTCCCAAGTGTGTTCAAAGATATGACCAAATTTGTGGTTTCAGTTCAGGGCTCAAGATTTTATGATTTGATCCACTGTAAATATTGTTTTCAATTATTTCTGGAATTGAAAAGAATGACATATATAGAGATTGGATGATTTTCTCCTAAATTCACTTCTTTTCACATTTTTTTTTTTTTTTTACTCATAACTAAATGTGATTTCTCCCAGTGAAATAGAAGAAATTTTCAATTCTTTTCTACAAAGAAATTTGTTCAAATGACCTTCTTCCCAATTCATTTCTTTTAACTTTAATGCCTAATAGAAATTTACTAAAAGTTCTGACATTTAACTTGAAAAGAGTAAGTTTTATTTATTTCCGTCATACATTCTTAACATCTCAACGGGATTTTTATCTTTTGTGTCTCCATGTTTGTTTAAAGCTAAATTTTGTCAATCCAAATATTGAGATAAATATGTTCAAACAACGCTGTCTTACCTGGAATAACTTTTTTGGTAAAGCTTAAACTTGATAGCCATTCAAGAACATTTTTCTTTTCCTTATTTTTTTCTTTCTTTTTAACTAGAATAAAAAAAAATAATTTAAACTCTTAGAGTAGTCATGTTTTTATATTTAGTTTGGCTGCTTAAAAATTTAATTTCATTGAATGTTACCTACCTCTTCACTCTGAGCCCCCGAGAAAGTTGTTAGGTTCTTTTGTAAGTTGTTACAGGTAAAAAAGAAAAAAAGAAAGATAATTGTGGTTGCTGGTGATAAAATGATTATCTTGTTTGTCATTGTTGATAAATATGTCGAAAAAACAAAATGAAACGTTTTTTATTTTATTGAAATCGGCGTTTTACAAGAACTGTCTTCTCCATTTACTAAGGATTACATGGAAACTTTTTTTCAAAATCATAAAAAGCAAGAGATTTGTTTTCATAGTAAAATTATTAAATAAATTAAATACTGTGACATTAAAAAATATAGGTACCTCCATTAATTCGCGATACCTAAGGTTTAAAAAGAAAAGAAAAAACTAAAAAGTTTTCTTGAAGTTTTCTTTTTAGATTTAATTGAAAGCTAAAGGATATTTATTTATTATTTCCAGTAAGCAAAATATTCTGTATTTTAAACAGGGATTGTATTGATTGGAATCGATTTTCCTTTATTTATTTAGTCGTCTTTCATCGCAATGTAATTCTCTCTATTAAAAAAAATAAAATAAAACAAAAAGTGGGCCAAGAATTGTCAGAAACAACAGTGTCAAATCAATGTATCTGACAATTCTTGAGCCTTTAAAAAATGACCGCTACCACTCAAAGCACACGCGCAAAATCTCTATATTTACTTTACCTGTTTCTATATATTTTTTAATGCCCCCCTCCTCTCTGTAGAGAGCGCGCTCGTACGTCTGGACCCCCCCCTAAAAAAAACTGTAGTCGTTTCTACTTGTATATAGTGGTCATATCTTATTCTTAATACTAGCGATGCATTACACAGAAGTTGTGTAAGATTAAGAAGAAAGACATTACCGTCTCCGTCTTTCACCTTTCTATAAGCGACCGTCAACCTTGGACTGGCCACCTAAATACCCCCCCCCGACATTTCTACGCGTAACCTGTGTGTAGTCTACGTCCCTTTTTTCTTTTTCGTCTGACACACATAGTTTTTGTTTTGTTTCTTCTTTGCTCTCTACCTTGTTCAATTTAGAAAAAATAAATCGTCTTATGTTAGTATGTCGGTAGTAGGGTTATAGTGCTTTTTCTATGGACCTAACCGTGTTTGACAAGGACGATAGCACATGTCTCTTTCTGTTCATCTGTCTTTTTTCGACATCATTTTTTTTTGCATGTGGATTTGATAGGTGCGAAGAAAAGAGAAAAAAATAATTTAAAGTACCTTCTTGCGTGCTCTTAAAAAAAAATGTTGTCTAATGATGGACATCCATAATCTTTCTTTTCATTTTTTTTTTCCATTAAAAAAGAAAAGAAAAACGACAGCCTTTTAATCCAACTGATGGTGGGGAGATGTTTGATTTTATTTTTTAGAAGAGTCTTTCTTTCCTGAGCGAAATTGATCAGCCGTGTAGAAATTTTCAAATCCTTTCGGTTTCTTGATAAATTATGGAAGAAATGCCAACTCTTAAAGAACGAACTCATTTGAGTTGTCGTTTGAAAAAACGTGTTTTGTTTTTTAGCGCTAAAAATCGTTTTTTTTTTTTTTTTTTTTTTTCTCTGATAGTCAGTCGTTTTGTTAGCAAATACAACATCATGCAGAACAACTTTTTCTTACCTGGTATATTTAAAAAAACAAAACAAAAACAGTGACGTTAAAAAAAGAGTTAAAAAAAAAGAAAAAAAAAGACAGTTTCAAATTTACAATTTTATGAATTTTTAAGTTTTCCTGATAAATTTTGCACATTTTCGAATTTAAAATATTGAAACAATGTTTGAAGTTTGACTTAAATAATAATTTTAATAAATTTCTGGTTACGCTTGCCTTCTTCAAGTAAAATTAATCGACGTAACCCTATGGAATGTGAAATTTTAAACTAGCTAATTCTTGATGGAAAAAGTGTCTATGGTATTTAACTTTTCAATGGCTTTTTTTCTTTTTAGGGACAAACGTCCAAATAATAGGTGCACACTGAAGTCTACAAGTTAAAAAAAATCTAAGTCGATAGCCTCTCTAAGTAAATTTCTAAAAAAAAAAGTAAAAAAAATCAAACTCTGACAGATGGCTTTAGTTTAGTTTGCAGTAATTATAAAAAAAAGAAATATGAAGATAAGTAACTAACATTTATTTTTTTGAAGTCTGTAACATATTTGAGTTAAAGATTAAGGATTTTTAACATGTGTCTTGACAGGCAATTTATACCCCTCTTTGGAAGATACATTCAACTATATATAGGAAAAAATAGACTATGGTGGAAAGAGTTTTTTTTTCCCTTATATTTCTCTCCCCTTCATTACCCAAGATTGAGAGGAATAGTAATAGAATAACAAGTGTTTGCGCCCCCACCTCAACTCATTTCTTTTTCTGTCCATCCCTTTCCCTGGCCACCTTTTTTTATTTTTTTGTTTTAAAGGTAGGGGGAAGGTTGACAGGAGAGAGAGAGAAGGAGTGTGTGTATGTTGTTTTTTTAGTTATTTTTGTAGATGTTTTCTCTCCCTTGTCTGTCCAGACTGAAGTGAGTTTCTTGCTAGCCCTTCTCTCTCTCTCTCGCTCTCTCTCTCTCAATCTATTCACTTCACTGAAATCTGCCCTCCCCCTCCAGTCTGTCTGCTTTGCTGGCATCTCCTTTAAACCCACGTGCATTGTCTAGTGACTCCAGAACAATTCTTTTTTTTTTTTTTTTTTTTTTTATTTCTCTCTTGTGGGGTTACAGTCCCTGTTCCTTATTCTCTTTCCAATTGTGTTGGCATTCAGTGGGATACAGCCAACAAAGGTCGGTTGAAAAAGGTCTTGAAGTAGTGATTATGGATGTTAGCAAGCGAATGCCCAGCTTCCTGCTTCTCCTGGTGCAAGCAACGGGCACATTTGAGAAAATTTGACCATTTGGGTCAAGAAGTCCAGTTCCCCCTATTCTCCCCACCCGACATATTTCAAATCTCTGTTCATTGGTGACGAAGAATTCACAAACTTTGTAGATACAGTTGATAAAAAAACGGCAGATATTTTTTTCTGTCATGAGATGTCATTTTTCTCATGAAACATATTTACCCCCCCCCTCCCCAAATATACAGATAAAAAGGTAATTGTAATTTTAGGATCAAAAAGTCTGGAGCCGGATATGTAGTCATTGAATTTTGATTTGAAATTTCCGTTTCATCTAAACAGCATTTATTACTGAACTAAAAGGACATTGATTAGGAAGGAGAATGTTTTACTTTTAAATTTGTAATCTTTTTTTCATTGTCATTAGGCTTTGAAATTATTGAAAAAGCACAAATTTCTAATTGGTTTCTTTACATGACAAATTTAGCAACAGCTAATGATGGTCATAGACTTCACTTTTTTTTTTTTTTCTTTTAAATAACTAAGACTTTTTTTTTCCTGGACTTTTAAAAAATTTTTCATATATGATCTAGCCTTGTGAATATAGTTGTATTTAAATGGGGAGATGTTTCAAAATCAAACCGTCATGTGGGTGAAGGGAGAGACAACAAAAGACTGGAGGTCATAGTGAATTACCCTGAACAATTCCAGAATCTTCTTTAGGATGTGGTCTGTTTCTGGTATTCAGTTTGAAATCTTGAATATTTGAAAAATTTACAGGAAATTATAATAAAATAAAACCCTTTAAAACTGATTTTCTCTGAATGACAGAAATACAGATTTTCTGCCATTACCCCCCCCCCACTTATTTTTTTTATTGCATTTCTGAAAAGTTCAGCAAATCATTTAAGAGAAAAGTTAATTGTTTTCACTATAAAGAGTGAAATAAATGTGTTTAGTTATGAAAATAATTTCCAGTCTTAATTTAAGCTTTTAAAAAATTACAATTTACTTGTTATTTTTCAAGTTATGGGCACATACCATAACTTTATTCCCATCTGATGGTAGTACTAAAAAAATAATTTGGTAATGGGGCCAGAGGGTCTTGTGGCTTCCCAAATCCATAATATGCACCACCCACCTACTATATCTCAATTTTAATAAGGTTGTATTTATATAAAATACAAATTTTATTGTAACCTAATCATATACAATAATTGTTCACATGTAGGTGAACAATTCAAGTAGAAAAATTGAAAATAAATGCAAAATGTATCTAAATACAAATTAGCGACGTCATAAACAGATCATTCCATCTTAAATAAATCCACAATGTTTTACGGCAATTTTTGATGTCAACTTGATAAAAGTTGAAGAATTTTAATATATTCAAGATTATGTATAAAAAAAATAATGAATTTTATTTTGTGTTTCTTCAAGATGTAGCATGAACAAAACAAATTCATGGAGTTGGACAAAAAAAAAAAATTCTCCAGAATGATGACAAAATATGAAAATTTTAAGAGTTCGTTGTAATGTAGGTAGAAAAAAACAGAGCTTAAGATAGTGAGGGTTACAAAGCACTGGCATGGGCTCCCAATCAGAAGCCCCTGGTAGAGGGGTTTGGGGGTAGTATTTTGGAAATAGTTAGCAATGTCTCGGTGCCTTGGTCTGTCAAATGAAGAGATAATGACAAAATACAAATCACTAATGTGAAAGTTTCTTTCATTATGAATTCTATATAAATTATTTGTCCTCCCATTGTTTTGTTCTATGAAACTTAAATCTGCATTTTATCACAGTTTGCAAATCTGCAAAATGTGTTTGTGATTGTTTTGGGATATAAAATAGCATTATTGATAATTCAACAATGTAAAAGATTTTATTTTGAAATGCTCTGATCTTTTGTGCATCCATATTATTTTTATTTTATTTTTTTTTAAAGTTGGAAATGTGATAACTTTGGATTGTGCATCTATAGTAATTAGTAAATATGTAGTTTATTTTTACTTATAGTATTTTGTAATTTCAAGTCAAAACTTGAATGTGAAATTTCAGACTATAAGGACTCAATTGGTTTGAGTGAGTATGCAAGGGGGGTGTATGTATAAGGGGATACATTCTTGTCTGTTGCTTAATGACCTCTACTGCTGCTGTTGGAGTCTATTGGTGAAATTAATTTCTTTTTTTTTTTATTTGTATTTTTTTTTTTTATTTGTATTTTTTTTTTTTTTTTTTGTTGTTGTTTAAAGCATTTTCTTTATTTAAATTTAGCTCCCCAAAAAGATGAGCGAAGGACAGGACTTCAAAGCTGATGGCTATGGAGACATGGTTATTGAAAATCTTAACCATCTTCGCACAAATAGTGAATTGTGTGACTTTAAAGTGTCTGCTGAAGGTAAAGTTTTTGAGGTAAGAATAGTGGTTAGTTACTACTTCTGACTCCCTTCTGCCTTGTGCATTCTGATTGAGTGGACAGGGGTTTGTAGATGATTCAGCATTAGAATAATTAACAGAATTTCATAAAAATTCTATAGTCTTGGCACATTTTAATTTGTAAATAGTGTAATATATTATTTATTTTCTTTTTAAACTTATTTACAATGGTTCAGTCAAAAAATAATTTCCTTTTTAATGTACTTAAATATTAGTGCTATGCTAGTTTGCTCAGCCCACAAAAACTTCAGTTTTTAATATTTTAATTTATTTTTTATATTTAAATATATAAATAATTTTAATTTTTAATTAAGCTTTTAGTATTCTAATGTTGTATTTTCTTTTTTAAAAGCTTTTGTGAATTTTTAGATTTATTAAAAACTATTTTTAAAAACTTTAAAATATTTTTTCTTAAATATTTTTTTAAAACTTTAAGTTTTTCTCATAATTTTTTTTTTTTTTTCAGGTGCATAAGGCGTTGTTGGCAGCGACAAGTGACTATTTTCGTGTCATGTTCCGTGGCATGATGGCTGAAAGCAAGCAAGACACTGTGGATTTGAAAGGTGTCACTGCAGATGGACTGCAACAAGTGATCGATTTTATTTACACAGGCAAGATGTCTCTTCACTATGACAATCTGACAGAAATCATCAACACTGCAAGCCATTTACAAGTGTCATGTGCACTCGATTTATGCAGCAATTACATCAAATCCCTGATGACATTTGATAATGCTGATGACTTTTTGAACATTGCTGATACGTACTCACTTGAGAAGGTTTTGCTTCATTGGGATGATATGATCTTGAGTAACTTTCACGAGTTTAGCAACAGCCAGGCATTTCTTAAACTGAGTGCCCCAAACCTTGTTAAGTACCTTTCGTCCAATTTACTTTGCACTGTGTCCGAATATCGACTTTACCAATGTCTGGAGAAATGGTTGACTGCAAATCCGTCACGCATTGCCAACGACAGTGCAGTCCTCTTGCCACACTTTCGTTTTGCTCTGATGTCGCTCATTGAACTCACATCCATCAAAGACAGTGAAATCTTTCAGAAGATAAATGGGGGCACGCAGTATATTGCCAAGGGCTTCCAGTACATCATCGACTGCAAGCAGGGGCATCCTGTTATTGATGAATCGTCTACGATAAGGGCCAATTCTCCATGTCTTGTGCTTGTACACCACGGCACAGCCTACATGCCTTTTCAAGTCACCGCTTACAACCCTAAGACCCACAAATTCTACAGGCTTTTTTCTGATGTCAATGGTAGCAGAGACTGCCGCATTGCTGTAATAGATAATTTTGCATACATCTGCAGAGTTGTAGATTTTGGTGGCGGCACGCTGATGAGTTCGCTGTTTCGATTTGATCCGAGGCATCTTGTTGGGCAAGAGTTGCACCCGATGAAGCAGTTACGTTTGGATTTTGCTCTAGTAGCTTATAAGCACTGCCTGTATGTATTTGGTGGCTCCACCGAGCAATTTGCTATTCTCGACTCGGTTGAGTGCTACAACGTGAAAACCAATATGTGGGAGGAGCTGCTGTACCTGCCAAATCCGGTCCACTCTTTGGCAGCCACTGTCCATGATGGCCGGATATATTTGTCCGGTGGAGTGATTGGCCAGGAGAGGCAGGCCACAAACAGCTTCATGTGTTATAATGTCATGTCCCGCAGGTATGAGGTCAAGCCTGGTATGTTCTATGCACGCAGATTACATGACATGGTTGCATTTCAGGGAAAGATCTACGTCCATGGTGGAATTCCACGACAAGGAATTCCACTCCATGGCCAAATTCCAATAGAATACTTTGATTTGGAAACGGAGCTGTGGACAATTCTGACATCGTCTACATTGAGTGGTCGGTCAGTTGGGCATTATATTGTATTTGAGGAACAAATTTTGTGCTTGGGTCATGAGCACCACCGTGCTACAGAAGATGAAATCTGGATTTATGATACAAATTTAGATGACTGGGTCAAATATACAAAGGCTCCTCAAAGAATGAGTCTGACAACGGCCATATGCATTCAGATGTATATAAACTTTAATGAGGAAAAAGTTGCCAAGATGCTGTTAAAAGATAAATAATGAGTAATTATTACTACTGTATGTACATACAACGCCTACATTGCAAACGTACATTACATACTTACATTAAATTACATACCTCTTTTAGTTCAAAGATACCTCATGTAATTGGACAGTTTTGACAATTTTAAAGACTTTTAATGTCTTCGGTTTTTCTTGATCTTTTTTTATTTACATTTGAAATAACAAAAAAAAAAAAAAATCTTTTAGTCAGATCTTCCTTCCCACCCGACCCATCCAATTATTTTTTTAATTTTGTAAGATTTCTTTGTCAAGAGACCAGTGCAAAATGCTTCAATTATAAATTACTCGTTATATATAATTAATACCGATTATTTAAATTGTAGAAGACAATGGTTCAAAATTATTCGCAACAGTTTTTGCTTAACCAATACTCAGTCATAAGGTAAAAATGTGATTGTCAACATTATGCAAAAAAAAAAAAAAGTCTTTGTGTATATTCTATGGTTGGAGATTTGGCTGATCAAAATGTTAATCAGTTTATATTTCTTTTCCTTAAGTGTAAATTTTCACACTTAATATTTACTTGGCATATCGACTTATGACTGATATTTTCAAATCTACTTTGTTATAAATTGTATTTTTCTTTCAGTAAAATTTGTAATTGATCTTTTGAAATCTCATTACTGAACGTCTTTGTTACATTAAAGTTGTTAAGTTTTCTTCAATTACGGTTGTTTCTTATGAAAACTCTGAGGCATTTTGCACTGGACAATTTCATTACCACTTCTAAAGAGAACAGGTTTACGGTATCTGGCATCTGCTGACACATTACAGAATTCTTGCTATCCCTGTTCAGATTTCTGGGTGGCCACTCGATACTTCCATGGTTTTTATTTTCTGTCACACTTTCATTTTCTTTATCGGACAAATTTAAATACCATTTTGATGATTCCTGTCTAATTCCTCATGTACATTTAATAAGGCAGGGTGTGTGGATTCATCTGTTTGTATTTCTATATTAAGTCAAATTGTGGATTTTTTTTTCTTTCTGTGTATTTAGATTTCTTAGAGTTAATTTATTTGTTAGTTGATTTTGAATCATGGAATAATTTAAATTCTATTAATTTAGGGATGATGAGATTTAAATCACTGTTTAGAATTGATTTGTCAAAAGCCGTTTAGATTATTTGGAATATTAAGTTGGGGGAGTTTGTTTGGAACTGCTGCTTAAAAGTGACTAGCAAGCAAAAGAATATATTGAAACATAATATATTTATTTGTATATACTTTGAACTTAACATTCCTAGAATGAAAAGTAATTAGCCCCTTCTCCACCAGTTATGTTGGGAAAAAACATTTCATTTTCAGACAAATATTTTTTATTTAGTAACTAAGAAACTGAGGCACACCTTGAAGTACCCGAGGGGTGGCTAACACCTCTACCAGTGGTCTGAGTTGACAATTGGACTCGTTTTAACCTCAGAAGGGCATAAAGAGAATCAAGATTGAAATCTAAATACGTCTGTAGCTGGTTTTTGAACATTGTTTTCGATGTGTTTATTCGTCTATTACTTTTGGTAAAAACGTATATACATATCTACCCTGAGGAAGGGGTTAATAACTCATATAGTATCATTTAACTTGAGAGATAAAAAAAAAAAAATAATAGAATTTGCTTTTTATACAAGATTTTAATAAATAAATTGGCTTAGTGGAGAATGTTTCAGTTACCAAAAAAGAAAATATTAAATTGGAATTATATATATATATATATATATATATATATATATATATATATTAGTTCAAAAAGTAAAAGAATTGTAAAACAATTTTTATATTCACTGATGGGTTAAAAAATAGGAAAATGAATGTAGAAATTGGAAGCTTATAAACATTTGAACTGTAAGCTTTACAAATACTTCAGAATTAAAGAAATTGTAATTTACCTATTTAAAAAATCTGGGCTTTCTTTGAGCTTTTGAAAATACTAACACTTCAATGTTAGTAATATCCACCCATTTGCAAGTTCACACATACGTAGAATATATATATATATATATATATATATATATAATCTCCACACCCTCACACTCTTAGGTGACTGGGGACAGTTTAACTTGATTTTGTTTCTGTAAAATCTCATCTCCCTATATTTACAATTGTTGGATCAGTATCTCTCCCACCTCCCTCTAATGATTCCATTTTAATCAAGGATTGCACTTGAAACTGCAAGTGTCATATTCTGTTGTATTTTCTTTCATAAACTAAGAAAAATGAAGTGGGTCAGCCCTGAAAAGCTGTGCTCTTTGTTACCTTGTTGGACTAAAGACATTCCTAGTATTTTTTATGATGCAAAATTAAATTAAAAAGCCTTAAAAATTCTAAAATTTAAATCTTTTTCACAAGAGTAAAATTATTTTGTTACAATCTTTTTTTTCTCTCTTACCCAATTAATTAGCAGCAAGAATTCAGTTAGTAAATGTGACTTGAAGGCATCAGATTTTGCCAGTTCTTTTACCAAGTATCTGTTTAAGATTGGCTCAATGTTTCCGTCTTGATTGTTGTACTTGTTCATAAAAATGAAAATATACCTAACTAAAACAAGTCAGCAAATTTTTAAACTTTCTTCTATTGGAACGTAATTTTTAATTGGTCAAAACAAAAAAATCTCTTGAAATTATTTGTCTGAATGATTTATTATTGAAATAAAATTATTTTAAGGCAATTTAATTCCTTCCACCAAGAGCTGAGCAAATATCTTCCAATTCTTTTATGATTGGCATTCTGTAGACTTTTGATCTTTATATCACAAAAAAGATGCTATGGTAACATGAATTGTTCTAATGACTTGTTCAAAAAATCTTTTGCATGCATTTATATAGGCATCTCTTGGATCTGGTAAGAGTGAAATAATTGCTTTTTGTGTTATCACTGCATCCAAAATAGTCTTGATTTTAAAAGATGATTAACAAGAAATGGTTTTCATGTTTATGCTGAAAGCAAATGAAACCTGGATTTTCTTTTGTCTTTTCTAGCTCTGTACACCTCATGTTGTCAAGTATGGTGGAACTAAAAAAAAAAAAAAATAACTATTGTCATATTTAAATATGCCAGATCTCTTTTGAAATAATTTGGAAACAAATTTTAAATTTGAAAAAGCTTAGTTCATTATAAATGTAAAAGAAAAAATGGAATTTTATTTAATATCCTGAAATATATAGAGAATGTCTTTTCCTAATTGAAAAGTTAAGGGTACTGATTTTTTTTTGTTTTTCTTTTTTTAGAATTGACTCTCAAGAATATTTGAAAGCTTCGTTAAAAAAAGTAAAAAAAAAAAAACTTGATCCCTCATCTCACTTGACCTCATCTATTTTGTACTGTGCAAATATTTTTAGCAGGAATAATTAATGAAGAAACCGCAAACACAAAAAAAAAAAAAAAAATTTTTTTTTCTTCTCCCGATTATCACTTTAATTGGAAATTGGGATAGCCCGTCTCCATTATTATTATTATTAATTAATATTAATACTGGCAGGAAATACGAGGAAAGAAAGTAGACGCTGTCTGGTGTGAAAGGGGAGAGAACTCAGTTTTTGAGTGTATGTGTGTTTGTGTGTGTGCAGCGCTTACCACTGAAGTGTTCATTTGAATTGCAGGAAGCACAGTTGGTTGTTGTCGTACAAGAGTTGTTTCTTTTCCGACCTGAAATTTTTATTTTATTCTCTCTTAATATTCATGCATAATTTTTTTTTTTTTTTAAAGAAATATATTAGGTCAGCTGATTCATGTTTTTTTTTTTTCTTCCATAAAGAAGTAAAATTTACTTATTGAAATGCTCATTCAATTTAATTCTGAGGGATATGAATCAAATATTTCACTTAAAATTTAAATTTGATTAAAACCAATGTTTTTGTCTCTTCTAATCTTAAGTGAAATATTTGGCTCGTCTTAAAACATTACTTGTGTTCCACGAAACTCAGGGATTATCATTCTATCAGCAAATGATTTTTTTTTTTTCCTACCATGGCTATATCTTAATGTCTTAGATCATTCAACACGCACGAAAAAGGTAATCTTTTTTATTTTGTAACGTTTTTTTTTTCTCCTTAGTTATAGGTTGGTCTTAGCATAACAAAGTCTATTATACTTAAAAGTAGTAATTGAAAGAAGGGGGCTTACAGTCACATCATGTTGAAACTGGTTCCTGTACGATCACCAGTTAAGCAACATCGAGCTTGGTCAGTGTTTAGATGGGTGACTGTTTGCGAATACCAGGTGCTGTAAGCTTGGATGTGCAGTTGGTGTAATGGATAATGGCTTGGAATTGTTAACTGGAGAGCTGAGTTCCAATTCCAGTTGGGTTCATTATAGTTACTTATATGCAAGTACACTTGGGAAAGGTATGAATCCCCCTCCCCCAAGCATGGGTTAAATGACTTGTATCACTAAAACCATTATCTCAAAAAATAAAATAAAATTGCATAGAAAATATTTTAGAGTTTGGAATTAAATAACCCATAGAGGTGTTGATATGTTACCAAAAAGAAACAAAAAAACAAAAAGAAATAGTGTTCAAATTTCTTATGTGAAGGATTATGTTAATAATTATGTAATTTTTTGACTTGTATTTCTTATTCATTTCTTTTTTTTTTTTTTTATAATAATTCTCCTGCAATTATTCTCCAATGAAGTAATACAGCTTAGATCGGAAATAATAAAATAAAAATACTCTCCAATGATAGTTGAACATTCATCTCTTGTTGGAATAATTGTCTTGCCATTCATGCTAAAGGCAAAACCCCCAAGGAGAAGAGATGCCAGATAATTTCATCAAATGTTTAATTTTTACTTCCAAGTTTAATGAACAAAGAAACAATAACATCAGGATTGTGATGAACGGCAACAGAAATAAAGTGAAAGAAATAAGTCCAAATTTAATAACCAGAAAATAAATGCAATTGATAATAATTGCTGTTTATTTTTTAAATCTTTATAAATTCACAATTGTACATCTTAAAAAATGGAATGCCACATGTTATGCTTAAATCCTGTATTATTTTAACTGTTCATATGCATGTATAACATTTTTGTATGTGTAATATATATAATCGTAAGTGAGAAGTAAAATAATACTTATTACCAAGGTTTCATCCAGAAGCGATCATCAGGTTGGGGAACAAATATGACATTTTCAATCTATATCACAGGGCTTTCTATGCAAGTTAGGGTGCAATAAATTTGCAGGTTCCTATTTATCTTGTATAAAGAACCTTATAATATGGATTGAAATGTACCATAGTATTTCTCCCCCCCCCCCACTTGATAATTATTTCTGCATTAAACTTTAGTAAGTGGACAAATACTTTGTGATTTTATTGCTGCTCTGCTCTTTAGCATTGAGCACTCTTATTAACTGCCAACTTTTTATTTATTTTTATTGATAGTGGTTATACACATCTTGAAGAATTTATTACCAATTTTTTATATATATATATATATATATATATATATATATATATATATATCTTCATCAGAATTGAGCACTCTGGCTGCTGGTCTAGTGTTTATATACATCATGTATATAATCCATTAAAATATTCTCTTTTTTTGCTGTGTGCTGATAGCTTAGGGGTAGAGCCTCTGCCTGATGCCAAATCGGTTGAGTTTCAATATTCGCTTGAAGCAATTGGATGTCTAGCCACACTGATGGATATATATATATATATATATATATATATATATATATATATATATATATATATATATGCACATGTTTTTGGCATAACTGTTTGTGTATGCTCTTAAAGAATGAATTGAATGTAATTCTTAAAAATATCCCAAATTGTTTGACTAATAAGCAGGGATTTGCTAATTACTTACAATCATTGTTTTGTTAACCTTCAGTTTTTAGCGTTGAAATTCTTAGGGCTCTTAGTCTTCTTTTGTAACATGCTCTTATGTCTACAGATTTGTGAATGTATATATGGTGTGATAGATTGCTATCTATGCCTAACAGTGTCCTTAATTGTCTCTAACTTGATCTCTAGGCTTATTGTGTCTGTCTGTCTCTGTAAGAGAGAAAGAAGGTTCTTCAATTCTCAGGTGATCTGAATTCTGTTGTGTGTTTGGTTTAAATGAAAATCTCTTGATTAGTTATACAATGTGACATGTTGCACTTCTACACCATCATTATTGTTGCGATGTGTGTTGAATGTCACACTCTTTGTGTTACATTAACTTGTCACAATGTGTATTGTGACACATTCTTATGATACTTATCTGGTACATGGTGTAAAATATGGTGTGACAATGGCAGGGCATGTTGTATGATTTGTATTGAAGCTCTTTGTATTATTCATAAAGTGACATATTGCAATTTTCTGACCAAATAGGTCACCCTTAATTAAAGGGGACATTTTTCTGCAGTTGTATGTGTCTCTTGGTGGATATGGTTTATATTTGTGAATCAGATTTAAGTTCGTCAGACTAAAATTTGAAGCTATTTAATAAGACTAAAAACATAATTACATAAAAAAAAAATTAGATTTCATCAATAGTATTTTCTTATTGTTTTATTTTTTTCTCACTCATCCCTTGATATTTAAAAAAAAAAAAAAATTACTCTTACCTCCCACATTACAATAGAAATAAAACGACTTGTACAGTGTAACTTTCTCATTCAGAATTTTTCAGTTTTATGTTATGTGCTGATTCATAATTTTTATTTAGTCAACATTACCCCCTTCTTCCACTGCACCCCCCTCATCTCCCATGCCTCTAACCCCCTGACCCTGGTTTCTGGATTCTGAGAAGCAGATTTTCTACTAGCTACCCTTAATCCCCCTTGGAGGTAGGGCAAAACAAAAAGGAAAATGAAAGAGATGAGATCTTGAAGCCTGCTGCTTGGAATCTAAATAAAGGATTCTTTCTCTTTCCCTATCTCTCTCTAATTTATGCACTTTTCATTGGTGCAAGACACACACACACACACACACACACACACACACACACACACACACACACACACACACACACAAGGAAAAAAAAAACAAAAAACAACCTTTCATCAATGAAAAGTGTATGTGCACACACACACATACATACATACATACATACATATATATATATATATACATATATATATATATATATATATAAATTCAGAATAACCAATTGCTGTATAAATTCTTCCTTCTTTGGTCCTCAAGAGTCTAATTAAAACAACATTGAAAAAGAAATTACTGGAATATTTCTTTTTTTTTTTTTTTTTTCTCTCCCTACCCTCAAAATGAATCGTTATTTGTTGATTTCTTTAGAGTTAGCATTCTCATCTTAATATATTTACTCTGCAATTATTTTCAGACATTTGTAGGAAAAAACAACAATGTTAATGACTTAAGTGGTCTTTCAGTTAAGTTTTGTTTAATATGCATTTAATTATCTGTGTGTGTTTATATAAATGTTATAGTAAAGATATTTTTTAAGCTTGGTATGTTGGTTTTTTTTTGTTTTTTTTTTTTAAATTTTTTATGCTGCGGCCATTAACTGACCTAATTTAGCACTTCTATTGAGAAAGGCATATACCTCAAAACCCATCCATTAGTACACAAGACTGACAAATGGGGGTGGGGGTGGCTCAGTTCAAATTGGTTTGAATCAAATGCTGAGCCTAATTCTTCTTCCCTCTATCCTTATTGCTTGTCATCTTTGAAATCTTGTTACTAAGCAACTGACTGACCAGAAAAGAAGTTACAACCCACTTACTCTCTCATATATAATTACTTTAAAATAGAAAAACTTTATTCATTGTTTTTTATTTGACGAATGTAAATATTTACTATAGTCTGGCATAAGGTGATAATAGTGGAGCATACATTGAGGATTGAGCTTTCAAATGTCAGATTTTCACCCAATCTACATATTTAAATTTCACATGCAATTCTGATAACTTTGGTTAATGAGAAGTGATTTCTTAAAAGAAAAACTGTTACCAGTTTGAGAAAATACTGAAAATAGTAAAGTATTGATGAGGAAAAAAAAAAAAGAAAATTGTACTTTGTGAATTTGTTTTCAATGTC
>OZ038495.1:19702101-19775190 GCA_964036315.1 Acanthosepion esculentum | reverse complement strand
AAGAAATGTCTGCATGTAATTCCCGAGTTCCTTGTTGGAGATGAATTGATCGACAATAAGAATTGAGAATGCCACTTTGAAGAAAGAAACAATCTAAATGTTTTATTTTCAAATGTTGATGCAATGCTTTTTATTGTTTTTTTTTTTTTTTTTTTTCCTGTTGTTATTGATGCTAATGATAAGAATTTTCTATTATTAAACGTTGATGATAATAAAATAGATTTTGTGGATTGCTTTCTATGCCAAAGGGACATGTTTAAGATGCTCTGAAAACAACAACAACAACAGCAAAAAGACAGTGTCAAGGTCTTGGCCAACCAAAATATTAGAAACCTTGAGAACTGACATTATTTTACAGAATAAAAATTTGCAGAAACAATTTAGATTTTTTTTTTTTCTTTTTGTAAAAGTAAGGAACATCCTCCAAGTAAGTTTTCATTTTTTATTCTCTTCAATGTTTGTTGATTTTGGTACAATTTTAATTTAAAAAGAAAAATTAAAATATATTTTTGCTTTTCCTCTCCTTTTTCTTTTTCCTCTCCTTTTTCTTTTTCCTCTCCTTTTTCTTTTTCCTCTCCTTTTTCTTTTTCCTCTCCTTTTTCTTTTTCCTCTCCTTTTTCTTTTTCCTCTCCTTTTTCTTTTTCCTCTCCTTTTTCTTTTTCCTCTCCTTTTTCTTTTTCCTCTCCTTTTTCTTTTTCCTCTCCTTTTTCTTTTTCCTCTCCTTTTTCTTTTTCCTCTCCTTTTTCTTTTTCCTCTCTAGTTTTTAATTATCAATATCACATAATATTCATAAAAATACTGGAAAAAATAATACTATATCTTTCATACCAGTTAGTATAATGTACAAATGACTTTACCATTAACCAAGGGTGTTTACTCTGTTGTCACCATTGTACTATACAATGAAGTGCTACACCGAACATGAGAAAAACTCGTCACAAAATTTTTTTTTTTTTTTTTTAAATCAAAAAATAATATGGGTAGAAAATGGTGTTTATTTCCTGGTGAAGTGGCTTCAAGAAATATGGAAGATTACATTGAATTTGCAAATATAGAAGAGGTAACAGATTGAACAAATTTTCCAAACGTTTGTGTTGTGTGTCTGTGTGATAACAAATAAAATTAAATGTTCACTTAACTGTCCCTACTTAGTTTTGTGGATATGACATCCATTTGTTGGATTCTTAATAATAAAATTGTAAATCCCTTTGTTATTCTCAAGTCTCTTGAGTAGGGTATGTAATCGACACAAACCTCAGGTAAAGGAATTTTTGTTGTGTGTGCTTAGTACTCTATTTCTTAATATTGATCATTTTAATTACAAAATCTGCTTGCATTATCTTCTGGAATTATCCTAGCCAACTTTTTTATTTTTTTTATTCGTTTTTTGCAAAATAAAATTAAGAATCTTTGTTTAAATTACTAAATGTTAAAAGGACTGCTAACTGACCAGCGCTGGGTTTTCGTGTAAACGTTCGTCATAGTTGAACCCTGTGATCCTGATCATCATTGGTACGCAAAATTCTGGAGTTGGCCAATGAAAGAAGTCTTTTTCGAACATTTACTAATTTCCGTTTTTTTTTTTTTTTCTTTTTTTCTTTTTTCTTTTTTTTTTCTTTTTTTTTTTTTTTTTTTTTTGACAGAAATTCTGCTGGCCTTAAAAATATCTTAAATTCACAAAATTTTGTGTATTTTGATAGGTGTTATTAAGATCTATTATATTTTTTTATGACTAAAGTAGTATAAGTATGCAAAGGCTGCCACATTCTGAAAGCTCAGCCTACCTCTCCCACACTTTAAAAAAAAAAATTAATTTTGCAGTTGGCTTTTAAAATAAACTTTGGATAAGTGAATTCAAAATGCTGGGCTTTCAAAAACAATCTAGCAACCCATTATATATATATACACACACACACACACACACACACTTCAGAAAAGAAAAACAACTTTTATAGATTTTACTAAATTTATTCAGACATCACAAGATTAATTCAAGTTACCTTTTTGGATTCTAGAATCACAAGAGATGCTCAAGAGGGTGGACTTTAACAACCAGACATTTATTAATATGGCAATCTACCACTGGAGCAACATTGACCAAACTGTCCAGTGGCATTGCTGCACATGCATTTTCAATTTCTTGTCTAAGGACCACAATGTAGTCAGTTTATTGAAATACGCAACATCCTTTAGGACATGTTGATGCTACAGCCATGAGGGTAATGTCGTCTCTCACAAAAATACTACAGAAAACAGTGTTTTGCAATTTCATAAAATTACAGAAGATAAGTTACTTCCTTTCCTGAAGTGTGTGTGGGTTTTATATATATATATATATATATATATATATATATATATATATATATAAATAAATGTACACAAGTGCAATATTGGTCTGGATAACAGGATACTAGCTCAAGACCGGGTTTCTTGGAGAGCTGGTATTGCTGATGGCGTCAAGATCTTCTATGAGGCATCTCAAAAATTGTAGAACTGAAGAGAAGGGGAGTCAGAAGCGATCATCTGAATTGGCATGAGGTGCCAACCTGGCCTTGTGCCCACGGCAATCAGATATGCTTGTCCAGGGCAAGTCTGCTCAGCCACGAGAAATCACACTAACTGTTGATTGCATATGACGATTTAATAATGACGTAATTTGAATGCCCAGCTTGCACTAGAGTGTGCATGTTGAGGTTGGGCCTGACAAGGCATATAAAAAAGAAGTGATGATGATCAAAGTCGACTTCCATCACCTGGAGATAATTTATGCTAAATATGTAACAAGAAATACAGATGGCTGGCTGGCTGGCTTTATGAGCCACTCTCATTCACATAATCAATGCAGTGTTGTGGGTGGGGGGTAAGTTTTTATCTGATGGACAGGACATGTCAGTGATGTTCATATTTGCTGTTTGAGTCGAAAGGCACTATATATATATATATATACACACACACATACATATATATATCAGTGTGTGTATATATATATATATATATATATATATATATATATATATATATATATATGAATCATTCATACAAAAAGTACATTAGTAAAAGTAATGATATAAAATGGCGAAATCCCTTTGCAAACAAAATTTTAAAGGTGCATTAAGCTACTCGAATGTTATGATCCTTGTTTTAAAAAATTATAAGCTGTATAAGGTCTTCCTTTAATATGCAAGTACTTTCGACAGTACATTCATTCATCTTCAGGCATGGAAATTGTTTTTGGTAAAATTCAGGTAGCATCTGAGATGACGAAACAATGCGAATTGAAATGTTTTTTTTTATTTTAATTTTTTTTTTAATTTTTTTTTTTATTTTTTTTAAATTTTTTTTTATGTGTTATTGTTAACAGATGTAAACTTTTGGGGTGTGCAGTTGCAACACGAAGGTTGAATTTTAAAAAAAATTTGAGAGAGTGCGGTTTTTTTTTTTTTTTACTAATATGGCAATTTGAGAATTTTTTTTTTTTTTTTTGTGGGAGTTTGTCAATGTGGCATGAACTAAATAAGTTGAATAAATAGAGTAAATGTCTCAGATGTTATCCTGAAATTTGCACATCAGATCAATTCTTTTGAATCAAATATGTGGTGCAGTTCAATTTATATTACAATGAATCATTCATACAAAAATTTAAATTTATATATATATATATATATATATATATTTGTTTTAGTCTAACCAGCCTGGAAAAATTAAGAAAGGAAACTTTACCATTTTTGTCCCCAATAGTAATCAGGATGACGGTGATATTGATTGACAGTGTATTTAAATTTCTGAATTTTAATTTTTTCATGACAGCATAGATCAGAAATGAAGTCCCGGAAGCGTGAAGTACAAGAATGGAAACTGTTAGCACAGAATTTATGGTTACCTCTAACCAGCTCAAGTGTAAGTTATTACATGTTGATGCCTGTCTATTACTGTTCATAAACTTCATAAAGTTAATGTCCAATAGCGAACAACTTATTCAGACAATTAAGTTAATGTATTTATAGAAAGACACAGATGTAACCTTATGGTGGTGGGAATGTAACTCCAGTTGAACCGGCAATGCAATGGTTTGACATATTCATGTCGTTTTCCCTTTGTAATTATCGTGTCATTAAAGGAAAAAAAAAAATACCGATAGTCTTGATGATAATCCTCAATGAAATATTTACCTTCACGTTTCGGTGATATTTTTTCTTTAATGCTTTTTTTTTTCTCATTTTAATTTTATTGTAGTTATTTTAAATGTGTTTGATACATTTAAGGTTTGTGTGTCTATGTATGTTCATGAAAATTAACGCACTTTAATTTTTTTTTTTTTTTTTCTCACGTCATTTGAATTTACACCAATATTTTTCATTTGGATAAAAATGATCTAGAGTTACTTCCCCTTGATTGTTTTATTTTCTGATATACTCTGTTGTCGTTTCCAGGAGTCGGGAATTCGTATTTTATGTGAATTGATAATACTTGCATATAGAACAATTTGGTTCCAAATCTTTTAAAAAGAATTTGAAGTCGGAATTTACTTTCCTTTGTTCTTAAGATGGTTAATTAGTAATGATACTTGTCTGTTGTAGTTATATATACCGTGTGCAACAGAAAAATTATCCACATTTTGTCACAGCATAATTGTCCCTTCCACAAAATGTTTAATATCTTAAAAAAAAAAAAGAAACTAAATTGAGTTTCTTTTTTCCAGGTTTTTAGTTAAGACATTTAGCCATCTTGATACCATTTGTTGTAAGAATCACTGAAAAACCCTTTGAGTTATTCAGCTAGAAAGAGAACAGATTAAAATCGTTTTGTATTAATCCCACTGTCTTCTCAACTGAGCAATGGTGAGAGGAAAAAGATCATTCAGACCTTCAGTAATGATGCCAACATTCATACTCTGGATTCCATCTTCAAAGTCCATTCAAGAACAGTGAATAAGTTTAAAAATGAGAACAGTTGAGAGAAAACATGGATCAGGAGGTTACAACAGGAAGAGGGATCATCATTTCAACTTAGAACTAAAGAGATCAATTAGAAAAGATCCAACTCAATTCATAAGATATTTGGCACATGAGAGACGAGTTTCAGCTAGGGCAGTCCAGAGAGCAGTGAAAAAAAGACATGAAAATTAAATTGTATGTGAAACGTGTGAGGCTTTCTTTTTTTTTTTTACTACAGGACAACATTAGAGAGGGCAAAGTTGGAAAATGATCCTGGAATACTTGTGTGTCTCTCTATCTATCTATCTATCTATATATATATTGAACTTTATTTCAATCCTTCGTGAACTTCTATGGTTGATTAATGATGTCATTTTCGTTTATGATCAATTTCATTCATCACAATTCTTCTGTGAAACTTGGAGAGTAATTATCCATTCTTATTGCTCAAAGTAGAGTCGAATAGTGTAATAAAAACCTTGGAGAATTCCAGTAAGATATCTTTAATCATTTCTAATATACAACAGTTAAAAGCTTCATCTAATAATTGGACGATTTTGCTGTTACAGGATTTGGTCAAATTAGCTGTTGCCCCTGGTATTTAAATTATTTTACTTAGTTTTGGCACAAAGTCACAAATATGAGGTCATCCAGTGAGGATTGAACTCAAAACTCAACCAATGACATAATAGTCTCTGAAACTTATCTTTTTTTTATTTTTATTTTTTATTTTTTAACACATTTATTCTACAATTGTCTTATTTTATGTCATTAGACAATTGTCTCAAACAAAAAAAAAAGTTCATTGAATTATTTCTGAAACCAGCCAGGATTTTGATTAACAATCAAAGCTTCTTTTCCTCCTTTTTAAGGTTCTCATAGCCTAACACAGTTATTAGCTGAATTTTTTTATTTGAAATTATCGCTATAACATTTTCTGTAGTTATTTATTTAATTATGTGCATAGACAAAGGAGATTGTATTGAAAAATAAATACTTGTGTAAATAAAGGCCTTTTTCCCCCATCTCTCATTTAGATGCAGACTTGTATGTGTGTGAAAGGGTGGAAATATATATAATATGATAAAATATAATAGGAAATTGTCTGTCTTCTTAATTCCATTTTTTTTTATTGTTCTCTCTCATTAGTAATGTTTTTTCTTCTTATATTCTCTCACATGGTAAGCTCTTGTATCTTAGTGGCTTTATTACCTTACTTGGAGAAAAATAATTACAAATTTTTAGGCAATAAATAAATGTAGTTGGATGACAGATATCAGAAGTTATTCCTTGCTACCTCTGTTTATGGAAATGTTATTCCTTGCTACCTCTGTTTATGGAAATGTTATTCCTTGCTACCTCTGTTTGTGGAAATGTTATTCCTTGCTACCTCTGTTTGTGGAAATGTTATTCCTTGCTACCTCTGTTTGTGGAAATGTTATTCCTTGCTACCTCTGTTTGTGGAAATGTTATTCCTTGCTACCTCTGTTTGTGGAAATTGTGGTCAAATGTGCAACTGTGTATCTAACTTTTTCTTATTTCCCTGACTGAAATAAGACACCAATATCATTTTACTTCTGATTGAGGATGCATAGACATGATTGTATATTTTCTTGGGGATAAACTAATTAGTATTGAAAAACATCTCGTCTCTGACCTTTTACCAGAATTGGCAAAAGTCATACAAGCTGAAAAAATTCACTAAATATAGAAAAGAAAGATGTATATTTTATATGAAGATGAAGTGACTTCAAATTTTATTTTGTCTTTTTGGTTGGGAAGTCAATGTTAAGTAGTATTGATCCCAGGGGGAATGCTGCTTAGAAACATTGGGTACTGTAAGTAAAAAAAAAAAAAAAAAAAAAAGAGTGGTGGGGGTACAAAGCCAGTTGGGCATGAAAGTAGCAACTTCATCTTATAAAAACTTACTTACTCTGGCAAGCACAGCAGCAATATATAGTATCAGTGTGAATATCTGTGACCCTAACCCCTCCACAGATGTAGGGTTGAGAATTGTAATACTTTTTTTTTTTTTTTTAATTATTTTAACTTTTAAAAAATTATTATTTTTATTAGAAATAATAATAGTCACCACCACTAATAATTTTGATGTCAGTTCTCAATTTTTCTATATTATGACTGACATTTTTAATCATGTGTTTACAGTGTTAACTGATTATCATGGGATCCTCTCAGATCCTGGTCATGTGAGTATATGTATTGAATTAGGAACCATGTATGTATGTATGTATGTATGTATGCATGCATGCAACAAATAGTCCACTTCTGATGTTCTTAACATTCAATTTAAAAGAGGGCTCAATGCAAAAGTAGAGCAATATTCACTGCTACTATCTCCTTTCTTTTCTTTCTTACTCTTTTTTCCTCCTTTTTTTTCTGTAAAAAGACGGTGTATCTTGTTTTTAAATCTCAAATTGTCTACTCACCAGTTATTTACTAACACCTGATGAGATGTCTTAATATTGCATTGAAACATGATTGCATTTGTGTAGTTTTTTTTATATTTTTAATGTAATATCCTAAAATGAAGTGTGTGTGTGTGTGTATGTATGTATGTATGTATGTATGTATATATATATATATATATATATATATATATATATATATATATATATATATGGAGAGAGAACCTGATAGTTCATATCTAAATACTTCACACTGAACACAAATTGAAATGGTTTCTCATTCAATACATGTGCTCAATATAGGTATCTCTAAAAAAAAAAAAAGCAGCCTACCATGATGAAAAAGTCTCCAAACAATGTTTTTCTGTCAAAATGTTTGTTATTAAGAGGAAAGGTCAAAGTATTTTTTCATTATTTTTTTATTTATTTTTTTAATCCCTTTTAGCATGTTTGAAATTTTCATTAAAAATCTTTTTTTTTTTTATGTTAAAAAAATTTGTTTTGGAAATTCTTGCATAAATCAAATAATTGTCAGATTTTAATGAAATTTTCAGGACTCATTCAGAAATGAATTAAATTATTTTAAAAATTTTTTTTTTTTTTATTATATCTGTTACCACCATTTACTTAGTTTTATGAAATTTTGTTAAATTAAAATTTCAGCCTCTTCATATTTATATTAGTTAAAAGCTGGACTCCTTGAAGAATTTAAATCCTGAATTTGTTTTTGTAAAACGGAAACATCATTTACTGAAAATCTACTCTGAATCATAAAAATAAAAAATGCAAAAAGAAAAACATTAAAAAACTTTTAATTGCTCCTATAAATAAGATATATTAAGAACACTATTGTTTTAAGAAAATTTCAGTGAATAATGAATTTTTACAAGAATTGTTTTCATTTTAAAAAATTTTAATCAGAAAAATTTGACTTTTAAATCTTTTAAAAATCTTTATTAACTTCAGTCTTTTAGAGGATATTGTTATTAAGTCAGAACTATATTTACTAATCATAAACTGAAAAGTTTTAATACAAATCATCAAACACCAATATTTTTAAAAGAATTAAAAATTTTTCTGTATGTATATAAATGTGTCGATTTTTGCAACTACGGGCAACCAACATAAAAAAATAACAATAACTATAGTAAATTTAGATCCAACATTTCTAAAATTCAATAAAACAATAGATATATTTATAGATAAAATCTCTGTACAGCATTAGTCATCAGGCTGTCAACACAGTTACTGTTGGTTTAAAAAATGCATTTCTGTGATATTTTAAGCTGATATTTGTTTCAAATCGGATTAATTATACTTTAAATCGGCTAATATTCCTCAAAGTTTCAGAAAATTATATTTTATTTTTGAAAGATTTTTAATAAAGAGAATAACATTGTAATGAAAGACGACTAAAATAGGTAGCCATTCAGATATTTTATCAAAAAAAAGAAAAGAAGAAAAACAAAAAAGAAACAACTACAAAAAAATCGCCTAGTCAAATTTAAATTAGTTTTTGAAAAACTGCAAAGTATTTTGCTTATTGGAAATATTAAATTTAATCTATTAGCTTGAAATTAAAAATAAAATAAAAGCTTCAAGAAAGATATTTCATTTTTTAAAATTCATTTTAATCCTTAGGTATCGCGTTTTCTGGTTTAATACAAATTTGCAGGATTCTGTAATAACCTGTAGTCATTGTACGTAATAGTGTTACGTTAATTCAAGGGAGATAAATGACGTCCTTTCAAAGGAACATTTTTGAGGCTATCTGATATTTATTAGCTTGTGTTTTTGACAGATTGGTATAATTCAAATGCCTTTTATGATAATAGTGAGGCCAATTTATCACTTGAGAAGATATATTTTTAAAACACATTTTCTTATAGATGTTTTATTCTGATTAATAATCGTGTAATTATTTTGGGTTTAAACTGGAATTTTTTGCTAAGTTCTCTCTCTTGTTGGTATCTACTTTTGATTTAGTTTCAAACATTCTGTCATTCATTAGCTTTTAATTTTTTTGCTTTGCGCTTTCTTTTGTAACTTTTTCTTTGAGCTTTTTTGTTTGAGCTTTTTTCTTTTTGTTTGAGCTTTTTTCTTTCTTTTTTTCTTTGAGCTTTTTTCTTTCTTTTTTTCTTTTTTTTTTTTTTTTTTTTTTTTTCGTCGCTTATCTGTTGGAAAAGTTAAAACTTCAACTCCTTCGACTTTTCTAACCGATTCTCCTTTTCCTAGTTGTGTATTTCTGTTAAAATAGTAAATGATTCTCTTCTGTCTTTCCAGTCTTGGTATTTATAAAATATTAAATGGCATCAGCAAATATCCACTGGAAGGGTATTAGTGCGTGAAGTTTTAAAAGAATGAATTCAAACAATCAAAGTTTTCAGTGTCTGATAATAATAAAAACACTTGTTGATTTTGTGACGTTCTCTTTTAAAAAAATATTTGGATTTGATATTTTTATTTCATTTAAAAAAAAAAAAAAAAGTAATTTTTGGCAATTACCTGATGTATGTTTGCTTCTAACTTACAAATTGACACTGAATTTCCTTTTGTTGGTAGAAGTGACTTTCATATTTCGTTTTTTTTTAAGACTCCCTTTTTGTCGCCAGAATTTTGTTGCTGGTTGTCTTGTTTTTGACGGTCGAATGATGAAGGCGTTACAGTTACTACTGATCCTCTTTAGTGGCGGGGTCGGGGAATGAATGTTTCAGGCGACAGCAGACGAGAGAAAGAAAGGGCACTAATAACACAAGAAGAACCAATTTAGTGATTTTTTCCCCCTCAAGCATAGCTTAGATATGGCACAAGGCCGAAAGTAGAGGACACCCCAGTGTGGATCAAACTCCCTCTTCAGTCGTAATTATTCTAACGAGACAAGCTTGTTAACCATTACACCACCTCCAGATACCTAAATGATTTCCTAAGCGTAGTTTAGATGTTGCACAAGGTTAGCAAGACAAGCTTGCTAACCATTACACGACGCCGAGGTGCCAAACAAGAACCTATGCGGCGTGGGGTACTGTAATGTTTAGCCATCTTGTCTCGCTAAAAGAGTTACGACTGAAGAGTAAGTTGGATCCTCACTGGGTGCCCCATACTTTCGGTCTTGTGCCACATCCGAGTTCCGCTTGGAAAACCAGTATATGTACAAACAATAATGTATTATTAACAAAGATTTAGAAGTTTCAGTGTGTGTAAGAAATGAATGTGGAAAGTTTTTGGTCCAAAGTGAGTGAATGTACGTACGTGTGTGTGGGTGTGTTTATTTATTTATTTATTCTCACTCACTCACTCTCAAGAGATTTAGATTGTTGACCGTATAAGCGGAAAAGTAAAAAGAGAGAAATAAAATTTTATCGTTGAGTATTTATAATGCTGGAGAGAGTCTCCAAGTAGTGGTTTCGAAAATTAAAAGGAGGTGACCCGACAGATTCATACCATTTCCCAAAGTATTTGCACGTAAATAAATGTATCTACTTGTATTCGAATTCTCCGATTCCTCAATCCGATCCGCTATCTATTAAACCATCGTGCATCCACTGTCTCATGAAAAGTGAAACTAATCCTTCATGCAACTGATACACGAGAACAATATTCCTTCAGTCATCCTACTCGTCTGCCATTTTTAACGCGTTACTTAATAGGTCTCCTGGAAATACTATCAGGCAATGGGACAAAGAGTAGAAAAACAATGAGGTTGGGAAAGACGGATCACACAACTAGTTGTATATTGCCAGGCTGTTCAAGTCCCAGGATTCTCCCTCAGGTAAATGATACTTTAGCAAGAATTGCGTAAGTCTTGATTCAATGTATGATCGCAGTAATTATTCATCTCAGAAATCCACATGGAAATTGAACAATTTTAATGGAACAGAATTATCACCGAAAGCTTTCTTGTAAACATTAAAAGTAAACATTAAAAAGAATGCATTTTATAATTTAAAACTAATCTTTTAAATAATTCTAGGCATTGTGATCAGATTTACAGAAGTCCAATAGATACACCGAGATATAATTTCTCTGAACGCTCTTGTACAATCAACATTGACACTTACTGTTTATAGTGATTTTCCAAGAGTAGCTTAGATATGGCACAAGGCCGAAAACATGCGGCATCTAGTGAGGATCGAACTCACTACTCAGTGGTAATTGTTCTCACGAGACAAGCTTGTTAACCATTACACCACCTCGAGGTGCGCGACTTTATAAATATGGTATATATTGATCAATAGGTCAAAACTTAAAGAATAGGCATAATTAGTTACTAAATTCGGTCGAGCATTATTAATTTTGAACTACTATTTCATTCCTGTCCTGGGTCTGACGATAAACTACATCTGGCAGCAAGGCCTCTGATCTGGAGGTTTTGAGGAGCGTGGAACCACCTCTTAATTCCAGGTGTTCTCAAAAAAATATTACCAGCAATACATTTTTGACAAGAAATATTAGCAATACACATTTGGAAAAAATATTACCAGCAATACATTTTTGAAGAAAAAAAAATATTACCAGTAATAAAAATCTTGTCGGCATTAAATAACCCATTGAGGTGTTGATATGCCATAAACCAAACCAAACCAAACCAAACGAAACTAAATTATTTTATTCATTTTAATTTTAGTTGCTTTTCATCGCAAATACTCAGGTCATCTCTTATTATTAACCCTCCGTTAGCACCGTGGAGAGTTTGTTCAAACTCCCCATTAGCACCGTGATGTGTTTGTCGAAAAACTCCACTGTGGGGGTAGGGGTGGTTGTTTTAATTACTGGAGAGTGACGATTTGAATATTTGCGATGAAAAGCAACGTAAAGTTAAGGTGAATGAATGAACAACTTCATTCTCATGACTAATCAAGTAGCTTTCGTAATACAAATAACTACAAAATTTTCTGGTTTTGATCATATTTGTGTGATTACAAGCCTTTTTATTTGTTTACTGAAAATAAAATATAAACTCTATTAATAAATATGACATTTTCGAACTTAGAATTTTCTTTTTAATATTTGCCTTTTAATTCGATTTTTCAAAAATGTTTATTTTATCTAATAAAACCGAACAAAGAACACTCAAGACAATATATAGCCAAATGATGTGCCTATATTTTAAATCGGACGTTTGAAAGCCTCACAGTACTAATACTGTGACTAATATATATATATATATATATGATATAACAGAGGATATCTGTGTGATACCTTTTCACTTGTGATCCACTCAACTGATTTTGACCAAACTTGGCAAATACATTGTACAATGTAAGAGATAGGACTACTTTCTGCGGCCCGCGAGGAACCATTTTCGTGATCAATATTTTCGTCAAATTTTAATAAGTTTAATCAATTTCTGCTTCGCCCATTCCATGCTCTTTCAGTAGTAGTAGTATTGAGCTGGACCTACCCACCAAGTGTAAACAGATTTTAATTTTAAACTCAATCAACTCTTTTCTAGTTCTTGTCCAATGAAAGAAAGAAAACTCGACCTCCTCACCACCACCTGTACCTCCCGGGAGACTAACAGATATATTTTTCAACCATGTCTCTTTTCTTTTTAAAATTTTACAAGAAATAAATTTGACAACCAATATTAGGGAAAGCGAAAATAAGCATAGAATTTTATATACATTTAGAAAAAAGTCTTGATAATATTAGTGAAATGACCATGACTTGTTTCGCGGGGGTTTATTGGAGGTGGAGGGGCAGTTGAAATGCGATGCAACTAAATCAGACATGAGGAAATGAAAAAATCTTTTTTTTTCATGAGGTGAGAAGGAATAAATTTAGCTCCTTAAATTGGCTTGGTGGTGCAGCTGAGGTCACAAATACACAACAGAAAATCAGGATTTTCTCATAGCCAGAAAGGATTAAATTTGATAACATATTTGGGTGGAGTGATAAGATATGCAGAAGACACAGTGCTGATAGCAGACAAGGAAAAGAAATTGCAAAACCTCCTACAGAAGAAGCAGAGAGCGAGAAGAAGGGACTAAGCATAAACTACAAGAAAACGGAATGCTTGGTCATCAGTAAAAGGATGAGCCCGAAATGTAATTTACAGGTCGGGGACACTAAAATCAAGCAGGTGCGGAAGTTTAAATATCTGGGAAGTGTTTTGATAGATTACGGCAAGTGCGACACTGAGATCCGTAGACGCATTAGGATGGCCAAGGACGTATTTCAAAAGCTGGGTAGAGGATTGCGAGAGGAGGATATCTTTGGTAACAAAGAAAAGAGTACTGAGCCGTTACGTGACAACTGCCTTTACGGCAGCGAATGTTGGACGGTCTCCTTAAAGATGAAGAAGAGACTCGAGGCGATGGAGGTATGATTCTACAGAAGGATGCTGCGGATATCATGAACAGAACGCTTGAGCAACGATGAGGTCTTGGCGAGGATGCAAACAAGGAGGAAGCTTATACTTAACATCAGGAAGAGGCAGCTGAAGTTTCTGGGACACGTAATGAGAAAGAAGGGCTTGGAGAATCTGATACTCACAGGTTGATTAGAGGGAAAGCGAGACAAAGGAAAGCAACGCATGACATACTTGGCGGGTTTGAGGAAGTGGATGACAGAACGTGGTATGGGGGAGGTGGCAAAGGGACGAAACTTGCTGAGAGCTACAAGGGATAAAGTGGAGAGCCATGATCGCCTACGCCCTGCAAGGGTAGGGCACCTAAAATGAAAGAGTAGCCGAGTTGACAGATAGCCACCATACACAGGAAAGGAAGAACAGATTTGATCTGATATTGAGATGGAAGAGGTAAAAACCACCTAACACAAACAACGTTAGAAAGATGTGTAAGAGACGATTGTTGAGTAAACTAAATGTTCAAAGAAGACACACTTGTCTTTGGTCAACTACATAAGTGAACACAAATATGGGAATAATATCAAAGAAAAAGAAAATTGTTGAGGAGAACCGAAGATTTTAAGAAAGTGGGATTATTTGTGTTTTGTGAGGGTGGTAAAGAAGGTTGCCAACTGTTCCGCAAAATGCGGGACTGTTCCGTATGTCGAGAATGGCTGAATCTGTAAAAAAAAACTTATTCATAAATTTTGCTTTTTCAAAGATGTATTTAGAGGATGTTTTTCTGATCACTACAATCTTAACCTGTTCAAGGCTAGGGTCAATCGTTATCTTCGACTCCTAACCGCACAAATTGCCTCTTAGCGTAATCCTCTACCTTGAGTGGCCCTCGGGCCCTGTAAAGGATGAACGTTACTGTACCCTCCCCCCCAAAAAAAACGAAAAACGAACGGCTGGAATACGTACAAAGTCTTTCCTACCTGCCTCTCTCCCCACTCTCTAACTTACTCTTTCAATTACTCTGTCGCTCAAAATTACTAAGCTGATTTAATTCAGTTTTGTGTCTCCGTGTACCCCTAATTCGGAAATTGTCCCAAGGAAGTCCGCAGCCCCACATCTCTCCCCAAGCTTGTAATAGCTCTGTTGTGTCCTTGAGTTTGAGCTCCCTTCTTTCAAGTATTTAACAAAATGTTAACGAAGTTTACTAATGTAAGGGAAATAACTCATCTAAGGGAAATAACTCTTATTTAAAAATGTGATGGAAGGCAGAGTTTTAGTATAAAAGTTTAATCTTAAGTCTCATTCCTTATAGCAATATTTTAAAAATATAAATTTGTATTATAAAGGGTTTCAATTTACATCTATTTTTCTTAAGGTTCCAACAAATTAATGAAAATGGATTTTTGTCTACCTTTTGTTTAACTCTTATAATAAAAATGGCGACAGAGATAATATATTTTTTATTATTACATGTTAGTCTTTCGCTTCACTGAGTCGGGGGTGTTTAAATCGAATTTAATGAGCTCCAGCCTTGAAGCTATCTTCATCCCATCAGCCGTTAGCTATCCTTTAGAAGGCATCTCCAAAAGAGGAAGGACTTGGAAAACCATTTTATACCCGGGGATATGAACTGCTTGAGGCTGCGAAACTGAGCCCCTGATGAATTCCCTTCACATACTTGGTTCCTTCATGTGTAGCGCGTCTTAAGACCTCGTGGAGACCATCCTTCTCTAGGTCAATCCGCAAACGATGTTCTCCTTCTTAAAAGCTCACTTTGATCACGCCTGGCCGGTCGTTGATTTCAGCACTGGTTGCCCACACAGCTATAGAGCCCAGTCTACCCCGTTGTGTGAGGTGTCCGTTGCCTCTACAAGAAGGTTTATCCGTCCTTTGAAAAGTCTTTTTTTTTTTAATTATGTTTGGTGTGTAGCCACCCAAACTCAAGCAGAAAAGCATGGTAAGTTAAACGGTTTAGTCGCCGATAACACACGATATTGTTGTGGATCTAAGAAGGCTGCGCGAATATTTAAAGTTTCGCTGTAAATAAAACATGCAATATCCACAAATTTAAATAAAAAAATCAAATGGTAACGATATTCAATTACGACAAAAAGGATATGTGTGGAACAACAAATATATTTTTCATATGCAGAAGATCACGATTTCGTTCTGCAAAGATGTGCGCGAAAGCTTGGTCAGAGTATTTTAAAGAGAAAAGTTCTTATTGGTTTGGAAATGTTTCATATCTTTGTAATGTAGTTTGGAAGCAAATAAGGGTCCCCGGAGTCGGAGTCGTGCAATCGAATCGTGGAGTCGGAATTGGAAGCAAATAAGGGTGCCTAGAATCGGAGTCGGTAGCAAATGAGGGTGGCGGGAGTCGGAGTGGAAAGCAAATAAGGGTCCCTGGAGTCGGAGTCGGAAGCAAATAAGTGTCCCTGGAGTCGGAAGCAAATAAGGGTGTCTGGAGTTAGAGTCGGAGTCGGAAGCATATATGTGTCCCTGGAGTCGGAGTCGGAAGCATATGTGTCCCTGGAGTCGGAAGCATATGTGTCCCTGGAGTCGGAGTCGGAAGCATATAAGGGTGCCTGGAGTGGAAGTCACAAGCAAATTATGGTCCCTGGAGTCGGAAGCAAAAAAGGGTGCCTGGAGACGGAATCGAAAGCAAATAATGGTCCTTGGAGTCAAATTCGGAGTCGGAAGTATATAAGGGTCCCTGGAGTTGGAAGCAAATAAGGGTGCCTGGATTCGGAGTCAGAAGCACATGAGGGTCTCTACAGTCGGAGTCGGAGTGGAAAGCAAATAAGGGTTCCTGGAGTCGGAAGCAAATAAGGGTCTCTACAGTCGGAGTCGGAGTGGAAAGCAAATAAGGGTTCCTGGAGTCGGAAGCAAATAAGGGTCTCTACAGTCGGAGTGGAAAGCAAATAAGGGTCCCTGGATTCGGAAGCAATTAAGGATGCCTGGAGTCGGAGTCGGAAGCAAATAAGGGTCCCTGGAGTCGGAGTTGGAAGCAAATAAGGGTGGCTGGAGTCGAAGACGGAAGCAAATAAGGGTTCCTGGAGTCGGAGTCGTGCAGTCGGCGTCGTGGAGTCGAAGACGGAAGCAAAAAAGGGTGCCTGGATTCGGAGTCAGAAGCAAATGAGGGTCTCTACAGTCGGAGTCGGAGTGAGAAGCAAATAAGGGTCCCTGGAGTCGGAAGCAAATAAGGGTGTCTGGAGTTAAAGTCGGAGTCGGAATCAAATAAGTGTCACTGGAGTCGGAGTCGGAGTCGGAAGCATATAAGGGTCCCCTAGAGTTAACATTTCTTTCTACGCTGGGGTAGCACCTATTTGATGATCAAACGCTTACTTGAACTAAAAGCTTTCCTGGAAGATCTAGATAACCAGAATGTTTCACTAACTGAAAACCAGAGGGCACAAATAGAAAAACTAGAATGTCTGCTTTATCAGCCTTATGTCATTACTAAGAAAATGCAATCTGGGGAATTAGCCCCTGGTGGATTCTTGTTGGAATGGAAAAAGTTGATATTTAATCTGAACAACAAAGGAGGATTAATTGCTGATGAGATTGTTCTTTCAATGAAAAGAAGAGAGTCTCTCTTAATGGACAATAAGTTTTTGCTGGTTGGTATTTACGTTGATCCAATGAACTGAATCCTACTAAGCAGTGAGCAAACTGATGTAGGAAATCAAGCACTGATTGAACTAGCATATCACATGAAAGGACCAAAGGACCAGGTATAATAAGACAGGTTACTCAAGGCAGGAGTGAATGCATAGGCTTTGTGAGGTATGTAAGCCATAATTACTTGATTACAAAGAGAGGAGTCGGAGTCGGAGGTGCAAAAAATAGAATTGGAGTCGGAGATTTTTTGTTCCGGCTCCGCGGCCCTGTTCTCTGAACGCAACGAACCAGAACGTGGCATCAAAATATGTCTCAGGTAAATCTTGTGACGACCAGTTCATCAGTCAACGCCCTGTACAGCGTACCCTGCGTTTTATGAATTTTGAAAGACGTCAACCAACAAGCTTATCATTATTAACATCATGGACTCGGCTACCACGCTTCATCTGGATCAGAAAACATGGCCGTAGGAAACCTGTTACCGGGTTAAACGAGTTATGTTTCTATGTTTCAGGCAGACGGTCGAGTTCGTGTTTGGAAGAGATTATCGGGCTATGGATAAAGTCGGTAAGCAAGGTGTGGCGCTAACTTATTGCAGTCCTGTATTAGTGCGGGGTTGTTCCGTTGTAATTTATAAGGATTTTTTTTAAAGCTTTTCACCCCAAGCAAGGCTGGAGGTCACTAGCACGCAAGGGGTTACAGAAGGTTTGGAGGAAGAGCAGATAGGAGTGGTAAATGAGAGGATGTGGAGAAAGATAGTGGATCGATCAAGGCAAGGGGGTTACAGAAGATTCGGAGCGATAGGAGATAGGAATGAAAGGGGAAAGGATGTGGAGAAGGGAAGTGGATAGATCAAGGCAACTGGAGATGTCGATTGACGTTACACTTAAATAGTTGGAGATTGTATTTGTCAGGGAAACAGGAATAAGGAAGGGAGTTCCACAGGCGAGATGTGCGAGACATGAAGCTATTGGAATAGAAGAGACGTCTACATCTAACAGTTTCAACGGTGAAGGTGTAGGAACGGGATGCCAGCCTCGTAGGACGCTTAAATTCATGAGGCCTGGGAACCAGCGAAAGCAGCTCATCGGAGCAATTACCGTGAAAATATTTGTAAAAAAGACAGAGCGAGGCAACGGCGCGTCTGTGAGAGAGCGACTGCAGACGAGATGACAGATCAGGGCAAAATTACATTGCATATCCGTCTCTGGATCTTATCAAGAACCTTGAGGCAAACAGCAGGGGCTACAGACCATATATGGCAGCAATACTCCATGCAAGGTGAATGGTTGATTTATAGATTTGGAGGATCGAATCCGGAGAGAAAAATTTCCTGGCTCGGCACAGGGAGCCAACTTTCCTTGCGGTGGATGAAGCAATTGACTCGATGTATTTGTTCCATCTCAGGTCAGCGGACAGCGTGAGACCGAGCAGCCGCAGAGAGGAGCTCTCGAGAAGTTGGTCTCCAGACATTCTAATGGTATGCAGAGATGGATCCCTGTGGTGGTTAATAGAGAGCAGTTTTGTTTTAGAGGCGTTAATGTTAACCAACCAATTCTTGTCCCAGTTCATAACCGATTGTAGGTCCTTTTCGAGACGAACTGCCAGGTTAACTTTGTAAACGGTCAGACAATTCCACGTCGAAATAATATTTTTACCTAGCAAGCAGAGAAAAGGCCAACTAGAACATGGAAAAGTAGTGACGACTCACAAACTTAATTCTCAAAGACCGTCCCTTCTGTAGATTCAAAGACGGATTTCTGACTAGGCGAAAATGTAGTATTACAAGTTAGGTTAGAATAGTTAGTTCTAAAATAAGATATGTTAGGGGGTCCAAACAGAACGAGGGTTAAGAAAAAAAAATTACATATATATATATATACAAGAGAGAGAGAGAGAGAGAGAGAAAATTTTGGGTAGAGTGAATTGATATTCACTCGAACAGAGAATTTACGGGGGAAACTGGAGGATTGACTATAAAGATGTGACACATGTACTCTGATCTTACTGTAGACTACTTACTCTTCGTTTCTATGTTTCTAGGTGGCGAGGGTTTGTTTCACTGAGGTAATTACGCACACTTCCAGTCGAATCCATTACATTCCCTTACGTGCTAATACCCTTGGGAGAGGTATGAATCCTCTTTGTCTCCGCCACTAGCTATGGGTAAATAGCAGAACCAGGCCGGGTTCTATAGCCTTAGATAACAACTGGTCTACCGCAGAAAGAAATGGCAACCTACTGCGGGAAAAATCTGCCTCGTCAGTCACGTATCGAAAGATAAATGATCGCCTAAGCGTGTATCACGCATGGCACATAACTGACAAACACGAAGCTAGTACCAGGAACACTCGGCTGATTAAAGGTATTCAAATGCCTACCCACAACCCACTGCACGTCAGACTTAAAACTTATTGAGTATATAGTGATTTTCCAAGCGTAGGATAATAATGATCTTTTGATTCAAGTCCTACTAATTAAACCATAGCTGGGGGAGAAGAGGTGAAATCATACCAGGGGTATTTGCGTCTTAGTGAATATAACGAACCCATCTAGAATTGAAACTCGGCTCTCCGAGTTCCAATTCCAAGCCATTATCCATTACACCACCCGCACATCCAAGCTGACAGTTCTTAATATTCCCAAGCGGTCACTCATCTAGATACTGACCAGGCACTACGCTGCTTAACTTCGGTAATCCTACAACAATTCAACGTGATATGTCCGTAAGCCCTATTGAATTAAAAAGCATAGTAGTTATTAGGAAGCAAGGTCTATAAACTTTCTTACACACGTACAAGGGTACGTATGTACCCCCCGCCAACCCTTGCCAACATACACACACGTGGGCGTTCATATAAAAGTAACCGTGCAAATTGAATTACGAAGACGATTTTATTGTCATAAAGACACGATATCCGGATACACATTAACAATGAAATTAGTTAATGACCTGCCAACTAAGCTTGCTCACAATTGCTGTTTTATACACTCTCTCTCTCTCTCTCTCTCTCTATCTATCTATATATATATATATATATATATATATATATATATATGTGTGTGTGTGCGTTTGTTTTGTTTTTTTGGCACGTGGTTTTGTTTTTATGGTTTTATCAATAAATACTGTTCCGCCATTTCCTTTTTTAACCAGTTTACTCTGAAGATCCGTTTAGGTGAAACCTAGGTAGGTTTGCCTAACTCCTTAGGATTATACTAATTTACCGCTTTACTTACCGTATTGAGCACTCTACGTTTTAATCTTTATACTCATTTGTTTTTGTTTTTTCTTTGGACTAAGGATTTTAAGCACTTGGCGATATGTTTCGTCGTCTTCTGATGTTTTTAGTTCTTTCTTTTATATTTCCAATTTTTTACTCGGGTACCGATTTATCCTCAGGTGTCTACATGTTGAGTCATCCGAGGTTTTCAAGCGAGTAATACTGTTATCTATCTCTCTCTCTCTCTCTCTCTCTCTCTCTCTCTCTCTCTATATATATATATATATATATATATATATGTCATTCACAGACAGTACTGTTTCGCTGTATCACAGCTCCTCAGTGCGACTAGACTTCCGAATGCCTCAAGCCAGGATTGAAACACAACTAATTTGGTGTCAGCCAGAGCTATCTTCACTCGGTAGAGTTACACAACTAAATCGAGCGTATTGTTTTTACAAATGTAAACAAATGCCAATCAGCCAAAGTGCTCCATTCATTTTACTGAAGAGCTTTGCATTAGTGCAGGTGGCTGTTGTTTATAGAATTAGCTTATCACTCAACAGTGCTCAATTGAAATGTATTTTCAAGAGCTAAATTATGTGTATATATATATATATATGTTATTATATTTTTATTATAATAGATTATAACAGAAACATTTTGAAATCGCTACGCAAACGCTTTCATATTTCAATACTATGATTGTATTTCTTCAGGCAAATGCAATTATAGCATTGAAATATGAAAGCTTTTGCGTAGCGATCTCAAAATGTTTTTATTATAATTAATATAATAAAATATAATAATAATATATTGCTCTACTTTATATTGGGCATTTTTTAAAATAAATGCTGCAAACAATGGATTTTGACTCCACCTGCTCTTTTTCTCATTTGGGTAAATATATATATATATATGAGTGTGTGTGTGTAAGCGAGAATATTTTTTGTTTTACTATTGTTCACTCAATACACATCGAAGAGCCACTCAAACTAGGGAGATAACGAATGAGTTTGTTTTATGAACGTAGAAAGAGTGAGAAGAGCATATTATGGGGATAGTTAGAAAAGATAACGGTAGACTTGAAGAGGTTAAAATTGTAGCGATTGGGAAAGCATCCTCTGGGGATGCAGTCCCACTTTTTGTAGCGATTCTTGGGAAGAAGTTGTGCGAATGGAACTTCGTTTTTACCCATGAAATACGAAATGGAAGGTGGAGATTTGCCCCGGTGTACGTGGCAAGGGGCTGAGTGTAAATATCTGAATTGGGGGAACTAATGGATCTAAGCTTGTCAGAACATTTTCAAGGGAAATAACGACGGGGTAGCGAGAGTCTTGTGACGTCTGGTCTATGACAAAAGAGTTGTATAATGGAAAGTAATTAATCATCCACAAGGCCGTGTAGACGTTTTGAGGTCTGTCAAGGCTGAAGAATGAGTATTGAGCGCGGCCCCTGTTTAGATATGGAAACAATATTCAGATCATTTAGTAAAGATGAAGCCGGGAAGGGGTCAGATATTTTCTAGAGCGGTACAAGGAAGCGATCAAAATCCAGTGTCTGCTCGGTGATAATTAACTATAGCTCGGTTTTGGTGTTATTGAATGTTACAAGCCTGTTTTCCCCCTATTTACCTGTTACGGAGGGAAGATCACCTGACAGGCTCTGATCATCTAGATTTTTAGACGTGTATCCACACACTGTATTTTCATCCACACACACTCTTGTGTAATTCAACTTAACCGCTTTAGTTTCCTTTTTTCCCTCATACGATCAGTTTTCGATCCACCGGATTTACATGCTGTCACCGATTTCTATTTTCTCCTCAGATTAGGTCATTTATATTGGCGTGTATTAATAATAATCTGTTTTCGGGGTGTAGGATAAAATTTGTTTAGTCTTGAAGAATGTTTCGTCTTCCGTTATTGCATCAGATTTTCATCACGGCAAATCAGTATTGTCTCGACTGTCGATTAGTTGTGCTACGGCCACTGTTTGCGATGGACTTTACTCCAAGGAAGCGTACTAAAATTGTAATGCTGCACGAACACATTGGCAAGCCCTACCAGTGAGCAAATCAAAGAACTGTCGACTGTTTCGGAAACTCTTCTGAGTTAAATCCAATCGAGAATCTGTGGTCAATCTGCAAGGAAAGACTTTGTGGAATGGACATACGAAGTACTAACATGTGCACTGGGTTATGTTTCATTGGAAAAATACTAAAAAAAGTAAATAATAACGGAATTATTCGTTTCATTTCAATTAATTTGCATAGCCTTCCTCACCTTCCTGTATAATTAATTTGCACAAGGGTGTACATATTTACTAGTGATCTGAAAATGTTCTTGGAACGATCGTAACACGGGTAATGTCATGAAATGTTCTATGACATCAATGTCACTCAGTTCAAAACACTTTATTTAAAATGAAATAAAAATGACCCCTTTATTATAATAAAACTTTCCGGTATGCTTAGGATGCAAAGTTATTTATTGGATTTCCAGTTTGTTTTAAGTTCTTCAATATCAACTCAATACTTTTAACGTCTCCACCTAAACTCTGACATTATATTTATTGTTTGATTATTTATTTCCTCAACAAGTGTAAATAGATTCACCTATTGTCCGGTTCACACCTCTCCCTTGTCTTTTGAACAGGAGTAGATTTTCATCTCTTGTTTCCTGTTTAGGATTGGCTTTCAGAGTCCTTCTAAAATCTTTTCTTTCTCTTTCACTCCCAGGAATGTCTTAGTGGCGTTATCGCCTTGCAGATTGACCCACCCAAAAAAACAAACCAAACCAAAAAAAAACCCCAAAATAATGAAGCAAATTATTCCTGTATTTTATTGTTATCTAAGAAAACTCTGTTAGATACGAAAACTGTGTATATGAAAAATATATTGCCATAAAAAAACAATGACGAAGAAACTGGTTTAAAGGAATCATTGCATAATTTAGATTCTTGTAAAATTTATTTCTGACTAATGTGATAATTTAAAAATTCTCTTGTGTTACAAAATCATAAAAAATATTATAGTTAAAGTCGATTTATTATCGTTCTTACATTCTTACCATTTTTGTTTAAAGCAGTCAGCAACTGTTTTTAGTGAACGACTTTTTGATAGAAAAAACAAAACAAAACGAAACATTTCTACAAAATGATTTATGCGATGGGAAATGGACGAATATTTTAAAGTAACTTTTAAAGTTTTTAAAAATGATACTCATGAATATTTTAAAATGCGGACTCCTTTTTATTGATCGTTTTTTATTTTTAAATTGAATATTTGTACGTCTCTCCGACATTTTCACTAATATTTCGCAATTAGACACAAGTTGTACCCATTGACCCACTCCGATCCCATCTTTCTTTCCTCACCTTCATCTCCCCCTCTCTTTATCTGTGGAAGCAATTAATAATAAAAAAATTAAACTGAGTAGCTAAAACGAATGAAATCCATGGAAAAATTCGTATAAAAAGCAATAAGTAACGACAGAGAGAGATAGATAGATAGATAGATAGATAGATAGATACAGACAGGCAGAGAGAGAGAGAGAGAGAGAGAGAGGATACAGATGCATCGAAAGGTGTGGGGGAAGAGACAGGAGGCGGAAAGAGGAGACGATTTTGCATAAATAAACAATAATAAAGAGAAAGGAGGTGGACATGAACAAAATGAGTGAGGGGTAGAAAGAGGAAAGGCTTTTCGAATCATAAGAAAAGAAAGGAAAAGAGAGAGAGAGAGAGATAGATTGAGTGAGTGAGTGAGGAGAATGCAAAGAGGAAGTGATTTCCTGAAGGAAAGGATGGAACAAAGACACCCCCGCCCAAAAACAAACAAACAAACAAAAAAACCTGTAACTGTCGTTCCTGATGATCAATGGTTTCGTACTGGGAGCATGCACGCAAAAGGATTGGCCAAATGAAATATTTTGTCTCCCACTAAATGTCCGTCATATCGATCGGGAATCAGGAAGTGAGGCGAATAAAGGAGACACAGAGGCTATAATTATATGCTTCGCATTTTTTTCGACTGGAGGAAAATATTGATTAAGCAAAAAAGAATTTCTTGGTCCAGAGAGAGAGAGAGAGAGAGAGAGAGAGAGAGAGAGAGAGAGAGAGAGAGAGAGAGAGAGAGAGAGAGAGAGGTGGTGATAGAGTGGATAGGGAGGAAGGGAGGAAGAGTGTGTGTATGTGTGAGAGAAAGAGAGAAACTAAAATTCTCAGTTGAAGTGTAGAGCGAAAGACAGAAAAGTTTATTTATTTCTCTCCCTTTTGTCAGTCGTTTTTAATGAAATGTGCATGAAAGAAGGATTGCTGCCTAAATACACAAATTTTAAATATATATATATATATATATATATATATATATATATAATTGATAATACATGAGTACGAAGAGAAAGAGACGCTGAGATTTTAAACTTATAAATTAAAATATTTTTCTGGTATAAAAAATTGACACACACACACATATATATATATATATATATATATATTAACAGGGTGTAACAGGTAAAATTATCCAAATCGTGTAACAGCAAATTTGTCCAATTGTTAGATTAAGCTTTGAACCGTTGTATCATAGAAATGATTAAAGTTATCTTAGAATTCTCCGAGGTTATTAAAACACTATTGGCCTCTTTTAACAATAAGAATGTATTTAGCTTTAAGTTGAAATGATGATCCCTCTTGCTGTTGTGAGCTTCTGATCCAGTTTTCCTCTATACTGTTCCATCATTTTAAAACTTATTCACCGTTCTGTTGATGGTTCTTGAATGGACTTTGAAGGTGGAAGCCAGAGTATGAATGTTGGTTGCATTATTGGAGGCCTGAATGATCTTTTCCTCCCACCATTGCTCAGTCGGGAAGACATAGTGGGGCTGACGCAAAACGATTTTAACCTGCTCACTTTCTAGCTGAATAACGCAAAGGGGGTTTTCAGTGATTTTTATGAATCAAGATGTCGTATTTGAAAACCTGGAAAAATGAAACTCAATTAGTTTAGTTTTTTTTTAGATATTAAACATTTTGTAGGCGGGACAATTGTTGCACGATTTGGACGATTTTGCTGTTACATCCGGTATATATATATATATATATATATATGTGCCAGTCAGTTATGTACCATGCGTGATACACGCTTAGGCGATCATGTATCTTTCGGTACATGGATTGTCGAGACATATTTTTTCCCGCAGTACGTTGTCATTTTCTTTCTGTTGTAGACCAATTGCCACCCAAGGCTATAGAACCCGGTCTATCCTGGTATTTACTCAATAGCTAGGGTCGAGAAGAAGAGGATTCATACCTTTCCCAAGGTTATTAGCACGTAAGTGAATGTAATGGATCCGATTGGAATTCGAACTCAGTCATGCCTTTTACACACACACACACACACACACACACACACACACACACACACACACACACACACACACACACACATATATATATATATATATATATATATATATATATATATATATATATATATATATATATGAGAGGCACGGTGGAGTAATGGATAGCAGCTAGGATGGAGGAATCGGAGAGTCGAGTTCAAATTCCAGTTGAATCCATTACATTCACTTAAAGGAACAGCCCGAACTTCGCTATTTCTATCTAAAGCTTGACAGACTCTTTCGACAGTAATCGTTAATATATCAGCAGTTGACCTAGAGAAGCGAAAGCCATATTGCTTATCTGAAAGAAAACCCTGCGAGGTGAGATGCTTAACTAATTCAGAATTAATATTAGTCTCTAGAATTTTTACCAAAATGAAGTAGAAGGCTAATCGGCCGATAGTTAGAAGGATCAGACGGTTCGCCTGCATTTCTAAAGACTGGAACTACACAAGACGATTTCCAAGAAAGCAAGAAGCAACAAGACATTCATTGTAGAATTGTGAGAGAACAGGAGCCAGTTCAGTTTCTTTAGGATTATTACAGGGATACCATCAAGTCCACATGCTTTGTGAGAATCTAGAATCCATTTATAGAATCATGGACGGAGTTATATACATACCACCCAATATACATACCACCCAATAGAGGCAAAGGTACTCCAGATGAGTCAAGAGTAGAATTTAAAGAGAATTTACGAACAAAACATTCTGCACTATTTACATTATTCGGACTATTGTCCTCAACTTTGTCGCCATGTTTATCACAACGTTTCGGCGGTTGTACGCTCCGGCCTTTTTCAGGTGGTTGGAATGTCGAACTGAACCCTTTATTTCGCTCACTGGGTTAGACTGTTCTAGTTCCACGTGCCATGTCTAATGGATGTCAGTTATCTCCTGTTAATTCTCCTCTCCAAGTTCTCCACCGCCTTAACCAGGTATTGAACTCACAGTGGATAAAGGTGTTAGTTAGATCCAGTGACAGGACCCAAAGAGTCTGAGTTCAATACCTGGTTAAGGCGGTGGAGAACTTTGAGAGGGGAATTAACAGGAGATAACTGACATCCATTAATACGTTAACACCTCCAATTGAGTGAATTGAGGAGGAAAAGAAGACTTACTCTTATTTGACCGCATTAGCACCCGTTGCGGGTTTCTTCTGCTGTATCCTGTCTGCTTCAAGGTTCGACGTGTGGTGTTGTTTTGTATACCTACCTTGAATAGAAATAGTTTTTACAGGTACTTTTTCATTTCTATCAACTTGAACTCGTCCAGCAATTCTCATTTGACCTCCCTCATTCACGATCAACGCGCACTCGAATTCTTTTATATTTTTCTGCCGATTCCCCGTAAAGACTAAGCATGGTTGTGCGCAGAAATCCTGGTAGATCAGAATTTTTTTAATACTCAGATCCGCCATTCTGGCACCAAAGGCTATGCCGCATTCAAAGTCACTTAAAAAAAATAACATTCTAATGAGTAATGCATGAAATGAAATTCAGCAGGTTCCCGTGGCCATCTTTAAATTGGTATATCAATTAAATTTTTGCTACATCATTGGTTGATTAGAAATTTGTTATAAAAGGACATTTCTATCTATCTATCTATCTATCTATTTATCTATCTATCTATCATGATAATATTAGTAATCGGTATGGATATTTTCAAAGGGTTATAGATCCAGGGAGAGCTCTATGTCAAAAACAGAGCAATAATAATTACAGTGTAACCCGGATATAAGAGAAACCTGGATATAAGAGAGACTTTCTCTAGTCCCAAATTAGAGCCATACTTACCTAAACAAAATAGACCAAACCCGGATATAAGATACTTTTTCCGGTCCCGACAACTCTCTTATATCCGGGTTACACTGTATAAAGAAAACGAAGTCTTATACGACCATGAGGTGATATTTATTTCGTTCAGGTCGGAAAATTCAACCCCAAATCTTTAGACCTCGTTACACAAATATAAATCTATATATTTGTGCAACGAGGTCTGAACAGTTGGGGTCGAATTTTAACGAACAAAAATGTCATCACATGGTCTTTGAAGAGGTCGTTTTCTTTATAATCTATCTATCTATCTAAACTTTATTTTTAGTGGGTAAACATGTTTGAATTGTTGTTCCTGTCTTTATTTTCTTAAACAGTGAAATTAATATAAACCGGTCTAGACTAAGAAGTCCTGTTAAAGAAAACTTGTGCCTCCTAAAGCAATTTTTTTAGTAGAACTTCTCAATTTAGGCAGGTTATTATTAATTTCCCTGTTTAATAAAATTAAAAAATACAACAGGGATAAGCAACTCAAACACGTGTACCCACTAAACATAACGTTTATATTAATAAGAAATAATGTCGGGTAAATAATTTTCTAATATATATATATATAGGATTATTTAAAAAAATGAACCGATTTAATTACGCAATATGTTAATAAGAAAAAGCAACAGAAAACTTCAGACAAGTCACAAGTATTTTGCTCACAATCAACTTTTATTTGATATCTTGCAAGTCTTCAATGTGGCCACTACTTGCAGCACGGGCAATATCAGTGGTAAGAGACTTCCTCCAGACGCGTATCAGTATATTACGATTCACTGACTTGATCACTGTTGTTATTCGATATTTAAGGTCAAGGTTGGTGGGTAGCGGTGGAACATAAACGCGATCTTTTATGTATATCCACAAGCAAAACAAATCACACACAGTGAGGTCTGGGGATCACGCAGGTCAAGCACAAGGTTCAAGGTCTTGGGAAGTGCCTGAACGAGGTGTAGTTCTATAAGGTTTAAAATGTAGATGTCTTCTTAGCACAGGCCAGATAGTGGATTGAGAGATGTCAAGCTCATGGCTAGCTCGATTTGTGGACTTCCGTGGACTCTCCTCAAACGCAGCACGGATTCTCGCCACTTGTTCCTCTGAAACTCGTGCTCGTCCTGGACTTTTCCCTTTACACAGACATGCACTCTTTTGAAACTGGTTAAACGACTGTCGAATGTTCTTAGCAGAGGGAGGATTAATGTCGAATTGCATTCGAAAAGCACACTTCACCGTGACAGACGTATTCGTTTTCGCGAACTCGAGAACGGAGAACACAGAACACTTTTTGCTGAGGAAGCTTCTACCTGGCTTTTAAAATTAGTCTTAAAATTCTGATTTTTCTTGTTAACCTGATGGATAAGTTTTAATTTACAAGGTGAAATGATGATCATCAACATTATGGAGTTATCCTGATTCCTATTGTTTATGATTTATATGCTTTGTTTGAATAAAACATTGAGCTATCTCTGTGAATCAGTTTTAATATTTTATTTTATACTATATTAATAGGATTCACTTGGATTATATATCAACTGGATTTCATATATATATATATATTTGTGTATTTAGGCAGCAATCCTTCTTTCATGCACATTTCATTGAATACGACAGACAAGGTGCTTTTATTTAGTTTTTTATACAATTTCTCATGCGATCTAATATTTTTTTCTTTTCGGAATATAAATTATATAAAAAGCTGTCCGAATATTCTTTTTATTCAAGCGCTTTCGGCTATACATTTAGCCATTTTCAAGGATTATATTTTAACTGTTAAATAAGAAATAGTTTATTGTATGTATGTTTCATAAAATGTTTTCATTTTTTTTGTTTCAAAACACGGTCAAGATATGTCCATGTTCAAAGTTAATATTATTAAGTGTTGGTTTTTGTTTAAGGCTTCCATTATTTTTAGCCTTTTTTGCATGCAGATTATGATATTATATTAGTGCTGTCAACAAGTATGTTTCGAATAGTGTGCGGTAGGTCTCCATGAATATTTAAATGAGATCTAATTGAGCTATTGTCAGAAAGGTGTAGAGTTAGTCTGCGTGTCAAACATATTGTAATGTGGCCTATATAATTATTTACGAATTTTGATTGATCAGGAATACAATTTCTTAATGGACATTTCAATTCGTAAATAATATTTGCCCTGTTTAATTTTGTTCTAGGATGTGAATTATTGTTTTTAACTATAAGGTTAGAGGTTTGAATTCTTTTGCAATTATAATGTTCTTAATTCTGCATTCATCTTGTTTATAATTTTCGTTCATCTGATTTTTATAAAAAATATTAATATTTTTATTTATGTTTCTATTCTCGTCGTTATTATTAAAATTATTAGATCGCATGAGAATTTGTATAAAAAAACTAAATAAAAGCACCTTGTCTGTCGTATTCAATGATATATATATATATATATATATATATATATATATATATATATATATATATATGCACATTTCAATGAATACGACAGACAGATTCGAATCCATTATATTCACTTACGTGCTAATACCCTTGGGAAAGGTGTGAATCCTCTTCTTCTCCCTCCAACTATGGATAAATAGCAGGACAGACTGGGTTCTATAGCCTTGGATGGCAACTGGTCTAGGAGAAGGACAACTCTGAATTCAAAAACCTGCGGAGGGTCGTTTGGGGACCTTGTGGTACTCAGTGCGCCAGGTCTCTGTATTCGGACCTTCAAAACGTGTCGGGCTCTCAGTTTCTAGGAACTGATTTGCTTGACCCTCATACGTATAATTCGACGGGAGAGTCGATGATATATATATATATATATATATATATATATATATATATATATATATATATATATATATATATATATATATGTGTGTGTGTGTGTGTTTCATTGAATACAACGCACAAGAGAAATCTTATAAGTTTATAATTAAGTTTATAATGTACTTACACTTTTCCTTTTCTGGGTGCTAAGATACTGTAGAAACTATTCATAATAATTATTGCTTTAAGCGCTTTCGGACAATTCTTTAACCATTTTCAAGGGTTCGGTGTTTACTGTTGTTAATCATCGTTATTGTATTGTATAGTAGTAGTAATAGTGATTCTACGTAATTTTAGATGAGATGTGATATTAATTCCAAGTTGGGAGTATCTTTAAAAGACATTGAAAACGTCTTTTGCAATTATATTTTCGCAGAATGACGATACTATACAATATTGTTTCTGATAGGAACAGTTGTGCTTCGATGTAACGACAATACGTAGAAAGTTAAGAAAGTGAATAAAGGCTAATCAGTATTGATGATTGCGCTGACTCCATTATCAAAGGATTTAAAAACCACACAAGCTATCGCAATGAAAGGCTAATTAGAGCAACCAAAAGCTGTGACTTAATTAACGAGATCAGTAGGAAACTCCCAAAGAATAAACCAAAAATGGAAGAAAATCAAATGGACAATTATTTCAGGAGATAAACTGAAGGAAATTCAGGTGGAATAAAACAATTGTAAGGAGGACAATTGAAGAGAGAAACTGAATCACTATTAATGCTGGCACCTTCTTCTTTTATATGCCGTGTCACTTCAAGATGTAAGCGGTCATGACCCTCTACATCTTCTTGTCCCTTCTAGCGCCTAATAAGTTTTGTCTTTTTGTTATTTCTCTCAAATTCATTTACTCAAGTTCATCAAGTATGTTACGAGCTGCTTTTCTTTGTCTCTCTTTCTCTTAGTCTGTCTTGTGGGTATCAGACTTTCCAAGTCCTGCTTCATCATTATGTGCCCCCAAAATTCAAAATAAGGATCAATCATATAAAGAGTAAGATATGCAAAACACCTCGCAGTACTTTATCTTGATCTCCAGAGTAATTCAGTAATTACTACTAAAGATTGAAGGAAGCTTGTCATTCAATCTCTATTACCGCAAGTAAATTCAAGAAATTCTTCGTTTAAACATGTTTCATTGAACAAGACGTACTAGGAATCTCTTTTAAGCTTTTTGGTAATTGGTCTTTCATCTCCCAGAACAAAGTATCATGCGTAAATATCTAACACAAATCCACGGTGCCTGTTCAAATTTGCATTTGCATTTTAGTTGAAAATACAGCAGTACTATGCCAATCCAACATAAGAAAAACGATTAAAAATTTTGGAGACTCTTCATATTACAGGGTCGTAACCTACCATTAATAAAGTTTGTTTTGACCCAGCTGCGCACGCTAAAACCTAGTTTACGGCCGTAGTATGTGAAACAAAGTACATTTCAAATTCCAGACAACGGCATAAACGCTACACTGGTTATTTCTCGATATCTACCTTCTTTCCTTGAAAATGATAAAGTATTCGGGACATTACACACAATATCGGCAAGTTCCGTTACAAGTTTCCATTATTCGACATAAAGAGAAACTCACCAAAAAGCTTAACGGACAGGCCTTGCTCGTTCTATTTAGTATATATATATATATATATATATATATATATATATATATATATATATATATATATATAATGAAGACTGTCTTGCGACAGAACTGAAATTACCACTCATGCAATTAACAAATACATAAAGTCTTATTTTATCGATATCACCCCAAGCAATGCCACTAAAGCACATAGAGTTACAGGGTGTGGAAGAATTAGGAACAGAAACATTAATGATGAGCGGAAAGAAAAGAGAGTAATAAGAAGAACAGTAGATAGTGTTTGACATTGCATTTAAACTTTTGCAGATTAATGTTGGCTGGAAAGCATGGAGCCAGAATTGAGTTCCACAAGTGAGAAGTGCGAGAGAAGAAATTGTTAGCATAGAATTTACGGCTACAGCTTAACTGTAAACTTGATGAGATCTCGACGCCAGTTTAGTGCTGCGCTTAAATTAAAAGAAACTCTATATAGCATAACGAAGAGCTCATCCGGGCAATTGCCATGAAAGTATTTATAGAAAAACACAGAGAGGCAACCTTATGGCTGCGGAAAAGTGACTGGATACCGAGCCGCCAGATTAGGACTGATAATATTGCTGATTCTTCTTTGGATTTTATCAAGGAGCTCAAGGTAAATAGCAGGGGCACTGGACCATATGTGGCAGTAATAATCTAAGCATGGGCGAATGGTAGACTTATAAATATGTAAGATAGATTCTGGAGAGAAAAATTGTCTCGGCCGACATAGTGAACTGACTTTCTTCGCAGCTGACCTAGCAATGGATTTAATATAGTCTTTCCTCTTCATATTAGCAGAGAACGTGAGCCCGAGAAGGCGCAACAAACCACTTTCCTGGAGGTTAGCATCAGCCATGCTGATGAAAAGCAACGAAGGGTTTCTCAGATTATTAATTGAGAGAAGTTTACTTTTGAAGGAGTTAAAATTAACAAACCATCTTTTGTCCGGGTTAACAACGGACTTGAAGTCGTTTTGGACAACGGATGCCATTTTGACCTTGTCGGACTGATCATCCTTACCATCAAGGTAGGATTAAACTGTTGTGTCATCAGCGTAGATACCAAGGGGAGAGAATGATAATACCTAATACACATATTTAATGCCCTTTTGCACAGCCGCCAGTAATCGCGGGAGCCAAAGTTGTTAAAGTCTATTCAATGCCTTATTCTCTCGGCAAACAGGGACTTTTCACATTTGAGGACTCGCTTAAATTTATTGCGAGCAGCAACGAATAGGCACCTGTTGTTATGAGAGCTGATATGATGGTATAGCCGAAAAATAGTTCTTCCTCTGTGTTATGCTCCTGTGAACCATGAAGAGGATTGAGGTTTCACCTCGTATTTCCGAGAAGGGATGAAAGCGTCCATGCCGGCTTTGACCCAAGAAGAAACCTCAGTGTCGCAATTTTCAATTCGGAGTTTAAAGATGTAAGTTCAAGGGGCGTCACGGAGAAAATCTGTGAGTGAGTCCCAATCAGCATGCCGGTAACGGAAAGAGGTCTTGTGGATATGGGGTTCCTGCTTAATAGAGTAGTGGAACGATATATCAATAGCTAACACAGATTGGTCAGAATTATCAAGAAGGCAGTGTTGCGAAGCTCGGCACATGCGAGGAGAGGAAGTAAGAAATAAATCAAGTAGAGAAGCATGTTGCTTGGTTTTGCTAGGGAAACGATTAGGGAAGTCAACAATTTGAGTAAGGGATTGGGCAATGGAAAAATTGAATGTCTGAATAACGGTAACATCAGTGCATTTAGAATGTTTCAGCCACGTGACGTGACGAGCATTAAGCTCTCCGAAGATGTTCGCAGATGAATGGAGAGAAAGTGCCTTTTCTACACTGCCAGTAATTATGTCTAATATACTGCAGTCCTGAGAAGAGGGGGGGCGACGATAAAGGTAAAAGAGCTAACAGAGTTTTGTAAGGAAAGACGGAAGGACATGAAGGGGGTTAGGGTTAGGGCGTCGAGAGATAATTCCCCGGCCACCGGAAGATTATCCCGGATGTAAAAATCAAGGCCATACATGTGAATGCTGGAATCTTTTCGGCAAAAGGGGGAAGATATCCTGGAACCAAGAATTCATTGGTAGCAATGGAAGAATCTAAGTTAGTTTCACGGAGGGCAAAGATACCAGGCGACCGTTCTACGGTGCAGAAGATGGAATGGCTTCCAGGAATATTAGTGAAAGAAAGGCAGAGGCGGAAGGGTTGTTTTTATTCTTTGAGAGAGAGAGAGAGAGAGAGAGAGAGAGTAGTTGTCACTATCTGTCGCCAATAGTAATAGAAATTATCATCAGGTTTGCTCACCGGAAATACATGCAGGGACACCCACCCATGCGCGATATGGCTCTACAAATACCTCGATATTATGCGATTGCTGATCAGAGCAGCCTCTCTAAGCCCTATCAAAGAGACCGGGCTCCTAACGACTAGACGGAAGCGGCAGCCAGAAAACTGCCAACCCGGTACCCTCAAAATGGAAAGTCACAACCACTGGCTAGTCTGATCACCAAAAAGCTAAGACAGTTAAATCACCGTGGCCCTGGTAGAAGAAAGAAAACAAAAACCATGTAAACCATATCCTGAACAGTAAACAAGGGATGAACCTCTACTTATGTTCAATTGACATGGAAGGAGTTCAGTCCAGACGATCTACGCCTATTAACTTGTTAAGAAACAGCACATCAAATACACCAAAGGAATAAATTATGACTTAGTTCTTATGTCCACTAAGCACATTGGGGAAGGGTCTGAAGTGAGAAGCTCATTAATTAATAGCCATGGAAACAAATAATTCAGGACCACGAAGGAAGGAGAAGTGAAACATCAGAAACAAAACAAAACAAGAAATTAAATTAAAAATTTTACAAACGGCCAGATGGCCTAAGGCATTGTAAGTTACAAGAGACACTTCAATTTCTTCTTTCTAATTTTTAAATTGGACATTTTACGCGCAGAGCAGCCTGACTGAATTTCAGTGGTGCTTTGATACAATTACAGCAACTTTGAAGGATTTGTAGTGATGGTACAGGGGTGAAGGGTCAATTTTTTTTAACGATCTACATACTTTTCTTTTCTTTTTTTTTTAACTTCCGTTAAAGGAATTGGAGTTGTTTCCCATATACCAAAAACAACCAAATCAGCCACAGAGGAATGGCAAACTTGAAATAATATATATGTGGACACACAAATGAATGAAGCAAATTAATATGGAGATTTTAATTTAGTATATGCCCCAATATCCACTTTCTTGGGAAAAGATCAAAAGCCAAAATTATCGTTCAGTTTACTACTCAAGGATAGACTCTTTCCATTAAAATGTAATATTGAGAATTAAAAATAAATTAATGAGCAAGTACTTTATGCAGACGTGCCCGTATGAGCGTAACTATATATATATATATATATATATATATATATATATATATATATATATATATATATATATATGTATATGTATGTATATATATTTTTTAAAGACATTTTTTATGTTTATACGTTCTTTTTATAGATACAAATATTTAAGTAAGTAAATGCTCTGTTTATGATATATATAGTATTAACGACATTTACTGGCCTGAATGTCCGAGAAATTTTCATCCTATATAGGTACAGGTTCAATGATGCATATTTTCTATGAAAATGTCTTGGACATTCAGGCCGGTAAATGTCGTTTAATACTGTTTATTATAAACAGAGCATTTATTTTATTATTTGTATCTATAAAAAGAAGGTATTAGGTTGGTGCAAAAATAATGTCGTTTTCTCACATGAAGTTGAACGTCAAAAAACGACATTATTTTTGCACCAACCTAATATAAACATAAAAAATGTCTTAAAATAATTGTCGGACTTTGTCCATTTCATAATATATATATATATATATATATATATATATATATATATATATATATATATTGCAAATGGCAACAGTTTGACGAGGACGTAAGCAAAATCCTTCTTATTACATCTAAAGGCAACGCTGATAGGCGGTTACACGTCTTATCGACAATGATAGTCAGTTATGCCACAAAACGATTTGGCTTGCGCGAAGATAGGAAAAAGAAACCCTACAGCAAGAACCGTAGGGCTGAGAGGATACAGGGCCTGAAGAGATAGTTAAGGGTATTAAAAAAAAGGTACAAGCAGGCTAGCGAAGAAGAACGCTATTCACTATTAGAGCTGCGGGATGTTGTAAGATCCAAACTAAAATCTATTCGTAAAGCTGAGTGGCATCGGAGGAGAAGGAAGGAAAGAGCGAAGAAAAGATCATCGTTCTTCGCAGATCCTTTTGGCTTTACGAGGAAACTGCTTGGGGATAAGCGGAATGGTCAGTTAGAATGCTCTGCAGAGGAGATTAACAACTATCTCCAGAACACATGGAGTGACCCTGTAAGAGACAAGGAACTTGGCCATATAGAAGCCTTGGTTAATCCAACACATCCGACGGCTGATTTTGAATTAGACGAAACAAGCTGGAAAGAGATTAGGGAGGTAGTGAAGGCAGCTAGATCAGCCTCAGCTCCTGGAGAGAGTGGAGTTCCATACAGCGTCTATAAACGCTGCCCGAGTCTTCTCCAGCTCCTTTGGAAGATTCTAAAAGTAATATGGCGTAGAGGTAGAGTTGCAGACCAATGGAGATTTGCAGAGGGTGTATGGATCCCCAAGGAGGAAAACTCCAGAGATTTAGACCAATTCAGGAATATCTCTTTATTATGCACCGAAAGTAAGATCTTTTTCAGTATTTTATCGCGGCGCCTGACGAGATTTCTTTTGGTTAATAATTACATCGACACTTCAGTACAAAAGGGGGGAATTCCTGGTTTTCCGGGATTCCTCGAACATACTGGAGTAGTCACACAGATATTAAGAGAAGCTAAGGAAAATAAGGGCGACATCGCCGCATTGTGGTTGGACCTTGCCAATGCATATGGATCCATTCCACATAAATTATTAGAAGTGGCCCTAAGGAGATATCATATACCCGAGAAGATCAGCCTATTAATCCTGGATTATTATAACAACTTTCAAATAAGAACTACTTCCAGGTTTATATTTTCCGATTGGCACAGACTCGAAAGGGGTATTATTACAGGCTGGACGATCTCAGCTACCCTATTCACCCTCGCTATAAATATGGTGGTCAAATCGGCCGAAGTCGAGTGCCGAGGCCCTATGATGAAGACAGGAGTACGTCAACCACCTATCAGAGCGTACATGGACGATCTGACCATTACAACATCTTCGGTCACGGGGAGTAGGTGAATCCTTCGTAGACTTGGAAAGCTTATTACTTGGGCGAGAATGTGTTTCAAGCCAGCAAAGTCGAGATCGTTAGTGATCAAAGAGGGGAAAGTAGCAGATAATTTCAGGTTCTCGATATCGGGAACTACTATACCGACGTTGACAGAGGGACCCGTGAAGAGCCTGGGTAAAACTTTTTACAGCACCTTAACGGACACTTAATCTATCCGAATGACGATCTCCGAACTGGAAGTATGGCTAGCCAAGGTGGACAAGTCAGGACTTCCGGGCCGTTTCAAGGCGTGGATTTACCAGCACGCGGTGCTCCCAAGAATTCTCTGGCCTTTGTTTATATACGATTTCCCAATGACATCAGTGGAGACCATGGAATGGAGTATTAACGGCTATCTTCGCAGATGGCTGGGACTGCCGAGAGGTCTGAGCAGTGCCGCACTATATGGCAAATCAAATGCACTTCAACTCCCCTTTAAAGGATTGGTAGAGGAATTCGTAGTCTCTAGAACAAGAGGATTCCTACAGTACAGGGACTCTAAAGACCTAAAAGTGGCGGCAGCAGGCATAGAAATCCGCAATGGAAGGAAATGGAGTGCAGAGAGCGAACTGGGTATTGCGGAGGAGCGTTTGAGGCAGAAGGCTCTCATGGGGACTGTGGCATCAGGTCATGCAGGCTTGGGCTACTTTTCTGGTAACCGAGTCGAGAAGGCTAGAGATAAAGAGAAACGACGACTAATTCAAGAGGAAGTACGTACCAACGTTGAGGAAAAAAGATTATGCAAGATGGTGGGATTAAGCCAGCAGAGTGCATGGACACGATGGGAGAGTTTTTTTTACGGCGGAAGATAAGTTGGTCGGAGATCTGGCACTCCGACGCCAGTCGCATTAAATTTCTTGTGCAATCCGTGTACGATGTACTACCGAGTCCTGCAAACTTGCATATTTGGGGGATGAGCGAGTCACCATCATGTCCACTCTGTTCCAGGAAAAGCACGCTGAAACATATCTTAAGCGCTTGCCCAAAGGCACTTGGTGAAGGGAGGTACCGGTGGAGACATGACCAGGTACTAAAGAAATTGGGAGGAGAATGTGGAAGAAGCCTTTGAGAGGAAGCTGGAGAAATACCAGGAGCTAGTTGAGAGATGCAGAGCTAACAAATGGCGGACGACTTGCCTCCCAGTTGAAATCGGATGCCGAGGTTTTGTAGGAAGATCTGTATGCAGTGCTCTATTTATTTGAAATAACTGAAAATCCGAAAACCAGGAGACATTAAAAACAGCTAGAATACTGAGGAGGGTGCTGGTGTATTGAAAAATCTGGAAATCATTTGGTCTATAATTCGTGTCCAAAATGACACAATCGACAGGACAGCATTATAAAATAATCCGGAATACTAGTATTTCTAGAGTATTGAGGATACTTATTGTCACTTGATCCCCAGTAAAAACCAGCAAAGTTACTTCCGGTTTGAAAAATCAGTGAGGACAAATAATAGGAAGAATGGAACAGAAAGCCAAGATTTCCAAAAATTGTTTGTGAATCGTCTGTTCAAAGCGTTTAGCAGGTGCACTTAAATGGAAACGAGTTTGGTATGCTTAAATAGATTATTATATTTATTCACTGTATTTAGTCTCTTATTCAATTTATTTGCTTTATTATTTCATACATAGAATGTAAATATTATGGTTCCATTTTCCACCTAACACTATTCCAGACAAATCTCTCTCTCTCTCTCTCTCTCTCTCTCTCTCTCTCTCTCTCACTCTCTTGATATATATATATATATATATATATATATATATATATAAAATTTAACATTGAAGTCAACAGTCAGAGGCGAAAGTCTGTTTCATGCATAGTGATTGCGTTTAGCATGAAACAGTCTGTCGCCTCTGAGTGTTGACTTCAATGATCACTTTTATATTTACATACGCTCTGTCTCGGATATATATATATATATATATATATATATATATATATATATATATATAAACAAATGCTTGGAGGTACAAAATCTATATACTATTTTAAAAACAGGGAATTTATTAATGGTAATAGTCCCTAAATTTCCGGTTTATTTGAAGGTTCCTTGGATTGGGGATAAGGGCCAAAGCTTAGTTAAGCAAGTTAGTAAGGCGGTTTCTGGTTGTTTTTCTTCTGTTGCTTTGCGTTGTATTTTTCGAACTAGGTTTGCGTTTCCGTCGTTTCGCAAGGATGAATTGCCCTACATCAAATTAAGTAATTTGGTATATGAATTTAATTGCCAGTGCGCTGCTGGTTATGTGGGGCGTACAACCTTGCATTTGGAAACAAGAATTAATCAACATGTACCTTCTAAAATACGACATGGCAAAATAGATAACATATGTTATCTTCTCTCTACAAATGGAATCGGCTATTGCTCAACACCTAGTAGAGAATATAACCTGTGCCACGTCGTATACGAAGGAGTGGTTCAAAATTTTATTCACATAGCTGGTTCCAACAATCATTTGAAGATTTTGGAATCAATCTGTATAGGATTACGGAAACCTCTTTGCCGGCAGAAGGATTTTGTGAAGTCCCTTAATTTGTTGGGGGATATTTTATTTTAACTGTCCCTCTCTAATTATTTACACGCAATTTCCCCTCCCCTCGTTATAAGTATATATACCTATACGTTATTGATTTTAGCGTGTTTTTTCCCCTCTTTTTTTGCTCTTCATTTTCGTTGCTGTTCTTTTCGTTTAATTTATCAATTTTTCCAAGGATTTTTTCCTGATGAGATGTTGGACGAAAGGGCCTTAGTGACTATTACCATTAATAAATTCCTTGTTTTTAAAATACTATATATATATATATAGCTGGTCACTCGTATTCGAGGATACAGGTCTACTAGGGCGGCTAGCCAATCCCTATTGCAGACGCTTGTTCAGGCGCATTTGTGCTTATTCAACACCCACAGAGCCCACCTGTACTGCAACTATGCTGAGCAGACCTTAGTTACATTTTCTGGGAAAGAGCGTGTTATTTAGCGTGATCATCACGGCCAGCACGCTCAAACCCTCGGCCACGATGACTTGTGACCAAGTGTTCCGTCTACCCAATTTCATTCACAAGGTCAACTTGGGTCAAAACGTGGTTTTGTTTTCAGGCACTTTCTAAAGGTCCCGCACTCTGGGGACGACCCCTCCAGTCCGATAACACCAGGAAGTCTCCTTCCTGACAAATCAACCATGGTGTGATTCGAACCCGGGTCTCATAGTCAGAAGTTCTAACCACTCCGCTACCTGGCGCAGCATTTGTTTGAGAATAAGTTTCTGCTTGAGACCATACAACTTATTCGACACAAGGAGAAAACTCACCCAAAAGTTTGTTTGTTCTATTTAGTATAGTGATTTTCCAAGCGTAGCTTAGATGTGGCACAAGGCCGAAACTATGTGGCGCCCAGTGAGGATCGAACTCACTACTCAGTCGTAAATATTCTAGGGAGGCAAGCTCGCTAACCATCACACCGCCTCGAGGTGCCCTCGTTCTATTTAGTATATAACGTATCATGGGGCCTGCGAAACCATTCCACATCGTGTGGCAGTGTGGAAGCATTTGAAAGGGTCCGCCAGTCAATTATCCGACGGGTGCATGCGTGTGTAGACGCAAGCAGAGGACATTTTGAACATTTGTTATGAGTTATGGTGCCGTGGTACAACGATGGCTTTTGAGCATATGTTTATACGGACATTTTACCTTGTTTTGGTGTCAGGAACCCGCCTCAAAGTTTTTAAAAGTATTTTCGGATTGTATGTTGGATTTTACCATATACTTTCATTATTGAACTCGTCCCAGATGTGCCTTGATGACCACCAAACTTTCAAGAGGGAGAAAAATATTTCTCTTCTCTCTTCCATTTCCGTTTATTGCTATTTTCTATTTAACATTTCTAATATAGAGAATAGTTTTCTGCAGTTGTTATGTTCGATCGCTTTGTATTTTTGCACGGAAGGGTACCCCCACCAAAAAAAAAAAACCGCTTACCGCTCCAATTTGTTCCTTTTTATACTCTCGTGAAAACCAAACCTACACACTTATTCAAATTAACTGAAACAAAATGAATAATTCTGTTATTATTTACTTTTTTTGTATTTTTCCAATGAAACATAACCCAGTGCACATGTTAGTACTTCATATGTCCATTCCACGAAATCGTTCCTTGCAGATTGACCACAGATTTTCAATTGGATTTAAATCAGGAGAGTTTCGGTGCCAGTCTGTAGTACTTTGATGTATTCTCTGGTACGGGTACTGCTCCTAGTTAGCCTAAAAGCATTGGCAACCAAAGTTTTACACATGTAAATGATGGGTGTAAGGAAATGGAATAAATTTCAACAAGGTGATATTTTCATGTTTTTATACAACAGAGTAACAAAGGTGAGAAAATACACTCGTATGCATGTAAAAGAAAGAAGATATTCAAAAGTTAGTACTTATATGTGTGACACACATACATGTGTGTGTGAAAAGGTTCAGTCATCAAGGGGAAAGACATCCCCATAGTGGGTATCATCACTACAGGATGCTGGAAGGAAAAAAGAGAAAAGAGGAAGGAAGAGAGGAAGTGTCTCATTTTTATAGATGCTTAACAAAGGTCTCTAATGTCTTCTTTGCAAAGCCAAATGGAGGCAAACCTCAGTCCCTATATTAATATCATAATACCATAACATTAGAACGGGGGTGTCTATCATGAGTAATAAGAAATACATACACCCTTGTGTAAATTAATTGAAAATAAAACGAATAATTCTGTTATTATTTACTTTTTTTCTCGTATTTTTCCAATAAAACGTGACCCAGTGCACATATTAGTACTACGTATGTCCATTCCACGAAATCGTTCCTTGCAGACTGACCACAGATTCTCGATTGCATTTAAATCAGCAGAGTTTCTATAGTACTTTGATTTGCTCACTGGTAAAGCTTGCCAATTTGTTCGTGCAGCTTTACAAATTTTCGTACGCTTCCTTGGAATAACGTCCATCGCAATGAATTATATTTACTGTTAACTGGAAATGGATTGTTGTATTTTGTACTATAGAATGGTTTATTTTCAAAACACGGCCAACATATTGCGTCCATGTTCATAGTTGATATTATTGAGTGTTGTTTTTTTTGTTTTATTAATAAGGTTTCCATTATTGTTAGCCTTTTTTACATGTAGACGATGCTAATATATTTGTATTATCAACAGGTATGTTGTGCATAGATTCCGCTAGGTCTCCATGAGTATTTAAATTAGACCTAATTGAGAAGATTCAAGCTACATCTTTCTGATCATAGCTCAATAAAACATTCTATAATGCTAAATACATGCACACAACAATCCATTTCCATTTAACAGTAAATATAATTCATCCTTGATAATGGCTAAATGTATAGCCGAAAGCGCTTGGAAAAATAAAACATTTGGAAAGTTTTCGTATAATTTATTTATGGAAAAGAAAATATGAGAAATAAAAAATATATATAATATATATGAAAAATTAATCAAAGCACCTTGTCTGTCATATATATATATATATATATATATATATATATATATATATATATATATATATATGTATATGTATATATATATATATATATATATATATATATATATATATATATATATATATATATATGTATATATATATATATATATATATATATATATATATATGTAGGTAAAAAATCATTGGATATGTAATCCAAGTAGATCCTATTAATATAAAATATTAAAATTGATCCACAAGAGAGAGCTCAATATAATTTTTATTATAGAGCATATAAGTGAATTACAATTAATGAGATCCAAACAATTTACCTCATACAGATGATCATTTCGTCCGTGAAATTATCAATGCAAATACATTTACTACTTTTTATTAAATATATTTGCATTGACAAATCCAGGGAAAAACTTCTTTCCCATGAACGAAATAATCATCTGTATGAGGTCAATTGTTTGGATCTCATTATATGAACTGTTTAATTATATATATATATATATATATATATATATATATATATATATATATATATATATATATATATATATATATGTATATATATATATATATATATATATATGTATATATATGTATATATATATATATATATATATATATATACATGTATAAAACAGTTCATTCTATTTATCCACTATCTCATTTGTGGCTTCGATCTGTCTTTCTACAAATATTTTCATGGCAACTGTTCTGATGAAATCCCCCCCCCCCCTGCATGACGCTTGCTACTAGATTGGCAACTACGTATCACCGTTTTACTGCTGAACTTATATTTTAACGGTTTCTTATCTCACACTTCTCGACTGTGGAACTCCTTTCCGATTTCTTGCTTCACTGTCACATACAATGTTCAAAAATGTCAATGTAATGTCAGTCGCTATCATTTATTTTCCTGAACCATGTTGTTTTATTGTCCTCTCCTCACTAAACTCTTCTCATTCTTTTTAACTGTTGACTGATGAAAACTAGATTTCTTTCAAGATCGGATGAAAATGAAAAACCGTGTAGAAGAAGAATATAAAATAATAATAATAATAATAATAATACTTACAGAGATGGGACCTGTAACAATTTTATGGAACTTTACAATACACAGAGACAAAACAATCAAAGCTAATCGCCCTGACATCGTGATTAAAGATCGCAAAGACAAAAAGTGTCTTTTACTGATATTGCAGTCCCTGTAATGTATCTTTGAAGATCTTCAAAAAGCTATCAAAATACAAGGACTCTGAAATCGAAATCTCAAAAATGTAGCACATGAGAACATAAACAATCCCTGTTGTAGTTGGAGCCCTCAGATTGAATGTAAAAGATTCCAGTAGACTCAATGAAGTGATTCCTGGAAGACTATGTCTTAAAGAAATACCAAAAATTGTTCTCACGAGTACAGCCCACACCTTACGAAGGGCTTTATCTATGTAAACTATGTGTGTTGTTGGTCATTTTTTTAATTGGTCAGTGGAAAATGTCATGATGCCATTTCTAACCTTAGGAAAGAAATGTGTACACACCAGAAATCAAAGGAAATAATATAATAATAATAATAATAATAATAATAATAATAATGATAATAATAATAATAACAACGACAACAACAACAACAAATAGCTGAGCGGACTGAGTTACCCGTTCATAAGGTTTCTAATTGGGCCCAATCTGCAAGATTACGTGTTACTTTTATTAAAACCTGTAACCATCACGCACAGACTTGGTAGCGAGATGTATGTGACTGGTACACCCTGAATGGACTATGTTGCACATCGGGCGTATTGGGCTTTAAATATCACTTTGCTGGCATATTCACTTCCTCAATATTAATAGGTAAACCCTTACCAGACGGTATGTCATGACGTATACTGGGCTTCGTATTGCTCTATTGCTCAGTAACAACAACAATAATAATGATGATGTCACTTATTGAAGTTTGTTAACTGCTTATTTAAAAACTAGTTCTCAATGATATTTATTCCAAGTGAAGATTTTGTTGTGTTTATCCTATCCAAAACATTAATTCTTTTGTTTATTTATTCTACAGACAATAAAATTATTGTTTATTGCAGTGGTTCCCAAACGATTTTGGGCCATACTTCAGTTTGGTATTTCTAAAATTCTGGTGCCCCCACCCCCTGTAATATTTAATTCTTACATATTCAAAATTTTATTGCAATTCACATGAAGGAAGATTAAACGACCATTAACTTGTCTCCAACCAAGTCTCCAAAGACCATGTCGTCCATGAAAGAGAAAAATTAAAAAAACAAAGCAAAACAAAAAGACAGTTAAATATATACAGTTTCAAAACATATAAAAGAGAACTGAAAGGCAGAAATATAAAATATTTGGGTGAAAGTTTATTCTGTAATATACTTTGATCATTTTAATCATGAAATAATAATGCAAAATGGAATCTGAGCTCACTAGAAAACAATTAACTGTTAATAACTCAGTCTCGAATTACCCCCTTATTTTGTTGTTTATAGTAAGCTGAAGGGTGCACATCATAAACATGACCCATCAAAAATATTACCATGCCCCTCCAATGAGGCATACACCCCACGTTGGGAATAATTGGTTGTCTACATTTGCTTCGTTTTGGAAATCTGTTAAGCGTGTTGCACTTACCGTTACTGCGGTCTTCCACAAGCTGAATACGCCATGTTTTCATTTATTGTAGATCTTTATTGCGTGCTGTTTTAATTAATTAATTTTTAATTAACTTTTAATTAACTTTTAATTAATTATGAAATTATGATATCAGATATTGAACGATTGACATTGCCAGAATATCTAATCAACAGCTAGTTGGATTTACGAGGTGGATCAATTAATCCGCAGCCTGACATTTATCATCTGCATTTTTGATCTGAAGTTTTCACTGTATAATGTACGATCTATGTGATTTATATTTGTAGGATGTGTCTCGTCACAGCTCACGCCGGAATGGACTTTGCACTTAGCGTCATTCAGAGAAGCTAGGTGTGGGGTTGATCTGACATGATATATATATATATATATATATATATATATATATATATATATATATATATATATATGTAGAAAACTGAAAGGCAGAAATATAAAATATTTGAATGAAAGTTTATTCTGTAATATACTTTGATCATTTTAATCATGAAATAATAATGCAAAATGGAATCTGAGCTCACTAGAAAACAATTCACTGTTAATAACTTATTCTCGAATTGCTGCTTTATTCTGTTGGCATAGTAAGCTGAAGGGTGCACATTATAAGCATGCCCCATCTAAATATAATTATATGTAAGAAGAAATGACTTGAGGCAGCAGAAATGTTGTTCTACAGAAGCACGATGAGAATACCATCGACTGAACACGTGAGTAACAAATAAATTTTAAGGAAAATGTATGTTTATACTTAAAATCAGAAAGAGAAATTTCTAGGACAGTTTGAGAATTTGACACCCAGAGGGCATACTTAGGGCAAGAGGGATGAAGCTTAGTAGTTACTAAGTCGTTCTTGAGTTTTATTTGTATCTATATATACAATGTATAACAATAAAATCTCTATATATGTAAGTCCGTAGGCTAATGGTGAAAATGATCTTTATTTTAGGCAACGGATTTTAACATAATCTCAATTTTACTCAATAAATTTAGATAATTAATAGTTATTAATCGCGTACTGACAAATGAATTAATCGATGAAATACTCAGATCAATATTTCCGCCGAATGCAAACACCTGTGTCAACCCAACTGCACCTGGGTTGCAAGCGTGGAAAAAGTGTCATATGGTAGATATATAAACACCGACCCGAGAGGGGTAGCAGGGGAAGCGTCTCTCAGACTTCGCGAACGAGAATCTAAGCTCCTTCCGGATGAGAGATACAGACCCCCCTCCGACCAACAGGTTAACAGTATTTGACGAAGTTCCGGAATGAAATAAAATATAATGTTAATTATATGTAAGTCTTTTGTTATCATAAATCAGTACAACGACTTCGTCATATATTCAAAACTGGATTATGTGCATTGACAAGGAAGAAGTTTCTTTGAAAAGTAAATATATATTGTGTAATATAAAAGCTTTTTTTAATTATGAGCCTACGGATGTAGCTTAGTAGTTATTAAGTCGTTCTTGAGTTTTCTTTTTGTTCTATATGCCGTGTCCTTTCACGACGTGTACGATTATGACTCTCCACAGCTTCTTATTCTTTAGGAATGGTTGTCCTTTTCCTATATCCCCCATCTCCTATTTTCGCCATCCATTTACATAGGCTCATCCGGTAAGTTACATGCTGTCCCCCACCCGTTCATCTTGCTTTCAGTACGTCTTGTGAGTGTCAGAATTCTCAAGCCTTCTTTCCTCTTTACGTGCTCTAGAAATTGCAACAGTCTCTTTCTAATTCTAAATACAAATGTCTTTTTTTCCGTTTTCATTAAAACTTCCCCGTGGCTCACATGCTCCGTTCATGTTATTCTCAGCATTCTTGAGTATATGTTTAATCTACGAATGAAATGCTCCTTCAGACACTAAATCCATATCTTCTATTTTTTCGCAAAAAATTCCACTAGCGTTTTACTAACTATTTTTTAAGACATTTTTATGTTTATACATTTTTTTTATAGATACAACCCTACGCGTTTTGCTTACAACCAGGACTGTAAGGCCTCAATCCTCGACCTGTGTTTTACCTCCATCCCTGAGTCTTGTAGTACCACGCAGCTCTGTCCTATCGGTAACTCCGATCATGCTGTAGTGTCTGTTAGTATCTCCTTCAGCCCCACCACCTGCAAGGAGCCTCCTACCACCAGAACCTCATTCTGCTACCAACGGGCTGACTGGGACTCGTTTCGTGATTTCCTCCGCGATGTCCCCTGGGATGCTGTATTTAAGCTCCCCATTCAAGAATGTGCTTCAAAGGTCTCTTCCTAGGTTAAAGCTGGAATCGACGCTTTCATCCCCTCAAGGAAATTCAAGGTCAAACCGCGCTCCTCCCCTTGGTTCACAGCAGCTTGCTCAGCCGCCATTGCCCATAGGAGCCACTTCTTCCACCGTTTTCGTAGTGATATGTCTGACTGCAATAGACGCCTATTTACCTCTGCCCGTAACGAGTGTAAGCGTATCCTCAACGAAGCTAAGTCACTATTTGCTGCTCGGATGAAGGAACGTATTGCATCTCGCAAATTCGGCTCCAAAGATTATTGGCGCCTCTGCAAGAGCGTTCTGAACAATAGCAAACCCTCCATTCCTCCCCTGTTCAATCAGTTTGAGGTCCTGACCACCTCTGCCGACAAGGCTGAATGCTTTGCTCGGAAGTTTTCTTCCAATTCAACGTTAGACTCTTCCGGGGTACCCATGCCCGATTTCCCTCCCAGAACCGAGGCCCTTTTGAGCGGATTGCACATATCCCCGTCGTTGGTATTGGGCATTATTTCTAACTTAGATCACCACAAGGCTACTTGTGTTGACGGGATACCAGCCATTGTCCTGAAGAAATGCGCGCCTGAACTGGCGCCTGCCCTCTCTAAATTATACAACCACTGCCTCAAGGAGTCTTGTTTTCCTGACTGCTGGAAGTCCTCAACCATTGTTCCTGTCTTTAAGAACTCTGGTGACCCCTCCGACCCTTCTAATTACCGTCCTATCAGTCTCCTACCCCTCTTCAGCAAAGTCTTCGAAGCCCTTATCAACACCGAAGTGATTAATCACCTGATATCCCATGATCTGCTCTCAGACAAGCAGTATGGTTTCCGCTTTGCCCGATCTACAGCCGATGTGCTTACGGCCATCACTGAATTTGTCTACCAAGCTATTGATAATAACGGTGAAGCTCGTGCCGTGGCCCTAGACATCTCCAAAGCATTTGATAGAGTTTGGCATACCGGCCTTCTTCGCAAGCTCCAGGGTTATCACAGGTTGACTGTTTGACCTAATACAATCATTCCTGTCAAACCGTGAATTGAAGGTCGTTCTCAATGGATTCATCTCCACTAACGCAGGTGTTCCTCAAGGCTCCATCCTAGGCCCTACTCTGTTCCTCATATTCATAAACGACCTTCCTGACGCCATAGACTCCCAAGTCGGCATCTATGCGGAAGACACCACAATTTACTCCTGCCTCAAACACAAATCTAGTGATTCTGACAAAGTTAACCTGGCAGTTCGAATAGAAAAGGACCTCTAATCGGTTGTGAACTGGGGCGAGAAATGGATGGTTAACTTTAACGCCTCTAAAACAAAACTGCTCTCTATTAACCACCACAAGGATCCATCCCTGCATCCCATTAGAATGTCTGAAGACCAACTTCTCGAGAGCTCCTCTCTGCGGCTGCTCGGTCTCACGCTGGCCGCTGATCTGAGATGGAACAAATACATCGAGTCAATTGCATCATCCACCGCAAGGAAAGTTGGCTCCCTGTGCCGAGCCAGGAAATTTTTCTCCCCGGAATCGATCCTCCAAATCTATAAATCGACCATTCGCCCTTGCATGGAGTATTGCTGCCATATATGGTCTGGAGCCCCTGCTGTTTGCCTCAGGGTTCTTGATAAGATCCAGAGACGGGTATGCAATGTAATTGGCCCTGATCTGTCATCTCGTCTGCAGTCGCTCTCTCACAGACGCGACGTTGCATCGCTCTGTCTTTTTTACAAATACTTTCACGGTAATTGCTCTGAGGAGCTGCTTTCGCTGGTTCCTAGGCCTCATGAATTTAAACGTCCCACGAGGCTGGCATCCCGTTCCCACCCCTTCACCGTTGAAACTGTTAGATGTAGACGTCTCTTCTACTCCAATAGCTTCATGTCTCGCACATCTCGCCTGTGGAACTCCCTTCCTTATTCCTGTTTCCCTGACAAATGCAATCTCCAACTATTTATGTGTAACGTCAATCGACATCTCCAGTTGCCTTGATCTATCCACTTCCCTTCTCCACATCCTTTCACCTTTCATTCCTATCTGCTCTCGCTCCAAATCTTCTGTAACCCCCTTGCCTTGATCGATCCACTATCTTTCTCCACATCCTCTCCTTTACCACTCCTATCTGCTCTTCCTCCAAACCTTCTGTAACCCCTTGCGTGCTAGTGGCCTCCAGCCTTGCTTGGGGTGATAAGCTTAAAAAAAAAAATTAAGTAAATGCTCTTTTTATAATAAACAGCATTTACCGGCTTGAATGCCCGAGAAATTTCATAGAAAATATGCGTCCTCTGACAGGAATCGAACCTGTATTCTACACGGAACCTTCATATAGCCTCACATGCTATACAAGTTTAGCTACAGAGGATGCGTCTGGTTAGCAAGCTTAAATTACTTTTTTTAAATCATGTGAAGTTTGTAGCATAAAAACAGTAATTCGACCATGCTAACCCGACGCTTCCTTCGTAGCTAAATTGGTATAACACGTCAGACTATATCACAGTTCCGTGTAAGGTACAGGTTCGATTCCTTTCGGAGGACGCATATTTTCTATGAAATATCTCGGACATTCACGCCGGTAAAAGTTGTTTATCCTGTTTAATATAAACAGCATTTACGTAAATATTTGTATGTATGTATGTATCTATCTGTATATATATAAAGTATAGCAATTATATATATACAATGTATAAGAATAAAATCTATATATATGTAAGTCCGTAGCCTAATGGTGAAAATGATTTTTATTTTAGGCAACGGATTTTAACATAATCTCAATTTTACTCAATAAATTTAATTAATTAATAGTTATTAATCACATACTGACAAATGAATTAATCGATGAAATACTCAGATCAATATTTCGCTATCAAACTACGGACTCTTGTATATATATATATATATATATATATATATATATATATATATATATATATCGCAAAAGATATTTCTGCCCATTAACTGTTTTTTTTATCTGTTTATATAAAAGATGCTGAAAATTAAATTTAGGATTTAGGTGACAGTCTAAAATATTTTTGAGCGATTAGACAATCCTCAAGTTGAATATAGTACAGAGTGTTGCCGATATATTTTGAGAGTCGCTGTGCAAAAAAATAGGGAAGAGACAATGGAAATATGTGTGCTTTCAAAAACTTTGTTCCTTTATAAAATTACCCGAAATATATTTATAAGAATGTAGTAATTTGTGAAACAAAGAAAAGAGCACATACCTGTTATATAATATCGGCCGTCCTATATGGCATTGATAGTGGAACAATCTCTTCACAGATGAAGAAATGACTTGAGGCAGCAGAAATGTTGTTCTACAGAAGCATGATGAGAATAACATGGATTGAACAGGTGAGTAACAAATAAATTTTAAGGAAAATGTATGTTTATACTTAAAATCAGAAAGAGAAATTTCTAGGACAGTTAATGAGGAAAGAAGGGTTAGAGAATTTGACACCCAGAGGGCATACTTAGGGCAAGTGGGATAGAAGCAAACCGTGAATAACTTAACAAGTTTGTATAATTGAATGACAGAACAGCGACTGGAAGGGATAATGAAAAGACAAACCTTATTAATAGCTACAAAGGTTAGGAAGCTGTGGAGGACCATGATCGTTCGTAACCTAAATGGACTGTGATATACAAGAAGAAAAAGAAGTGACTGAGATGTGTGTAGCGTAACAGTTATTGTTGCGGGAAATAGAATCAGTGCGCCGAGTTCAAAATCCTGCTTAGTCTGTTTCGTCCTTTTGGGAAAGGCATGAACACATTTCTTCTTTGCCCTGGCATTAAGACACAAGGAAGCCATCCTATTATTAGACAAATCATGGCAATTCTAAAAAAAAGTAAAAAAAAAAAGGCAATGGACGAACGGAGATGGCATTGGAAAATTGTTTTGTAGCAGAAATGTTCATGATGATTTGAAAAATCATTTTTATCTACATTATTTTTGATTGACTGATTTTTTTTACGGCTTATCAACCTATTGCGGATTATTTAAAGCCAGAAAATATTTTTAGTTTGAAATAATTTTTTAGGAGATAATAATGAATTACAAATATAAGTTCTACTAATTAACCCATAACTGGGGGGAAAGAAGAGGTAAATTCGTACCGTTCCCAAAGGTATTTATGCGTAAGTGAAGCGAACTGGAATTGGAACTCAGCTCTACCATTTCTAATTCCGAGCCGTTATCCATTACATCTCCCGCACATCCAAGCTTACAACACTTGGCATTCCCAAGCAGTCACCCAGTACTGACCAGGCTAAACGTCGCTTAACTTTGGCGATCGTACGAGAACCAGTGTTTCAACATGATATGCCTGTAAGCTTAGATTATTTACATTTGCACTATTATCCCCATCTTTGCTCTTATTATCACAACGTTTCGCCCTTCATCAATCCCGGTAACCTTCAGGTGATTACAAACTGGACCTTTTATTTATTCTCGTCCGCTTGTGGAAGAAAAGATGTTTAAAGCAAAGCGAGCACGTATAGGCCTGGCGTGCAAAAACGAATAAAGGAAAGGAAAAAGAAATATGGCCGCCCTGACACCTTAATTTAAGAAAGACACTGAATTGGCAAGAGTGGTTGGACGTATACAAATTTTTTGCGAGATCAACTCGGCACAAAAAACACCACGCGATAAACAATAGGCAGTTTGCCTGCTACTTGTACGGAGAGACTTCGTCGGTTGGAAAGAAATTACTTGGTTCAGTTTGACACACCGCTGTCCATGCTTAGGGATATCTTGTCTCCTTTTCGCGAATTACCTAAAGCTTTGGTTCGTGAAGTAGGAGACAGAGTCATTGTGAGTTTAATCCTTGGATTGGGCAGTATGTACTTGGACTCAGTGTAAACAGGACGTACAATAACTGAGCAGTACTACATAAAAACTAGACGAGATATCCTCAGACATGCGCAGTGGAACGAAAACAATCTACAATCTGGAGGGTACAATGGCCGCCGTTGTGATAATAACAACAAAGATGAGGACAATAGTCCAAATGGACATAGTGTATTTTACACTTGATGGCTTAAGAAGTTCAAAATCTGAATAATAGATTTTATAATGATTTTGTTAAAAATGGGGAAAAAAATGCATTTTTTTATTTCTTTTTTTCAGGAATATACAGGGTGTTTCCAAAAATTCGACATCATTTCGCAGGCCAATAATTTCGGCAATTCTTGTTGAAATAATCTCAAATTTTCACAGGATTTATAGAAACAGATCAAGATTTTATATTTAATGGAAGAGGACAGTAGGTGGTTATCTCAATGAGAATCTGCCAGAGAGATGGAGCGGACGTGGTGGAGATGAAGACAGTTTTCTGATGAAATGGCCGCCGCGGTCACTTTACCTGTCTCCGGGTGATTTCTTTTTATGGGGATATGTGAAGGGACTGGTCTATGTCCCTCCACCTCTTCCTTCTAGCATTGATGAACTCAAGCAGAGAAACACTTCCGCACTGGATAACGTTACAGGAGTCATGCTACAACGTGTTTGGCAAGAGCTTAACTACCGACTTGACGTGTGCCGTGTCACAGGCGGTGCACATATTGAACACTTATGAAATCGGTCCCATAATAAACTTATGATGTTCGACATCTAAACTGTCCAATTTCATTGAGTTAGACGTAGTTGTTTTCCAGATAATTGCTTTTAAAATGATGCCAATTTTTTTTGGACACCTGTACAATTCTATTTGATTTTGTTTGTTTTTTTTTAATTAATAAAAGATAATTTCAATTTAATAAACTGTCTATATATTTTTAATTTTGAATTTGAATTACTACTCGCATATTCTTATTTCAGTCCTCTATAAGTTTCTTGCTTCCAAGGTGAAGCAATTTCACATACATAATACACACACTAGAGAATGTATATAATCAGTTTTGTATAAATAAGTGTTGTAAAGCTCTCAACCCAACCTACTTCTCAAAACTTGATTAAATGATCAAGTATCAGATTTTTCTTTTTAAAGAGTTTCTTAATCAGGCTAAGAACTTTTCAGCAGCTTTCTTAGATAATTTAATGAAAGAAACACTGGTGAGGGTCACACACACACACACATACACGCACACATATTTGTATATAACACTCATTATATAATTTACGGTAAAATAGTCTCGTGAATTAACGCGTTGGTTCGTGATTCGGTGACATGGTAATTGTGAGTTCAATCTCTGGGTAAGGATGTGTGTCCTTGGACCCGGTGAAAACAGCGTACAATAACCGAGCAGTACCAAATAAGAAGTAGACGAGATATCACGAGAAATGTAGAGTGGAACGAGAACAGAGTCTGCACCACGTAGATTAAATGAAGAGTTCAGTTCGGATTATGCAACAGCTGAAACGTAGTGATAAAAACAAAACGTAGTGATAATGACAAAACGTAGTGATAAAAACAAAACGTAGTGATAATAATAAAACCTCGTGATAATAATAAAACGTTGTGTTAATAACAAAACGTTGTGATAATGACAAAACGGTGTGATAATAATAAAACGTTGTGTTAATAACAAAACGTTGTGATAATGACAAAACGGTGTGATAATAATAAAACATTGTGATAATAACAAAACATTGTGATAATAACAAAACTTAGTGATAATGACAAAACGTTATGATAACAACAAAACGTAGTGATAATGACAAAATGTAGTGATAATAACAAAACGCTGTGATAATAACAAAACGTAGTGATAATAAATCTTTGTGATAATAACAAAACGTTGTGATAATAAGGAAACACTATGGTAATAACAAAACATTGTGATAATAACAAAACGGTGTGATAATAACAAAACGGTGTGATAATTACAAAACGTAGTGAGAATAACAAAACGCTGTGATAATAACAAAACGTAGTGATGATAAAACGTTGTGATAATAAAACGTTGTGATAATAACAAAACATTGTGATAATAACAAAACGGTGTGATAATAACAAAACATTGTGATAATAACAAAACGGTGTGATAATAAGGAAACACTGTGATAATAACAAAACGGTGTGATAATAAGGAAACATTGTGATAATAACAAAACGGTGTGATAATAAGGAAACACTGTGATAATAACAAAACATTGTGATAATAACAAAACGGTGTGATAATAAGGAAACACTGTGATAATAACAAAACATTGTGATAATAACAAAACGGTGTGATAATAAGGAAACACTGTGATAATAACAAAACGGTGTGATAATGACAAACCTTAGTGATAATGAAAAAACGTTGTGATAATAACAAAACGTAGTGATAATGACAAAACGTAACAACCTGAATGTAAATAATGATAATTCGACTTCCCAAGAATTCAGACAGGAAAAGCATTTTTGCTTTTTTTCCTTCTAAACAAAGTGCAATTTTATTTTATTTAAAAAATGAACTTCACAGAAAACTGTGGAAAACAATCGAATTTGTCTATTAATTTTCAACAATTTCAGGAAAAAATAAATTTCTTGTCAAAATATATTAATGATCAACCTTGATGTTTGTTTCCGATTTAAATACCTGACCCTTTATATTTGTAACGCTTTGACCAGAGAAAAGGCAACGTGATGTTTCGGTAGCCAAATATAATCTGTGAGAAATATGATCAAGCATTGGCTCATTCTTGGGTTTGGACATTTTTTTTTATTGCCATCAAAGCGTAGGAAACTTTTCGAGGATCAAAGAATTCATTTTTTATTTTAGCGCTCCTAAAATATCTCAGTTAATGGAGAAAGAATTGAAACTTGTCATCCTTAATTTTCAAGATAGACGTAGACATTTCATTAATTTCTGGCCGAATTGTTAATTTTCATTCAGTTTTTGAAGACGTTGATTCTAACTTAGGTAAATCGTTTATACGTAACAGTATTAAAAGCGAACGTCTTTACCTTGAGATTCACTCAACCGGACCACCAATATGGTTGGTCGATTGGAGGAAGTAGCATTTTGTTGTCATGTACAAACATGCATTTTTCGAAGCAATGACCTCCATTTGTTGAATTATCGATTCATCAGACCATAAAAAGCTATTTGCTAATTCATTCATCCGGAGGATGATATTTCGGTAAAGGTTTCTGTATTAGGTGATTAACTTGAGTGAGTTTACATCTATTTCCGGGTATGAATTATTACTGATTTTATTTATTCAAATTTGCTTAGTTAGGCAAAAGGCCTCAAGTATGGGAGGATCGAACTCACTACTCTGTAGCAATGGGTAACCAGAACAGCTGCCTAATCATCACTTCTCAATGAAGTGGTCTGTAACTTGCTAAACTAAGCTTAGTTTGGTACAAGGTTGCAAGTATACGGCTCTCTGTGAGGGTCGAACTCCTCAATTGTAATTTTTATTCAGACTAGCTCGTTAACCATTACAATACGCTGAGGCTACCATGGATTGTATGTATGTATGTATAAATCTTATTCTGTAGACACCCCTATGGAGTACCAGATGCTGCTGTGGTTTCTGTAGTAAGCAGATTTTTATGGGGAGTAGTTGCTAGCTTTACACCTAACCGGTCTTTAATTGAAAGATGTCCATCTCCTAGACTGGTTGCCAACCAAAGCTAGAGAGATCAATCTGCCCTTTTACTAACTTCAGGTTGGGGGCGCGGAGGCGGAAGAAAAGATGGAGGCATATCTTTCCGAGATAACTTTTGGAAAACAAAACCAAACGTAATGGCCTTTGCTGGAATTGGAACTCAACAGGTCAATCACATTTTCCTTGACAATAACCACTACGCTGCGTGCACATACATCATTGTGCCAATTAATTGAAACAACCGCTTTAGTTTCCTTTCTTTCAAAGTACGGCCAGTTTTAGACCCACTGGAGGGACAGGGTGTAATCGATTTTCAGTGGTGTGCAGTAATATGTTTCTATTTTCGGGGTGTATGATGAAATTTGTTTGGCCTTGAAAAATATCGTGCCATCCATGATTGCATCAGATTTTTATCACGCCCTGACACTAATCGACTGTCGATTAGTTGTCCTACGGACATTGTCTCCTTTATCTAAGGAAGCGTACGAAAATTGTAACGTGGGATGAGCACATTGGCAAGCCTTACCTGTGAGCAAACAAAATACTATAGATTGGCACGGAAACTTCCCTGATTTAAATCCAATCGAGAACCTGTGGTCAGTCTGAAAGGACCGACTTTGAGGAATGGACATACGAAGTACTAACATGTGCACTGGGTCATGTTTCATTGGAAAAATATGAAAAAATGTAAATAATAACGGAATTATTCCTTTTGATTCAATTAATTTGCATACGTGCACGTAGCTTCTTTTTCGTCATTAGCACTTTTGGGCAATTCTAGATGATTGCTATAAGGGAGTCATTATATTAAAATATTTGTCTCCTGTTGGCTGATTTAGGACTTCCACCATTCTAAATAATGAACGTTTGACTTTCTATAAGTTTGGTTATGTTTATCATTATGTACGGACCATTAAAGATTAGAAATTATTGAAAAAGAAACATTTGAATTCAAGATTTCGATCAGTGAGTGATGTATGTCAAGTGTCAAAATGGTGATAGTCGTGGGTTTGACGATAAACTCCATCCGGCAGCAAGATCGGGATATTGGAGGTTTGAGGAGAGTAGTATGACCTCTTTATTATTGTTGTCCTCGAGTCCACCATGAACTCGGATGGTAGTCCTGTTAGGGTTTCAGTTATCGACAAGTAGTGAACCCCCTCCAAATACTATGAAAATATGAAAAATACTGTTATGGTAATTTGCCCCCACGTACGTATGGACACTCCCCGTTATAAATAGGAGCAGGTACTGCCTTTTGGAAAGGGAAGTTTCCAGCAGTCAGCTTTGACAGTCAGACCAAACATTCTTGCTCTAACGCTCTCGTTTGTATATGTTTGTATTACTGTTTATGTTAATATATTTAATTCAATTCTTCTCTTTGTGTTTTTATTTCTGGCCCTAACAAGGCCACAACAATTAAATATTATTTAATCAGTAAACTTTTGGCAAATATTTCTATAGCAATACTTCTATGATGCAATAACTATAATAATAACACAATCTCTATAAACACAAATATCTCTATAACTTTTCACTTCTTTGAAGAAAACAATCATAGACTTATAACATGTTAACAGTTTCTTCTCTCATACTTCTCGCTTGTGGATCTCTCTTCTGGCTTCTTGTTTTCTAGTTAACTTTGAATTTCAAAAATTTAAACGCAGTGTCAGTCTTTATCTTCAGTCTTCTTAATTGCTGATCTTTTATTGTTCTCTGTCCTAAAAAGATCATTATATAAATGTTATGGTAATTTACCTATGCACGCATGGACTCTCCCAGCTATAAATAGGAGCAGGTACTGCCTTTTGGAGAGGGAAGTTTCCAGCAGTCAGCTCTGACAGTCAGACCGAACATTCTTGCTGTAACACTCTCGTTTGTATATGCTTGTATTACCGTTTCTATTAATATATTTGTTTAACTAAATTCCTCTTTTTGTGTCTTTATTTCTGGCCCTAACAAGGCTCACAACAAATACATTTTCATAGTAACATTTCCAGCAATACATTTTTATATAAAAATTACCAGTAATACATATTTATAGTAAAATTACCAACAGCATAATTTTATATTATTTACTAACAATACATTTTATAGCAAAAGAACCAACAATAAATTTTATCTGTAGTTGAAGGCATACGATTACGTTCAAAATATATTTAGCTAAAGCCATATAATTATATTCAAAATATTTAGATTTCGTCATTAATTAACCCATAGAGATGTTGATATGTCGCTAAACAAAATCAACCTATCAATCACAATGGTGGTAACCGATTTCACTGTTACAGTCTGGACAAGTAATAGGAAACATTCTTTTTTTCGTGATCATGACATGTCAGTGACGAGACATATTGTAAATGTTAAATTGAACGGGAGACATGAGAAACAGGTGTGTGTCATTTTCATGGGAATTAGTGTGAAATGAGTATTTTCCGCGTCAATAACCGTATACTTACTCCACCCTCACATCCAATTTGATGGTTATAACACTTGTGAAGATCACAACTTTCTAACTTCATAAATATTTATTAAGATTATCTCAACAATGATCTATATTAGGATTATCTTAGTCTGTCCTGAAGCCACTACCATGGCTTCCCCGTTAATTATCCAACTGCTTCTTAACTATTTACACTATTTACATTGTTCGAACTGTTGTGCTCATCTTTATTGTCATATCCACGACGTTTCGGCCGTTGTACGCTCCGACCTTCTTCAGGTGATATACATTGAAATTTCTAACCGAACCCTTTATTTACTCCACAGGAGTAGAATGTTCTAGTTCCACGTGCCATGCCTTTTCTGGATATCTCAGTTTCAGTTATTTCCCTTTAGTAACGCTATTCTCCAAGTTTTAGTTCACCTCTGCTGTGACCAGATATTGAACTCACAACTCTGTGGGTCAAGTCACTTTTGGATTACATCAATCAACACTTTTATCCACTGGGCAACAGACAGAGATTCTCAACTATAGCTCAATGGCAGGTGTACCTTTCTTATCTTTCCTATAGAGACAAAATATTTGCAGTGTAAATTATTATAATAGCGATTCTAATTCTAATAGCCATTCTAAAGGCGCACTGGGATAGCGAAAGATGCCTTCTAAAAGCTAAGCAAAGCATTAAGAAACAAGAAAATTCCGTTAGAAACAAAGAAAAGTGTACTGAACCGTTATGTAATATCAGTCCCTCTATATGGCAATGAATGCTGGAAATCTCTTTACAGAAAAAGAAGAGACTTGAAGCAACAGAAAAGTGGTTCTACAGAAGAATGATGAGAATGGTGAATAAAGTTTTCGAGAAAATGGCAACAAAAAGAGTAATGCGTAACATCAGAAAGAGATAGTCGAAATTACTCAGACACGTAATGAAGAAAGACGGCTTGGAAAATCTGATACTCACAGGACAGACTGATGTTAAGAGGGAGAGAGGAAAGCAGCGAATAGCCTATGTAATCAGCTTGTGTAAATGATTGGCAGAACAGTGTTATGGGGAAATAAAAAAAATTTAAAAAAAATCTACTAAGAGCTACAAAGGACAGGAAATTGTAGAGAGCCATGACTGCACACGTTCTGAAGGAACGCAGCACATAAAAAGACTTAAAAATGAACGCCGAGAGCACGTGCACAAAATGTGATTTGTATCAACGTTTTTAAACTAATGTAGAGGGTTATCTGCTGCGGCGTTCACCCGGTTGGTTGAGTTTCCTTCAAACAAACTCGCTGCATCCGACCGAAAACTGACCAATTCAGTTTCCTTATCCTAGGCTGGTTGCCAACCACTCTGTCTGTATTTTACCCATAGCGTTCCGAAGTGTATTAGCACGTAAGTGAATGTAATGAACTCGACCGGAATTCGAACTCGGCTCACCGATTTCTCAATCCAGGCTGCTAATCAACACCCACTATACCTTCATTAGAGGGTTAGTGTGTGTTATTGCATGAGCGTAAGAAAAGGTAAGTGAGGTTCATGGGGTTATGCAAGAAAGGTAACGGGTAACCCTATACTTGAAGAGGCTTTAGTTCTCGATATCTCGAAGGCGTTGGCAATCGATATCTCGAAGGCGTTAGCTCTAGACACCTCAAAGGCGTTGTCACTCGATATCTCGAAAGAGTTGGCTTTAGATATCTCGAAAGCGTTGGCTATAGATATCACGAAAGCTTTGGCACTCGATATCTCGAAAGTGTTGGGTTTCGATATCTCGAAGGCGTTGGCATTGGATATCTCGAAAACGTTGTCTCTAGATACCGCGAAAGCGTTGGCACTCGATATCTCGAAAGCGTTAGCTCTAGATATCTCAAAGGCATTGTCTCTCGATATCTCGAAGGCGTTCGAGATATCCCGTAGGCATTGGCTCTCGATATCTCAATCGCGTTGACTCTAAATATCTCGAAGGCGTTGGCTCTCGACATCTCGAAAGCGTTGGCTCTAGATATCTTGAAGGCATTGGCACTGGATATCTCAAATTCGTTGGCTCTAGATATCTCAAAGGCGTTCAACAGTGTTCGGCATGCTGCCCTTCTATGCAAGTTTGAGGATACACTGTCCCAGGCCGTATATTTGGCTTAATGCAATTATTCCTAACCTATCGTGTAATGAATGTTTTATTGAACAGGCATGCTTTCAGATCATTTCATAGTAACACAAGGATCCCTAGGGATCTATCCCGCTGTTCCTGATCTTCTTCAATAATCTCCCCGATGTCATCAGTTCCTAATTAGGTGTTTATGAAGATGACACTACCATTCACTCTTGTCTTAGTAGCAAATCCGACAAAGTAAACTTGGCAACTATACTTGAAAAGGATCTCCGATCAGTGGTCATCTGGAGCTAGAAATAGCCTGTAAATTTCAACGACTCCAAAACAAAACTGCTTTCGTTTAATCACCACAGTGGACCTTTTTCTGCCTACTAATATTTTATGTCAGTGTAGTGTTCGTTGTATACAATGTAGTTAAGTTTATATGTATATGTAAGCGTATTAATATATAAGAATTAATGTATAAATATTTGTATGTGTGTATACGTGTGTATGTGGGTGAGAGAGAATCAAAATCTTTTCCATTACCTCAGTGTTCCTAGCTAAACCTCACTACGAACCGATACATTTTGGAACGCTGCGGTAGAGGGATTGAACATCCGGTTTCAGGGATTGTAGCAAAGTAATTAATTAATCAGGAATTAATGGCTTTCACAATAAGTTATTTTTCCTCTTGATTCAATCATAGTCGTAGTATTCGTCCTGGGTCTGGATTTATCTCATATGTCAAACACAATTAAGAGGCAGTCTTAAATATGAGAAACGGAATATAGATATATAATAAAAACAATCCCGAATTTTATGTAAGCACTTAACGAAGAATTAGAATTAGTTTCTTGGTGACCTCACTCAGTAAAAAAAATCTAAACAAATGTTTTAAACTATTTTGTGATATTATGTCCGTTTACTATGGAGGTAATCATAGCTCTCCACAGATTACTTCTCCAAGAAGTCATAAAAGAAAGTGTCTCGAAAGTTTGGAGTTTACAGTAGGCCTAAGCTATTTAATAAGCCTTTTTTACACAAAGAGTACCCAATGGGGATTTTATTTAGATATTAATGTTGAAGCTCGGACAGTTGCTTTGGTTATCTTGAAGGCGTTTGACAGGATTTGTCATGCTGGTCTTCTCCTTGAAAGTTGAAAGGTTATGGTATTTCTGGTCGAATTTTTGATCCGATTCAATCTTCCTTATCAAGACGCGAAATGAATGTTGTCTTGAATGGCCACTCTTCTAGATCATTTTGCATTAATGCAGGTGTTCCCCAGCGTTCTATCCTTGGACCTGCGTTGTTCCTAATTTTCATAAATGGCATTTCTGATGTCATCAGTTCCTAATTCGGGCATCTATGAAGATGAAACAGTTATTTACTCCTCTCTTAATGATAAGTCTAAACAGTTCGATAAAATCAAATTGGCAGCTGATCTAAAAAGGACCTGCAATATGCTGTTAACTGAGACAAGAAATAGTTTGTTAACTTTAACGCCTCAAAAAGAAACTGCTCTCTCAATCGTCTAAGAGAAACTTTTTTTGGCTTCCATCATTATGGCTGATGCTAACCTTCAGAAGAGGGACTCCTTGTGATTTCTCGGGATGACATTTTCCACTTAGATGAAGTAGAATCGTTAGATTGAAGTAATTGCTTGGTTTAATGCTAGGACAGTTAGTTCACTGCGGCGTGTAAGACAAACTTTCTCGCTTGAATCTATCTTACACATTTATAAGTTTATCACTCGTCCATGCCTTGAATATTGCTGTTACATCTAGTCTGGTATTTCTGTTGTGTATTTAGAGATTTTTGATAAAATATAAAGAAGAATCTGTAATGTTATCGGTCTTGACCTGGCATCTCAGATTCAGTTACTTTGCCACCGCCGGAACGTAGCTTCCATGTGTCTTTTCTATAAATATTTTCATGATAATTTTTCTGATGGACTTTTCTCTATAATCTGATCTTCTTACAAATAAAGTGACTAGATGTAAATTTATGCTAACAGTTTCTTTTATCACAATTCTTGCCCGTGAAACTCTCTTCTGCCTTTCCAATTCTCTTTGATTTTCAAAAATGTAAATGCAATATCAATCGTTATGTTTTGTTTTCTTAATTCCTGTTCTTTTATTGTACTCTCTTCTTAATAATGTTTTCTTTTTCTCATATTCTCTCACACACAGTAGCCCCTTGAGACTTAGTGGCTTTATTGACTTGAAATGATTAAAAAAAATAAAAAATAACCCGGGAACCCAGCTTGTTACCAAGTACTCCAGAATGAGGATGCTCAGAAAATACTGTATTATGTTGGCGCACGACATCGGAGACAGATGTTGGTGGCTTAACAGAAGAGGTTGAATCCTGCCTATGACCAATAATTTTCAAAGATAGCAGTTGAACGGAAAAATGAGAAAATCGTATTTAACACGAGAGTGTTTAAGAAACAGAACTATCTCACTGAATCTCTCCTTGCGGGAAAAATTGCACCAGCTGATATTCAGCAACACTTGCTGAACGTTTATGCAGACTAAAGAGAGGACGTGAGCACAGTCAGGTGATGGATATTGTGTTTCAGTAATGACAACAGTGATCAAGACATATTGTGGATAGCTCTGCTGTCAAACCATTGGGTGCAAAGATGCACAGCCAATGTTAGTGATTATATATAAAAGCATTTTTAGCTGATAACTTGATCCATTCAGTAATGGCATTATGTTTCTGTGGCATTGCTTGCAGAATATTACTTACAGAGCGTGTCTCGTCTGTGATTGCGTGCCTGAATTCAATTCAGCCTGAAGAGATTTGGCAAAGGGTGGATGAACTTCATATAGAAACCAACAGACATAATGCAGCTCTGAGATGGAAAAACCCCTACCCACAAAAGCCTGCGATTGTAACATCATCTGGCATGTAGCAGACAGTGCACCAGTACAGGGCGTGGTACTGCGATAGAAAGAATGCAGATTGCAGGACACAGGAACTTGTGCAGGTTGTTCATCAAAAACTTTATAATAATTTACTCATCTATTGTGGGAAAATTAATCCACACACACACAGACACAGACACACAGACACACAGACACACGCACATATATATATATATATATATATATATATATATATATATATATATATATATATATATATATATATATATATATATATTATATATATATTTGTGTATATACATATATAAAGGTAAAAAACAATAGGAAAACTGTATTATTAGCCGACGCGTTTCGTCCAATGTCGACTTTTTCAAGGCAAAAACGAAATGAATTTATTGAAAACAAATTAACTTGTAACAACAAACAAAATGTCGTTAGCAACTAGAAGAATTTAGAAATCACTACTGTATTTATATTGTCAACTGAAAATTACAATATGAATAGAATAGCGTCTTCTAAATTCTTTTAGTTGGTAAGGATATTTTGTTTGATTTTGTATAGTTCCTTTATGATATATATATATATATATATGTATATATATATATATATATATATATATATAATTAAACCTAAAGAGCCAGACAAACCTACCAAGGTTTCACCTACTTTAATTAGGTTTGGTCTACTTTGCGTATCGAGCACTTTATTTAGTTATGTTACTTACTCTTATCGGGGTTTTTTCTTTGGACTCTGAAATTGGATGCTAGACGATTATTTTCGGCTGACGTACATGTTCTCTGTTCTTTCTTTTTTTTTAACCTTTTTTCCCTTTAGTATTGGTTTGTTTATTTGCAAATCAAGGCACCTATGGTTTTTCGGGCGAGTATAATATCTTATATTTATAAGATTTTTACTAGTATATATATATATATATATATATATATATATATATATATATATATATATATATATATATATATATATATATATATATATATATATATATATATATATATATATATATATATATATATATGTAAAGTTTTTGTTAATCCGTATTTTAGTAGGTTAGAGCTGTTTTGTAGCTCTCTTTTCCCAGCTGGACGCAGGTTCAAATATCGTAAAGTTTTTTTTAATAAGATTTCTAGAGCATTCTGATCGGTAGACGAAAATATATAAATATACCGTTTAAGAAATAAACGAATCATTCACTCAAATACGAGTATCTATTAAAAATAACACACACACACATACATACATACATATATATATATACTCATACACATACACGGTGGAGTAATGGATAGCGGCTTGGATTGAGGAATCGGAGAGCCGAGTTCGAATACCAGTCGAATCCATTACATTCAATTACGTGCTAATACTCTTGGGAAAGGTTTGAATCCTCTTCTTCTCCCTCCAGCTATGGGTAAATAGCAGGGCAATCTGGGTCCTATAGCCTTTGATGGCAACTGGTCTAGGAGAAGGACAACTCTGAATTCAAAACCTGCGGAGGGTCGTTTGGGGACCTTGTGGCACTTAGTGCACCAGGTCTCTGTATTCGGCCCTTCAAAAAGTGTGGTTGCTCCTGCACGAAACCTTCACCACTATAATCAAATCTCATGTGTTGTTGTCGGGCTGTCGGTTTCCTTGGAACTGATCGGCTTGACCCTCGTACGTCGAATTCGACGGGAGAGTCGAGAGAATATATATATATATATATTTGTATATATAACACTCTTTATAACTCAATATGAATATATAAGAATATGCTGAAAATTTCTCCGCCCGGTCATGTAGCACTTAGAAAATAAAAATATGATGTATGCTTATTTTGGGGCCGATCATTTTTCAGCACCCCTTTGCAGATACATGCTAATGCATATTGGAGGTATTAATAGCCGGGTACACTGTTCTATCTAGATTTAGACGGTAACCAGTCTAAGAGAAGTCTAACTCTGAATTCAAGACCGGTTAGGCATGGGGCTAGCAAGTATTCCCGTAAAGACCTGCCTGCTATGGTGACCATAGCAGCAACATCTAGCGTAGTGAGCCTGTGGCCCTGTACGCCATATAGGAGTCTAGCATACATACATACAATGATGAAAGAGATATACGCGCAAATCAAATCCCTGTGTATACGTCACATATATGTCCATTATTTCGCCAATCGTGACAAGCCAGGGACCTTTAACGTAGCGTAATGGTTAACGAGCTAGTCTGAAAATGTAATTACTTTTGTCGGATTTATTTAATTATTCCGGAAAAATCGAACAGAAAAAGCGATCGTTTTATTGTTTTTTTTTCTGTCTTTGCTGTTTTGTCTTCACTTCTTCGTAACAAGAAATGTCGTCCTAACCTAAACATCAGTCGAAAGAATTGCTCCAGAAACAGCAGACTGATGACGTGTCTAGTTCAATCCAAATATTTCGTCCCGTGTTCGAATCTCAGAATCGGACGGCAGTGAATTATTTCTTCGTCTTTTTTGTCACATTGTTATATTTATGACCCTTTTTTTTTGTTGATAAGATAAAAAATAAACAGGAAAACGTTTATCAATCTAATATATGTTTTATTATTAATGCTTCATCAGAGAATGAGATATGGAGAAAAAGAAGAGAGAAGTTCTGGTAGTTTTACTTTTGTATCGTTTGATTTTCATTGGTTAATCATGTTTCACGTGCATTTAACACACGCTAGTATAATTTGTGGCGTTCCGTATTCAAGGAGAGCCGATACGTGCTTTCGAAGTTCCAAGGTTCCAAAGCTAAATGGAAAACCGTAAATATTGTCTTATGTATGTAAGTATATCCTGATTCTAGGTTGTCGGTATGGGATTCTAATGATGATACATATCTGTATGCCTGCGTGCGTGCGTCTGGATGCCGAGTAGACATTTTGTTCAGTGGTTTTTCGCATGTTGGTTTCCGAACGTTTTTACGTACATACCATTTGTTTTTTTATAAACATGCGTTAGATCGCGTCTCTGTATAATTGAATTTAATATTTATCTAATTATTTCCTAAACTTGCTTTTGTCTGGTACAAGGCCGCGACAGTGGTGCAACCAGTGAGGGTCAAGCACATTACACGAGCAAATTGCATTTACTGTTGATCTTTTTTTTTACCATTGCGTTCTGTCTAACTTTAGCAGTGGTTTAGATCAGAGGACCCCAACCACCGGTCCGTGGACCAGCACCAAGCCGTGGGTCATTTGATACCGGGCCGCTAAGAAATAATTAACTTGTTTAAAATTATATAATAAATAAATTGAATATTGGATTTTAATTTCCAACATGATATCTTTGAAAAACGGGATTTTCTGCAGGGACAATGACCCAAACAAAACTACGAAGTAGACGAAACATTAAGAAAACACTTTTAGGGTCATTGGCTCCCATTATAGACCATCTAGTTGCAGGGAGAACAAACTCAAAACTTCCCCCTGATTCTACATTATAGTGAGTTGATGTTGATGTGATAATAGTGTAATAGTGATTGGTTCAGGGAAACTAAACACTCAAGGGGGTCGTCGAACTGGTCCCCAGACATGAGAGACAAAAGATTATACACTTTTTCTTCCATTTAATAAATTGCCCTTCTTATTGTTGCTCTCTTTATCGAAATGTACTTAAATTACACATGTTTGCTACTACCGGTCCGCGGAAAGATTGTCCGCCATGATTGTCCGGTCCATGGTATAAAAAAGGTTGGAGACCATTGGTTTAGATGGTTGTAGATATTCCATCAGTGCCAGTGATTAGTGTTCGCGTACCAGTTCATCTCTTCTTCTTCTTCTTCTTCTTCTTCTTCTTCTTCTTCTTCTTCTTCTTCCTCCTCCTACTTCTTCATATTTTTCACCGCCTATTCCTACTCCTCTTCCTTCTTCTTCTTCTTCATCTTCTCCTCCTCATCCTTCTTTTTTCTTCTTCTGCTTCATCTTCTTTACCTCCTCTTCTTTCTCCACCTTCTGCATATACTTCACTTCCTTTCCGCCTCCTCTTCCTCCTCCTCCTTTTTTTCTTCTGTATCTTCTTCACCTTCTCTTTCCTCTCCTCCTCCTTCTGCATCTTCATCAATTCCTCTTCCTCTTCTTCTTTTTCTTCTGCATCTTCTTTACCTCCTCTTCCTTCTCCTCTTCCTTCTTCTTCTTCTTCTTCTTCTTCTTCTTCTTCTTCGTCTGTTTCTGTTCATTCTTCCTTCTTCGTCTACTTCCGTCATCTCTTTGCCGCTGTCTTTCTCCTCCTCTTCCTCTTCTTCTTCCTTTTCTTCTACATCTTCTTCACCTCTTCTTCCTTCTTCACTTCCTCTTCCTCCTCCTCCTATTTCTTCTTATTCTTTTTTCCTCTTGTTCGTCTTCACTTCCCCTTCCTTCTTTCTTTGCTTGTTGTTGTTGTTGTTGTTGTTGTTGTTGTTCTTCTTCTTCTTCTTCTTCTTCTTCTTCTTCTTCTTCTTCTTCTTCTTCTTCTTCTTCTTCTTCTTCTTCTTTCCCTCATGTCTTCAATCTGTCCTGTGAGTATCAGATTTTTCAGGCCCTGGGTCATGGAACATCAGAAGAAAGTTTAAGTCAGGATTTCGAATTTTCCTAACAGGTAGCCAACGACATGTCAAAAGATGAGCGTAGCATAATTTTCCCCAGACAGAACCAGTGAACCGCTTGACAAAAAAAAAACAAAACAAAAAACTTAAGCGATGAGAGCAACCACCTCAGTTATCGCAAATGTCTTTAGCAAGGTGTGGCATAGAGTGTTGCTATGCAAAATCTCCAGCTGTGGAATCTCTGAAAGAGTTTTCTTACTTATCAAATTCTTCCTGTCATATAGATCTATGAAAACCGTCATTAATGGCCAATCCTCTAAATCACATGAAATCAACACAGGTGTACCCCAAGACTCTCTCCTTAGTTCTACCCTCTTTCTGCTTTATAATAACGTCCTGTCGAAGAACATTATCAAATCTATAGCAAATATATGTGTTGTGGTGTAATGGATATCGGCTCGGAGTGAGAACTCGGAGAGCCGAGTTCGAATTCCAGTCGAGTTCGTTAGATTCACTTACGCACAAATACCTTTGGGAAAGGTAGGAATCCGTATTTTCTTCCCACAGCTATTGTTTAAATAGCAGGAAAGATTGGGTTCTTTAGCCGCAAAAAGAAATGGGAACCTAATGCGGGAAAAAATCTGCCTTGTCAGTCATGTATCGAAAGATACATTATCGCCCAAGCGTGTATCACGTATAGCACTTAACTGGCTGAGTAAATATACATGTTGTAAATACCTCAATATGTACACCACCAAAAATCTAGATGTCCAGAGACTGGCAGCTGATCTCTTTGCTGATTGAGCTTCCACAGCTCAGTGAGGGGGTTAGACGGGGGTGGTGTCATTCCATACCTCCAAAACTAAAGTTGTAACTTTTCATCACTACCGAATGGACCCTAAATTTATTCCAGTCCTGATGAGCAGTGGCATTCTTAATGAGTCTTCTTTTCTCGAACGACTTTTCGGACAGAAGCTCATCCAAGACCCCAAGTGGAACTCGTATATTCGTAACCTCGTTAATAATGCTGGAAGAATTGTCGGTTCCTTGTACTGCCCCAGAAAGTACCAAACTCCTACTGCTCAGTCGTCATTGTCCATCCAAGGCGGAGCTCAAAAGCGATTACGCGGTCTTGTGGGTGACATATTATTAACCACCGTTCATCCCCCTTCTCCACAGATAAAACGTTATTATTTTCTCGCTAGTCTCTATTGTTATTTCTATGGCAAAAGTCCAGACGAGGTACATTCATTAGTTCCATCAGTTCAGATATTCACAGCTTAGAATCACTATGTCGCGTACACAGGGTCAAATTAATATTCCTTTTCTTCGTATTTCTTTGGTTCCTTACCAAATATGTAAGAGAGATATTAGTTGACCCTAGACTTGAAGAGGTGACGATTGTAGTTATTGGGGAAGCAACCTCTCAGGAGTTTGTTCCAAAATGTAATAGTCCTAGAGACGAAACCGTTTAATTGAAACGTCCTCTTATACTTGGCATTTCTTACGTCATTTTTACGTCTGAAAGAATTTATGGGTTATCGGCGGGATGGTTAAACCTCGACTGTCATGCGACCAACACCAGCTTCTGATGCCATGAGCCAACATAATGCAATATTGTCCGAGTGCCCCGTCTACATAGATACGTAAAGAATGAAGCGTCCCATTGCGACAATAACAGTGTTAAATGGGGACCTTGTTATGGAGTAATAGTTAATATCATCCAGTAATGAATTCAACCCTCAGTGGACGCCCCTGATGCGAGGTAAAGTTAATCTATGCTTATTAAATAGCCTTAGGTGGAAACCAGTCAAAGAGAAGGGCTACAATGAATTCAAAGCTGTCGATATCACTGATCCTCTACCTTGAGCGGCTCTTTGACCTTGTACTGAGGAACAATAGCATAAATTGACCTAATTTTCGTACAGTTTACGTTAAGCCTGGTTAAAGAAAACTTTGTATATTCCTATAATTGAATCTGACACACACACACACACACACACACACACACACACACACACACACACACAGGTATGCACGCACGTACATACACAGAGTTATGCAAGGGCATTTATCTAGAAAAATCTTAGCAGGCAGGTTTGAATATGATTGTCATTTAACGTCATCTGACCTATTGAAACCTTTTGTGGGTAAGCATAAAAATGTCCCAGTTGCTTTAGTTTAGTCAATATCTTTTGGCAGCATAAAAATACTATTTTTTTAAAAATTTATAATGCTAGTTTGTTTTCGACATTGTATCTATACAATCCCATGTTAATGGCTTAAATTTCACTCTGTGTATACAGATGTTTGTTATGTGAATACATGTATGTCTCGAGACGAGTGCGTTTATCAGTAAGTATGTTTGGGAACGTACGCATGTATTGACCCGTGTACAATAATATTCGCCTCACACACGTCTCTTCTGTTACACGTTGACATTCGTGTTTTAAGCACGTCTATTTTTCATTCTAAAGCGTTTCTATCAAGTTAGGATTGTGTCGTGGGTATTACTAAATTTTAGAAAGACAAGAATGTACTATGGATAGAAAAGCTCTCTATCCGATTATGCCTAGTTCTGTCCGTATATCTTTTCATACATATATCAGCTTTACCTATCTGCGTGTCTTTCAGCACATTATATATATATATATATATATATATATATATATATATATATATATATATATATATATATATATATATTTAATTTTAAATTTTATAGTATAATTTAATATTTATTAGTTAAAATGAATTCTACTTTAGTCTAACCACAACATTAAAGCATTAAATAATTATTATAACATTAAAGTCTGTTGTCATGTTTTTTGATTTCTCATATACTTGTATTTTGATTGGTCATTCCAGCTTATGTAACAGCGTTTCCCCTGGCGAGGGGTGGTTAATTAATTTGAATCTTTTAAAACCCTTTATTCTACATTCAACACCATCACTTGATAAGACACCAGAAGTATTGAAACAAAATGGCTATTTTTGTAGTGATTTTAGAACATGTTTATGTTATAATCTTCGAATAAATAATTATATATATATATATATATATATATATATATATATATATATACAGCAAAAAATCCAAAATTACCTCATGTGGGAATAGTCTATATTAAACTGTTACTGCTATGTACCAGCTATCCTCAGCTCGAGACTGTGTAAAACAAGATAACAAGATCCGGATCTTCAACACCATCATCAAGTCTGTCCTACTTGACGGTTCAGAAACCTGGCGTGTAACCAAGACCAACACCGACAAATTTAAGACATTTACCAACCAAAGTCTCAGGAACATCCTCAGAATCAGGTGGCCAGAAGTCGTCTGCAACGACCAACTGTGGGACAGGACAAGACAAGCCCCAATCAAGACTGACATCAAGAAAAAGAAATGTGGATGGATCGGCCACGCACTCCGCAAACCTGCTTTTAGTATAACCAGGCAGGCTCTTGACTGGAATCCACAAGAGAAACGAAAAGTGGGTCGACCAAAACAGACTTGGCGCAGATGTGTTGACGCAGAGGTGAAGGCAGCCGGCACGACATGAGCCGAGCTGAAGAGGATCGCCCGGAACCGATGTCTCAGGAACATCCTCAATATCACGTGGCCGGAAGTCGTCTCTAACGACCAACTGTGGGACAGAACCAGAAAATCCCCAATCGAGATTGACATGAAGAAACGGAAATGGGGATGGATCGGCTACACACTTCGCAAGCCTGCTTCTAGTGTCACCAGGAAAGACTTTGACTGGAAACCGCAAGAGAAGCGAAAAGGTGGTCGACCAAAACAGACTTGGCGCAGAAGTGTTGATGCAGAGGTAAAGGCAGCCGGCACGACATGGGCCGAGCTGAAGAGGATCGCCCGGAACCGTGTCCATTGGAGAGGTGTCTTTGCGGCCATATGTTTTCACTGAATCAAGAGGCATAAGAAGACTAGATTGGTGTCCATATCTCATCATTTTACAGTTGAAACGGCTAGATGTAACCGTAAGTTCTATGTTAACAGTTTATTCTCTCAAACTTCTCGCTTGTGGAACTCTCTTCCAGCTTTTTGCTCTCCAGTTAACTTTGAACTTCAAAAATTTAAATGCAATGTCAACCGTTATCCTCTATTTTCTTAATTCCTGTTTTTTTCCATTCTCTCTCCTTAATAATGTTTTTTCTAGTATTCTCTCATGCCCCGTAACCCCTTGTCTCTTTGTGGCATTATTGGCTTGCTGGCGGTGAAATGAATAAAAAGTGTGTTAGTGAATAGTAGACAGTTTCTTCACAGATGAAGAGATCTGAGGCAACAGAATTGTGTTTCTACAGAAGGATGTTGAGAATACCATGAACTTAACATGAGATCAACGAAGACGTTTTAACGAAAATCGAAACAAAGGATAGCTATGCTTAGTGTTGTGGATTCCGGGATGAAATCCGGTATCAAATAATAACAAACGCCAATAATGAATATAGGAAAATAAATGTATTAACGTAATAATACAAACTGGTAATACAGGTTAGTAGTTCCAGGAATGCGGGTTAGTAGGAAAATATATATATAGTCTTTGATATCGACGTATCGCTGTATGACTTTTTACTGAGTCTACGTGACTGTGACTCTTACCGCTACGTTATTCTACCGACCGACTCAACGTTCCATTACTACTACTGTCCGACTTGACTGACGTACGCCGGGTATTCATTGGTATTAGTATATGTATACCTTGGGTGAGTC
>OZ038495.1:19622101-19697101 GCA_964036315.1 Acanthosepion esculentum | reverse complement strand
ACACACACGCACACACAAACACACACAGACACAGACACACACACACATATATATATTATATGCGCAGTACAAACACTGAAGTTCCTCCTCCCGCCATCAAATATCATCAAACACAAACAAGCACAAATAGATTTAATATTAAAAAAATAAACCAATTTGCTTGATGATCGCAAAAGTGTGAAACCCAGGGCCACAAACTCATATCCATACAACTGAATATATATATATATATATATATATATATATATATATATATATATATATATATATATATATATATATATATATATGTATGTATGTATGTATGTTAGTATCTTCCTTGTTATTATCCCTACCAGTCGCAAACTGGTAATACTTATATATATCTATATATATTCTCTCTCTCTCTCCCTCATCTCTAACATCTACATTCTTTTTACCCTCTCCCTTCAAAGACCCTTTCGCACGCGCGCACACACACACACACACACATACGCATCCGTGCACATGCGCACAAACCCTCCCACATTTTTTACAGCTCTTCAGACTCTCTCCATCTCTCACTCACGCATACATCTGTTTCTCTCTCCTTCCCAAATACACTTTCTCTCTCCATTTTTTCTCTCTCTTTCAATATTAATCACCCTATCTTACATACACGATACTTCTCTTTCTTTATCTCTCTCCATATCCCCCTCTCTCGCACATGTACATTCTTTATCTCCCTCCACGCCCTCACTTTTCTCTCTCTATCTTTTACACGTACATTCTTCCTCTCTCTCCCCCTCTCCTCTCTCTGTATCTCTCAAACGATTATTTGTCCCTCTACCTCACCACACATTCTCTTTCTATCTCTTTTACTCACAAGCGCATTATCTCTGATCTCTCAACCAAATACATACATGGAACTACCAAACCGTTCGGAGAGTCTGACCATGAAATAAAGCCTTTTTCTAGCACATAGTTTTCTACCGTCTCCTTCGAAGCACTCTTCTTAAGCATAGATACAGCAATCTGAAAAAAGTATTCAAATCACAAAACGACAGCAACAAAAGTTGTTACTCATCAAATCCTGTTAGATACCTATATATATATATATATATATATATATATATATATATATATTGTCATACATAGACAGACTGTTTCGCTGTATCACAGCTCATCAGTGTGGCTAGATGTCCGGTTGCCTCTGGCTAGAATCGAAAACCGGCTAAATTCGCGTCAGTCAGAAATTTTACCCTGAAGCCGTTGGTGCATGACAGAGAAGAAGGTGAATTTAAGCGTATTTATTTTTAGATAAACACACAGTGACTGAGAGAACTCGATTCGATTTACCGAAGAGTCTTGCATTATTAGCCGTAATAGTCACTGTTTACAAACCCACACATCCTCCCCAGAGAGCTCAACCGAAATAAATTTTTCAGGAGCATATATATATATATATATATATATATATATATATATATATATATATATATGTATGTATGTATATGTATATACATATATATATATATATATATATATATATATATATATATACATTTGTACATTTAGGCAGCAATCCTTCTTTCACGCGAGCGCACACACACACACACACACACACACACACACACACACACACACACACATATATATATATAGCCTTAAACAAAATGGACGTCGTATCTAAGGAACCTTTCGGTCAACACTTTTTCAAAGACATTCGTTGGCACTAGTAGATATAAATGAATAGAAAGACACACTCAATGAAGTAAATGAGGAGCGAAAGGTGGAACTCGACTAAAAGACAAATTCTAATTATATAAATTAAAATTGAACAAAGGGGGAGGGTGTAAATAAATAGTTCCACAAGAGTATAAAATAGAAAAAGGGGAACTCACAGACCCTCCAACAGACGTAAGGTACGTAAAAAGTGTTCCTTGTGTCTTCACAGATTGGGTTGGTGACATTTATTATAGACGGCTTCAGAAACTCGAAGATGATGTGTTGATCAAGCACACTGTAAAACCAAAAACCACGTGTCTTCGTACTCAGACGTACAAGCATGATTGTCCAGCAATTGTTGGACCAATTGCAGACTCATGGACTGACTGAGTTGTTCTTCTTATTGGCTGACTGGCACTGTCTGAACGCACAAAAGCAGGAACATATATATTGTGCATCTAGGAAGCAATCCCTCTTTTATACAAGTTTCATTAAAGACGACTGAGAAGCTACAACGATTAGGCTTTTTATTTAATTTAATTTTTTCTTGTGTTCGTACAAGTGTTTTCTTTTCTGGACGCAAAGTGTGTAAAGCCGTCCAAAAGTTCTGCATAGCGGTTTCGGTTATTCTTTGAGCCATTATCAAGGAAGATTTTTATTTTTTTATTTTTAACTGAATCAGTGTATTTTTTTTTAATGAATCTGAAGTTAAAAGAATGTTTTATTTTCTAAACACGGTCAAGACTTTGTTCATAGTTAATGTTATTGAGTGTCGGTTTTTCCTTTTTTATTATTAGTGCTTCCATTATGTTTAGTTCTTTTTTAACATTCTGGACAATTTTTACACACTTTGTGTCCAGAAAAGAAAACCCTTGTATGGACAGAAGAAAAATTATATACAAAACTTAATCGTAGTCTTTTGTCAGTCGTTCATAATGAAACTTGTATATACGGCAATTGAAAAGTAACTCCCTAATTTTTGTATGAGTGGCCAACCAGGGGTCCTGACTTAACACCCTGTGAATTTTCTTTGGGGTTGGAGAAGTCTACCATACTAAACCAAGACTTTGGAAGAACTTGAAGGGCGAATATAAGAAGTTATAATCTTCCATACCATAAAAGTTCCTGGTGAAATCAGTTGACGCGTTTTCTGGGCGGCTCGAGAAGCTGGTAGCGAAATCTGGTGCCCATATCGAATGTTAACTAAAACCTGATGCTAAACGCTTTCCTCTCATAGCTATTTCTTGTAAAAAACAAACACAATAAATCAAACGTTTATAAATCAATAAAAAAATTACAATAATTTTAAAATGGGGAGTATTTTTCAATCACCTTGTATATATATATATATATATATATATATATATATATATATATATATATATAGGTAATAACACACGTCTCGGGAAACCTTCGGTTTCTTGATTTGCCAATGTTCAAATCAATATCGAAGGAAAAAAAGGTTTTAAAAAAAGAAAGAGCTGTGAATATGAACGTCTGTCGAGAATAATAGTACAACATGCAGGTCCAAAGACCAAAGAAAAAAAAAACCCGATACGAGTAATCAACTAACTAAAAAAGTGGTCAATACAAAAGTAGAGCCAGCTTTCCCTTGGTAGGTTTGTCTGGCTCTCTAGATTTGTCTATATATATATATATATATATATATATATATATGTGCGTGTGTGTGTGTGCCACAGACAGACTGTTTTGCTGTATCACAGCTCATCAGTGTGTCAAGACACGAGGCCAGGAGCGAAACCCAACCGATCTGACATCAGTCGGAGATTTTTCCCCTGAGCTGTCAGCTCTCGGCAGAGAGGAAGATGATTTTTTACGTATTTATTTTAGAATAAACACGCCAGTGACTCAGAGTGCTCAATTTATAGAATAGAAGAGCTTTTGCATCAGCAGTCACTGTTTACAAATTATATATATATATATATATATATATATATATATATATATATTGCATAAATCGGAAAGAATTCTCAAACTCCAGACAGATACGAGACATATCATGGCCTAGCCAAGCGTCTCTCCATCTATCTCAATGTAACCTCTGAAAACTATAGAACTGTAAAATATAGAAAATAAATATTCTTAAAGTCTCCAGTTGCATTTTCAAATTCTTTTTCTGATATGTATATATATATATATGTATGCGTATTCGACGCATGAGCGTCAAGTCACTCAGTTTCTAGGAACCGACAGCCTAGACACCAGCATATATGATTTGATTATAGTGGTGAATGCTTTGTGCAGAATCAACCACACTGTTTGATGAGCCGAATTCAGAGACTTGCTAGACTTTGTGCCACAAGGACCCCAAAAGACCCTCCTAAGGATTTGAATTCAGAGTTATCATTCTCCTAGACCAGTTGCTATCCAAGACTATAGAATCCAATCTGTCCTGCTATTTACCCATGGAGGGAGATGAAGAGAATTCGTACCTTTCCATAGGATATTAGTACGTAAGTGAATGTAATAGATTCGAATGGAATTCGAACTCGGCTCTCCGATTCCTCAATCTCAAACCGCTATATATATATATATATATATATATATATATATATATATATATATATATATATATATATATATATATATATATATATATATATATATATATATATATATATATATATATATATATGTTAGACATAAAATTCCTTTAAATATATATGCCTTTAAATATATATATATTTTTATGTTTATACATTCTTTTTATAGATACAAATAATTAAGTAAATGCTAAACAGTATTAATAACACTTACCGACCTGAATGTCCGAGAAATTTTCATAGAAAATATTCGTTCTCCGACAGGAATCGAGCCTGTATCCTAGACGGAACCGTCATTTAGCCTGACATACCTTAACCGATCGAAGAAGATTGAAGTTTAAAAGCAATAAAATCGACCTTACTAATCGAACGATCCTCCGTGCCTCGATCGGATAAGGCACGTATTGACGTGCCACAAGGTCCCAAAACAACCCTCCGCAGGTCTTAATTCAAAGTTGTCCTTATCATAGACCAGTTGCCCTCCAAGGCTATAGAACCCAATCTGTCCTGATATTTACCCATAGCTGGAGGGAGAAGAATAGGATTAATATCTTTCGCAAGGGCATTAGCACGTAAGTGAATGTAATGGATTCGAACTCGTCCCTCCGATTCCTACATCCGAGCCGCTATCCACTACTCCACTGGCATATTTTATTTTCGTTTAAACACTGGTAAATCCGTCTTCTTCTTTATAGCAGCATTTTCAGTTATTTTCATTTCATTTTTGTTTTCCTGTTATGCGATCTTTTTGCGTTTCACATTCATTTTTCTTCCTGCCTGCAATTTTATGGTTTGGCTATCTTTATTTTAACGTTTTGTATCTTCAGTTATTTTTAATGAGACACAAAAAACTGATATAAGATTTATGTTAAAAATAAGGGTGTTTTTTTTTTTTTTTGTAAACGTACGAAATATTTTTATCTTACTGGACAAGAAAGTTCTTCCCGTACAAGAAAGTTGGGTTCAGTGTTTAAATTCTAGTGGATTTCTGTTTATTTCTTATCCCAGAAAAAGATTTTATAGAATCAATTTGTTTTGGTTGTCGTTGAAGTTGTTCGGAAACTATTTCTTTTTCTGTATAATTGCCAGCGATCGGAAGTTGCTAGAGTTGATTCCAGTTTGGCAAACAAAATTTCTGCTCCTAATTAAATGGGCTGCAATTCAGAAAGACTTAAAGCTTTCTCCAAAGAAGGGAGCTGTCAAAATAATAATGGAATGCATTGATAGAAAATTGCATATATACTATTATAAATATAATGGCGTCCTTCTAAATCATTTAGTGTATTCTTAAGTCACAACAACTAACAATCTTTCTGATTTTCAAAGCATAAAATACAGAATGAATACTAAAACAGAATTTAGGTAAAAAAAATCATCATTTAATTATGATTTTTTTCACTTACTATCAAAAATATTTTATTGGTTAATACAGAAATGGACGAAGACTAAATATAAATAGGGTAAAGTGGGTGGACAGAAGAGGTGAAATCTTGCCTACGTGTGCAGGTATATTTCGCCCTACGTCGTTATTTGGTTCCAGGGGTCACGACTTAGTTTGATAGACGACTTACGTGAAATAAACACACTATAAAACGCAAATAAGCACACACTATCGCCTATCACAGTATTCATGATATATACGTACAGTATTCTGAATAAAATAATTAATTTCCACTTTATCTTCGAGCGACATAGCTTCACACTTAGCATTAGAACTTGCACTGGGGCCTTTCTTCGGAGTTATTGACAAAAATGTATTCTAAATCACAATTGAAATGTAACTGAAAGAACGTCAACGGCAGAGCACAGATGTAAACAAGTATGAATTCAAAATCGTTGTTGGAGCGCAAAACAACGCCCAAGTGCCGCCTGCCGGCAGGAATTTGCAATATGAACATCTGCTGAACATATTTTATTATACTAATTGTTTTGTTTTTGATGATTCTATGATATATATATATGTGTGTCTCTATATATATATATATATATATATATATATATATATATATATATATATATAATATTATTTTTTAAATTAATTTGAATATAATTTTATTTGTGTTAATTGTTATTTTAGTGTTTTGACGTTTCTAATATTTTTAACGTTCGACGTAAACTCGAGTAAAACGACCTAAGTCGAGTTTTATTTTTCCATATAAGATTTAACAAAAAACCCGACTTATCTTCGAAAATGACTTAAATCGAGGTATCACTTTATTATATTTAAATTTAGTCTCTATTAAAATATAATCTCAATTATTTGGTTGTTCTTTGCTGCCGCCACAAGTTGTTGTCTCCTTATAAATATAATCATTGGTGTGAATTAAAATTTTAAAGCAATTTTTTACAATTTATCCTTTAAGAAGACAGAAGATATCGATTGATATTGCATTTAAATTTTTGAAAATCGAAGTTGACTGGGAAGCAAGAAAACGGAAGAGTGTTCAGCAAAAGAGAAATGCCAGAGAAGAAACTCTTAACACAGAACTTCCGGTTACATTTAGCCATTTCAGCAATAAAATGATGGGAGATTGTCGCCAATCTACTGCTGCGTTTAATTTTATCAAGTCTAGGCACCATAGCGGAAAGTACATCAGAACAATTACCATGGAAGTATTTATAGAAAAGGCAGAGCGAAGCTACGTTACGGCGGTGAGAAAGGAACTGAGACTGAATTGCCAGGTCAGGACAAATAACATTGCTGATTCTTTGGATTTTATAAAGAATCTTTAAACACCAGAGAATATGTGGCAGCAATATTCAAAGCAAGGGCGAATGTTAGACTTACAAATATATAAGATATATTCTGAAGAGAAAAACTGTCTAGAAATACATAGTGAACCAACTTTCTTAGCTGCAGATTTATCAGTTGATTCAATATACTCTATACTATATAAAACGTTATTCCAAGGTGCAATGGGTCAGTTTCATGGAGGTTAGCATCAGCCATATTGATAGAAGGTAAAAAGAATTTCCCCAGATTATTAAAAGAGAGCAGTTTCGTTTTTGAGGCATTAAAATTAACAAGCTACTCCTTGCCCCATTTAACAACGGATTGTAGGTTATTATTGAAATCAGCTTCCAATTCGATTATCGAACCGATCAGACTTACTATTAAGACATCAGAGTTGTGTCATCAATATAGATACAGAGTTGAGAACTAATGATATCAGGAAGATCATTTATAAAAATTAGAAACAACGTAAGTCCAAGGATAGAACCCTGGGGAACATCTGCATCTATGCAGAAAGGTCTAGAAGAGTGGCCATTCAAGACAACATTCATTTCGCGGTTGGAATCAGTATAAAGAAACAACTAATATACAGGGTGAGTCAAAATTATGTTAACACTAGTATGAGAGAAATCATTTATTCAGAGTCACAGGATGTAATTGGCCCATATTTCTTTACAACTCCAACGGTGACTGCAAATGCTTACTTACAATTTCTGCAAGAGTTTGCCATTGATAACATACCCCCACAAATCAGACGAGCAAGTATTTCCAACAGGATGGTGCATCGACTCATTTTGCCCGTACAGTTCGCGCTTGTCTCGATCAAAGTTTCCCAAATAGTTGGATAGGTCCAGGCGGACCATTGGCATAGCCACCACACTTTCCTGATCTGACGCCCTGTGACCTCTCGTTATGGGGTAGGATAAAGGATCACGTGTCTAGCAAAAAAGTTATAGCCATCGAAGAACTCAAGGACAGAATAAAAGGTGTAATATCAAACATTCTCTGTGAAATGTGTGTCAAGGCACTTAATTGTACTGTTGATCGCTGGTTTTTGTGCACCAATCGAGCAGGTGGAGACTCTTCAGTAAATTCTGAATAAATGATTACTCTCATACTAATGGTAACGTAATTTTGACTCATACTAGTATTCACATAATTTTGTCTCATTCCCTCATACTAGTATTCACATAATTTTGACTCATCACCTCATACTAGTATTCACATAATTCTGACTCATCCACTCATACTAGTATTCACATAATTTTGACTCATCCCCTCATACTAGTATTCACATAATTTTGAGTCATCCCCTCATACTAGTATTCACATAATTTTGACTCATCCCCTCATACTAGTATTCACATAATTTTGACTCATCCCCTCATACTAGTATTCACATAATTCTGACTCATCCCCTCATACTAGTATTCACATAATTCTGACTCATGCCCTCATACTAGTATTCACATAATTTTGACTCATCCCCTCATACTAGTATTCACATAATTCTGACTCAGCCCCTCATACTAGTATTCACATAATTTTGACTCATCCCCTCATACTAGTATTCACTAAATTCTGACTCATCCCCTCATACTAGTATTCACATAATTTTGAGTCATCCCCTCATACTAGTATTCACATAATTTTGAGTCATCCCCTCATACTAGTATTCACATAATTCTGACTCATGCCCTCATACTCGTATTTACATAATTTTGACTCATCCCCTCATACTAGTATTCACATAATTCTGACTCATCCCCTCATACTAGTATTCACATAATTCTGACTCATCCCCCCATACTAGTATTCACATAATTTTGAGTCATGACCTCATACTAGTATTCACATAATTCTGACTCATGCCCTCATACTAGTATTCGCATAAATTTGACTCATCCCCTCATACTAGTATTCACATAATTCTGACTCATGCCCTCATACTAGTATTCACATAATTTTGACTCATCCCCTCATACTAGTATTCATATAATTCTGACTCATGCCCTCATACTAGTATTCACATAACTTTGACTCATCCCCTCATACTAGTATTCACATAATTCTGACTCATCCCCTCATACTAGTATTCACATAATTTTGACTCATCCCCTCATACTAGTATTCACATAATTCTGACTCATGCCCTCATACTAGTATTCACATAATTTTGACTCATCCCCTCATACTAGTATTCACATAATTCTGACTCATCCCGTCATACTAGTATTCACATAATTTTGACTCATCCCCTCATACTAGTATTCACATAATTCTGACTCATGCCCTCATACTAGTATTCACATAATTCTGACTCATCCCCTCATACTAGTATTCACATAATTTTGACTCATCCCCTCATACTAGTATTCACATAATTCTGACTCATCCCCTCATACTAGTATTCACATAATTTTGACTCATCCCCTCATACTAGTATTCACATAATTCTGACTCATCCCCTCATACTAGTATTCACATAATTTTGAGTCATGCCCTCATACTAGTATTCACATAATTCTGACTCATGCCCTCATACTAGTATTCACATAATTTTGACTCATCCCCTCATACTAGTATTCACATAATTCTGACTCATCCCCTCATACTAGTATTCACATAATTCTGACTCATGCCCTCATACTAGTATTCACATAATTTTGACTCATCCCCTCATTCTAGTATTCACATAATTCTGACTCATCCCCTCATACTAGTATTCACATAATTCTGACTCATCCCCTCATACTAGTATTCACATAATTCTGACTCATGCCCTCATACTAGTATTCACATAATTTTGACTCATCCCCTCATACTAGTATTCACATGATTCTGACTCATCCCCTCATACTAGTATTCACATAATTTTGACTCATCCCCTCATACTAGTATTCACATAATTCTGACTCATGCCCTCATACTAGTATTCACATAATTTTGACTCATCCCCTCATACTAGTTTTCACATAATTCTGACTCATCCCCTCATACTAGTATTCACATAATTTTGACTCATCCCCTCATACTAGTATTCACATAATTCTGACTCATCCCCTCCTACTAGTATTCAGATAATTTTGACTCATCCCCTCCTACTAGTATTCACATAATTCTGACTCATGCCCTCATACTAGTATTCACATAATTTTGACTCATCCCCTCATACTAGTATTCACATAATTCTGACTCATCCCCTCATACTAGTATTCACATAATTTTGACTCATCCCCTCATACTAGTATTCACATAATTCTGAGTCATCCGCTCATACTAGTATTCACATAATTTTGAGTCATCCCCTCATACTAGTATTCACATAATTTTGATTCATCCCCTCATACTAGTATTCACATAATTCTGACTCATCCCCTCATACTAGTATTCGCATAATGTTGACTCATCCCCTCATACTAGTATTCACATAATTTTGAGTCATCCCCTCATACTTTGTATTCACATAATTTTGACTCATACCCTCATACTAGTATTCACATAATTCTGACTCATCCCCTCATACTAGTATTCACATAATTTTGACTCATCCCCTCATACTAGTATTCACATAATTCTGACTCATGCCCTCATACTAGTATTCACATAATTTTGACTCATCCCCTCATACTAGTATTCACATAATTCTGAGTCATCCCCTCATACTAGTATTCACATAATTTTGAGTCATCCCCTCATACTAGTATTCACATAATTTTGATTCATCCCCTCATACTAGTATTCACATAATTCTGACTCATCCCCTCATACTAGTATTCGCATAATTTTGACTCATCCCCTCATACTAGTATTCACATAATTTTGAGTCATCCCCTCATACTTTGTATTCACATAATTTTGACTCATCCCCTCATACTAGTATTCACATAATTCTGACTCATCCCCTCATACTAGTATTCACATAATTTTGACTCATCCCCTCATACTAGTATTCACATAATTCTGACTCATGCCCTCATACTAGTTTTCACATAATTTTGACTCATCCCCTCATACTAGTATTCACATAATTCTGAGTCATCCCCTCATACTAGTATTCACATAATTTTGAGTCATCCCCTCATACTAGTATTCACATAATTTTGATTCATCCCCTCATACTAGTATTCACATAATTCTGACTCATCCCCTCATACTAGTATTCGCATAATTTTGACTCATCCCCTCATACTAGTATTCACATAATTTTGAGTCATCCCCTCATACTTTGTAATAACATAATTTTGAGTCATCCCCTCATACTAGTATACACATAATTTTGACTCATCTCCTCATACTAGTATTCACATAATTTTGAGTCATCCCCTCATACTAGTATTCACATAATTTTGAGTCATCCCCTCATACTAGTATTCACATAATTTTGACTCATCCCCTCATACTAGTATTCACATAATTTTGAGTCATCCCCTCATACTAGTATTCACATAATTTTGACTCATCCCCTCATACTAGTATTCACATAATTCTGACTCATCCCCTCATACTAGTATTCACATAATTTTGACTCATCCCCTCATACTAGTATTCACATAATTTTGACTCATCCCCTCATACTAGTATTCACATAATTTTGACTCATCCCCTCATACTAGTATTCACATAATTCTGACTCATCCCCTGATACTAGTATTCACATAATTCTGACTCATCCCCTCATACTAGTATTCACATAATTCTGACTCATCCCCTCATACTAGTATTCACATAATTTTGACTCATCCCCTCATACTAGTATTCACATAATTTTGACTCATCCCCTCATACTAGTATTCACATAATTTTGAGTCATCCCCTCATACTAGTATTCACATAATTTTGACTCATCCCCTCATACTAGTATTCACATTATTTTGACTCATCCTGTATATCCAAGGAGGCTTATTTTTATTCTGTATCTAGTTAACGATCTGTGTCATCAGTCACGTTGGTGCATCCGATGATATCACCGTCCCGGGTATGACGATAAACTGCATCCGTGTCCTTGGTAAGACGGTAAACTACGTCCAACAGCAAGGCCTCTGATCAGGAGGTTTTGAGGAACTTAATTGCCGCTTTTTCTAGGTCAACCCTGACCCGGGGTGGCAGCACCTATTAGGGTCCAAGCTATGGGCAAATAGTTAACCCATAAACTCAGATCCCGTCCTGGGTATGACGATAAACTACATCCGCGTCCTACGTATGACGATAAACTACATTCGCGTCCTGGGTATGACGATAAACTACATCCACGTCCTAGGTATGACGATAACTACATTCGCGTCTTGGGTATGACGATTAACTACATCCACGTCCTGGGTATGACGATAACTACATCCGCGTCTTGGGTATGACGCTAAACTACATCCGCGTCTTGGGTATGACGATAAACTACGTCCAACAGCAAGGCCTCTGATCAGGAGGTTTTGAAAAAAAATAATGTTGCCAGCTATACGTTTTTTTTTTCTTTTAAAATGGTGTTGCCTTATATACGTTTTTGAAAAAATAATATTACCAGCGATACGTTTTTGAAAAAATAATATTACCATCTATACGTTTTTGAAAAAAATAATATTACCAGCTATATATTTTTTAGGAAAAAATATTGACAAAAATAGATTTTCGACAAAACCAAAATATTACCAGGGAAAAAATGTTGTCGGTATTAAATGCCACATTGAGGTTGATATGCCGTAAAAGAAAACAAACCAAACCAGTTGATATCAGTAGTCGATGTTTAGCTATTTAAATGGTTCCATTGCTAATGCCGATACTCAAAGAAAACAGCTAAACTCTTCTTTCTGAATAATATCACTAATCTTACAACTTACCAGTATATCCCAGTACTCGTAAAATCTTCGATGCCTGATTTTTACTGACCCATTTTCCTATATTGAATTACATACTTCTACTTCTCTGTCAGCCTGCCTTCCATTACACACACATATTTGTATCTATGATGATAGGTCTTATTATTTCATCGATCTCTTCGATGAAATAAAGCGTTGAAAATTTCAGTGTTGATAAATTCAGAACTTTTTACTCGAGTGCACAGGGTGACGTTTAGTAAATGTTTTCCAATGATTATCTCCCCTGATTAGGACATTTATCAGAAAGCCCTCGAATCACAATTATACAGTGGTCATTAGCACTGTTCCCAGGAGGAAATTCACAAGTACGTTTATCGACAGTTAGGTTGTAAATAGTGATTGATAACAGGTAGAATTGAAATATGAGAAAAAGGCTATGAGCCATAGTATTTGATTCTTGTCTTAAATATCTTGGCATTTGGATTTATAGCAGACTAGCCTAGGTACCCGGCGTTATCCGGGTGTACATAGCTGCAGTTGTATAACCGCACCCGCTGTCTAGAAATATCTGCCCGTGTCCCCGCTCGCATGTTTCATCTGTTGGTATACTAAGCTATACCCATCATCTTTTTTACCTTATGTCCTTCGCAAGTGTTTGCTTGTTTTTAATGAAGGAATTCCGTCTATAAAACCTTTTTGTATGGTTGTTGCCCGAAGTTAAATTGTTTCAATGTTTTAGATATTCAGTAAATTTCTTATAGCCGTAATCACTGTCAAATAGTATGGCATCGTTCACAAATCTAATAATCAAACAATAACAGGGATGGAGCGTCAGAGCTTGATTCAACTGCATACGCATGAAAACGCCCCTCCTTCTTAGCTTTACTGTAAAGCTGGGTTTAATAAATGTCCTTCAGGAAATTTTCCCTTTTAACGTTTCAATAATTCTTCTCGAACAATCTTTGCATCAAAGTTTCTTCGAATGCCAATTTAGGATGGAATCATATGAAGAAGCCATTGGCTAAAATCATCTGAAGAAACCATTGGTAAAAGCAGATTTGGGACCTAGTTTGTCGCAGATTTCGTCCACTTAACTGAAATAATCTAAAGCAAACATTCACGCAAGACAGACTTGTGTGCCATGTGGAATTTTCATGACAAATCTGGAAAGCATCGGATGAAAAGCCAGGGAGTTATGGCCGAAAAACGGGCTTTGGGGGCAGTTTTTCATGGTTTTTCGTTACATGCGGGGAAGCGAGCAGGACTAAACCCACACTATCTTATTTCTTGCATGATGGCAAATTTTTTGCGATATGTTTGAAGAAAATCGGATAACAAATGAGAAGTTATTCAAGTTTTTATTTCGTGTAGTCCGAAAAAACCCGATATCGTTTAACAGTTTTCTGTATTATTTTTGTGTGAAGCCAAGGTCAGAGGAAAACTATCAAGTGCTCTGCACAAACCTCGTAACATGAGCTGATGTTTTGCATTAAGGGCAAAGAACATCAGCTCATCCAGTAAAAAAATTGTTCGCGTGTCACTTTGCCTGGGTTTTTGCAAAATGTCGTATCCACCTTCGATTTTTCTGCCAAACTAGGGTGGTGCTGAAGATTGAAAAGTTAGTCTTGATCTATCTTGGTAAATTTACAACATGTGTGTACAATTTCATCGAAATTGGTCGAGAAATGTGGAAATGCATAAATAGCATACAGAGAGAGAGAGAGAGAGAGAGAGAGAGAGAGAGAGAGAGAGAGAGAGAGAGAGAGAAAGAGAGAGAGAGAAACAAGCAAACACACACACACAGACATCTGTTTTATAGATATAGATAAGAGCGCCCTCAATTGTTGTTTTCGATTAGTGAATTGCATCTTTGTGCAATCTTCTCTGGCACAAGAATAAGATTCTTGTTTGCCTCTTCTGCTTTTCATTTCTATATGGCGACCTTTCTCCCTTATACATCTTTTATTCGCTTTTTTCTTATATAGTTTGGTTTCCAGTTAAAGACTGAGAAGTAATCGAATAGAAAAATTGATGAATTTTAATATGTCGCCCTATTTCTCTTTCTCTCCACATCCACACACACACACACACACACACACACACACACACACACACACACACACACACATATATATATATATATATATATAAATATAAAAGTAAACATTGAAGTCAACACTTAGAGGCGACTGCTGTTTCATGCAATCGGTGGCCTGACGATTGCGTCTAGCATGAAACAGCCTGTCGCCTCTAAGTGTTGACTTCTATGTTCACGTTTATATTTACACACGCTATATCTCTGATATTGATCACTTTATCCCATAAATATAGCACACCTAAGAGTATATTTCTTCATACATACATACATACATATATATATATATATATATATATATATATATATATATATATATATATATATATATTACTTGCATTATTTACATTATTCAGACTGTTACCCTCATCTTCATTGCCATATTTATAACTTGTCGACCGCTGTACACTCCGGCCTTCTTCAGGTGATTAAAATTTCGAACAGAAATCACATGAAGAATGTCAGAGCGTACAACGGTCGAAACGTTGTGAATATGGGAATAAAGATGAGGATAAAGTCCGAATAATGTAAATAATGCAAGTAATCATAATACCTCATCTCATATATATATATATATATATATATATATATATATATATATATATATATATATATATATATATTCAACATTTGCCTCTTACAAGGGTTTTGACGCGAAACCCCGGAGTCGGTAAATTAAATTTTATGGATTATGGACATTGTGGTCAACACCAATCAGCGACAGTCTGTTTCATGCTTCAACGCAATCTTCAGGCCTTGTGAGTTGTGTTTTGCTCAGCTATGTATTTATGCTGGTCAATGGTGCATTATGGGTAGAATGTATATTGCATTATCCTAACGGTTATTGTCTGGGCGCTAACGGTTATGTTTCAAATTATTCTAGAGTCTATTGAGTTGAAATATATATGAATCAGAATACTGCTATTTATTAACATTTTATTCATTATTTATTACTTAATTATTTGTTCTTGATTATCATTATATTTGCTTGTCTTCATTCTTAGTTTCTTTATTATTTACTTAATTCCTTCATTTATTTATTTAGATTTATTGTATATTTTTTTCGACGGTTGTTTATCTTATTTGCTTCTTTTAAAGTACTGGCTTTGTATAAAATATATTACAGTATCTGAATTGTATATAATGCATATATTTGCATTTTTATGGCGGTATTTTTGCAAGATATTTGTCTTTGGTTTTCGATTTTTAAGTAACGTAGTAAAAATTTGTTTTTCGTGTTTGCATTTTGAAATGATTTCTGATTGTTTATTTAGTAATTTGTGTTGGTCTGGGAGGGTAATTATAGCTATTTTTCCTCCATACAAAGTTTACAGTTTTTGGACTTATTGTTGTAGGCTGATGCCGTTTTCCTTATTTTCCATTATATTTTTAGTGTAATTTTTTTTTTAATTTCCATATATGTTTAGAGATCATTCTGCTGTCTGATGTATTTTCTATTTGTAAAGGATGTTTTGTGTGTATAATTTCTGTTTGCAATGTATTTCAGGGACTCCTATGTATATTTTTCTTCGTTATCTGCGAATTTTACTGGAGCTTGGTATATTATATTGTTTTGCAAGCATTTGTCATTTAAGGGTAAATCATTCTTTGTTCGGCAGTTACAGGTGGGTTCGGTTTGTGCGGGTTGTTTCTTGATTATTTTTCTGTACCTTTTTAATTATTTGTGTCATGTTCTCGCTACAACTATAGCTGATTTTTACTGTTGAATATCTTGTGTCGAGTGCTTGATGAGGTAAGGAAGTTTTCGTGTATGAGTTTAATGAATATTTTTCCAAGGTTTGTTTTAACGTTTTTGTTGTACGGTGGGTTTAAGCAGATGGTGTTTCTTTTCCTGTTGGATTTTTTATACTTTGTGATGTGTATGTGAGTGTTGCTGAAAATCCACTATCTTTTAGGGCTGTTTCTTATTCTTTTTTGGTTTCGTTAAGTATAGTTTTATTGGAAGAATTGTCAGTTGACCAGCCGTTGATTGATTGTGGGATTTGCTTGATTATTGATGGCAGGTGGTTGGAAGATGTGTATATATAAAGTGGTTTATCATTGTAGTTGTCTATGTGCTTGATATGTACATTTTTCTTAGATTGATTGAGGCATCTAGAAAACCAACTTCTTTTAGGTTTATTTTATGTCTATATCGAATCCAATATTTTTGAAAATTTGTACTATTATTTTTTAATTGGTTTTGTCTGTTGTTTTGTCTGTTAGAGTTTCTTAGGATTATGTTGTTATCGTCCCTGTAGAAGCCTATATCATTTTTATCACTATTCCACTTATTTCATCTAGTTAGTGTTTACCAGTAAGTAAGACACCATCAAAACTTGCCATTGTGACATCAAAGTCTCTTTAGCCACGCATCATCGTTTTCGAATAATAGTGATTTTCGGCCATGCCTAATTATTTTTATTTCGTTTGTGCTTATTTTTATTTGTACTTGAGCTAAGGAGATGGACTTATCTAACATTGAGTTTGATCATAGAAGGGTAGAAATCTTTTATATCTTGTTGTGTAAATTCACAAGTATTTTTGTTTTTAGGTTACGGAACCAGGCTATAGTAGCTTTTGTGTTTTTCCACTTTTTTAATACTAACTTAGTTCTTAGTTTTGAGTTAATTCTTTATAATATCATTTTATCTATTTTAACTAGTTTACTTTTAGTTGGGTTTATGATTCTGCATGTGGGGTTTATTTTGAAGTTTTCCGTGTGGTCTTTTAGAGTAATTAATGTTTGTAATTTAGCGATGCAATTTATTCAGTCCTTTACGTCTAATGTTTGGATGATTTTTAGCTTCTGTCTTAGCATCATATTCTGTGTCTGTTGATGCTTTTTTGTATATTTTAGCTATGTTTTCTCGTCCTTTGTTTTGTTTATTTAGAGGGGAGGGTGTGCTGATTTTATATAAATTTCTAGTTTTGTCCGCTGAGATGAAAACTTTAGATGAATAGTTTATTTCAGTTTTATTTCCTTTTAGTTTTTCTGAAAATGTTTCTGTAACTGTTTATGAAATTTTATGTTTCTTACGAAGTTAAATCTCTTTTGAATCTGTCTAATTCGATGTGTTGCGGAGCACATTATTTGTTTTAAAACCCTATTTTTCCTTGAGTGCAAGTTTTGCCATACGTTTTTGGTTTAAGAAGAAATGCACTTTCAATGTCATTCTTTTCATGAGGCTTTCACATTTTTCTATTAATTTTAGTTTGCAGGTGGAAGGTGATGGGATGGATATGTTTTAGAGAGTAGTTGATGATAATTTTTTATGTCCATGACAGGTTATGGAAGTAGCGAAGTACCCCACTATTTATCAGGAGCTAAATATGATAAAAATAGCTTTAATGTATGCTATATTTATTGGCAAAAATGCTTAATATCAGAGATAGGCCGTATGTATTTACATATGGCGTATCTCTGATATTGAAGACTTTTACCTATAAATATAGCATATTTTAACACTATATTTTTTATCATATATATATATATATATATATGTGTGTGTGTGTGTGTGTGTGTGCGTGTGCGTGTGCGTGTGCGTGTGTGTATATTGAAATGATTTTATCCGACATTATTTCTTATTGCTATACAGGTTATTTTTAACGGGTACACGTATTTCAGTTGTTACCCCTGAATAAATGAACAAATAAGGCTATAAAATCAAACTCGTGTACCCGTTAAAAATAACGTTTATAGCAATAACAAATAATGTCGGATAAAAATTAGACGTGCTGTAGATTCCCTCTGTCTTTTCTACAAGTACTTTCATGGCAACTGCCCCGACAAGTTACTTTCGCTGCTTCCCAAACTGCATGAATTTAAGCGTGCTACTAGATTGGCATCTCGGTCGCAACCTTTCCCTGTCGAAACGACTAAATGTAGCCATCTCTTCTACTCCAACAGTGTCATTCGCGTACCTCTCATCAGTGGAACTCTATTCCTATCACTTGCTTCCCTGATAGCTATAATGTTCAAATATTCAAATGTAATGTCAATCGAAATCTTCTGGTGCCTTGACCTTGATCCCTGTCCTTCTCTTTATTCTTTTCCCAAACACTCCTCTTTACTCTTACTCTCACTCTCTGTAACCCCTTGCGTGCTAGTGATACGCCCGCCTTGCCTGGGGCGATTTGCTTATATATATATATATATATATATATATATATATATATATATATATATATATATATATATCTAAGTATAGGATTGGTGTATACGGAATAAATCCCAATAACCAACAAATACTATTCTTAAAAGAGTGCTCAATACGAAGTAGAGCAAATATAATTATTTATTCGAAAATTATAAGATAAAAATGTTATAGAATCACTACAGAAATAGCCATTTTGTTTCAACATTTCTGGTGTCTTCTCAAATGATGGTGTTGAATGTCTTCATTATTATTAAATAAAGGACTAAGCTTTTGGCCTAGTCCCCCAAGGGACCTTAAATCCTTCTTCAGAATAATACGACTAAAAGCCCACTACGGGGACAATGATCACACACCTTCCATACTTGATACATTAAAAGAGAAGGATACTACATACACCCCACAAAACACAGACATTGCTATACAAACATTTGAAATAGCCGTAGCAAATGACATATAGAAAACAATAGCACGTAAGCTGCGACGTAACAATATTAATGAAGGGGAACGTATAGCCCTTGACACGTTGACACATAGAGATGACCTAATCATAACACAGGCTGACAAAGGGGGTGCCACAGTGATCTAGGGAATCAAAGAATACATTAAAGAGGCCAACAATCAGCTAGCTAACAAAGAAACATATAAAAGCTTACCTACAGATCCCCTTCACGAATACCAAAAAGAATTAACTAGCTCACTAAACATAATGCTTCGTAACAATCTAATCGACAAGGAAACATGCACAACACTTACACCCACAAATATCACACCTGCTCGCTTCTATCTCCTTCCTAAAATACACAAAAGCAACAACCCAGGAAGGCCGGCCATTTCATCATTCAACTGCCACACGACCAAAATTTCCAAATACGTAGACCATTACATACAACCCCTAGCTAAGGAAGTAAAATCCTACATCAGAGACTACTGAACAAAATGAATCACATACAAACAGTTCCAAAGAATGCTATTCTAGTGACTATGGACGTAAGATCACTCTATTCAAACATTAAACACATCGAAGGGCTAACCGCCCTTCAGGAAGCACTTACAAAAAGAAGAAAACAAGACCCTCCCACAGAAGCTATCATAAAACTCATGCAGCATATTCTGACCCTATGTGAGAAATGCACATTTTTTGTTCAAATTTCTCGAAGCCCATATCTAAGAAATTTTAAACTTTGAACTTTACTGGAGGGTATATTTTCTTTATTAAAACCTTCGAATGCATAAGCCAGTAGGTATAGATTTACAGTTTAAAAACAGTAATGTCTACTCAAACACAGAAAGAAAGAGAACGAGAGAGTGAGAGAGTGAGAAAGAGAGAGAGAGAGAAAGAGAGAAAGAGCGAGAAAGCGAGAGAAAAAAGAAAGTGAGAAAGAGAGAGAGAGAGAGACAGAGAGAAAGAGAGAGAAAATATCTTTCAGAAATTGTTAAAAAATTACTGATAGCTACATGACTGATTAAGAGACTTAATGGTAAGAAAATCCATACGATTAAACGACGAGAATCAAGATGGCGTCCTGTCCAGATAAGCCTTGCATTTATATAGAACGTCTTCATCCATTCCTGAGGAAAGCCTACATCCCCCACCCAAAAATGATAAAAAAGTTAAATTATTAATATTATCCATTAATATCTGTCTATATCTCTGAGATGAGGTATTATGATTACTTGCATTATTTACATTATTCGGACTGTTATCCACATCTTCATTGCCATATTCACAACGTTTCGGCCTCAAGGACTTATGGTTCCAGTGAATAAAGACGTTGGTTAGATCCAGTGACTAGACCCAAAAAGTTGTGTGTTCAATACCAGTCCACAGCAGTGGTAAACCAAACTTGGAGGGTTGAGTTAATTGGAAATAACTGAGACATCCGGAAGAGGCATAGCACGTGGAACTAGAACATTTTACCCCGATGGACGAAATAAAGGGCTCGGTTCGAAATTCCATTTACCTAAAGAAGTTCGGAGCATACAACGGTCGAAACGTTGTGAATATGGCAATAAAGATGAGGATAACAGTCCGAATAATGTAAAATAATGTAAGTTATCTATTATTTTATTTGTTATAATTTATTATTGTAATTGTGCATTTAACTGAAAAATCCACAAATTGTTTCAATGTTTTCTCTATAGTCTGACTCTATTTTGGGCAGCCTAGCTTTCTAACTACTCATTGGAAGAAGCAATAGAACTCTACATTCAGGTCGATTATCTATGTAGAAGAAGGAAACTCTAACAGAAAACTTACAACCTTGGGAGCCTGTTAGGATTGCCCCACATCACTGAGCTATGAATACGCCGCAAGACCTGGTTTAAAGAGTAATGTCGGTAATGTTCATGTCATATTTCATATGAAATTTTTGCCAAGGGAACTCGAAAAATGTTCAATGTCTTCTGTTGCAGGTCTGCGACGCTCGTGAAAAACCTTCAAATCTTCTTCCGTAAACACAAGCGACACACACACACACACACACACACACACACACACACACACACACACACACATATATATATATATATATATATATGAGTAGAGAGCGAGGGAAAGAGAGAGAGGGAGAGAGAGAGAGAGGGGGGTTGTATTAGGAAATTAAGAAGTTGTCTTGCCTGGGGAGTATCTCCCCTGAGGAAGACTGCACACTGTCTTGTTTCCTACGCTGATTTAATATGAATAGCTAAGTTCTGGCACAAGGCCAAAAGCAGGGGATCACGGAGAAGTGCCCCACTTACTGTATCCTATGGACGAGAAAGTAAAAGAGAAACTTTCTGTCTCTACCTGTTTTTTTTAATTAATCATTTCACCCGAACCAAGGCGATAATGGCACTAAGACACCAGGTGTTATTGGGAGAGAAATAAGAAGAAGACTTTAGTGAGGAGGAAGTTCAATGGAAGAACAGATTTCTGGAAGACAGAAGATGGCGATTGACGTTGCATTTATAATTTTGAAGTCTGGTGTAATACTACACGCGTATATGTTTCATTGAAAGTAAATATCGCTAGGGGCTGTCTGATCTCAAATCCGTAAAAACGAAAGATAATACAAACATCTATTAATGAAAAACGTTACCATGTTGGTGATGCTCATGATATTAATTACGTTGCTATAAAAACTATGTATCTATTTCCAAACATCAGAAATATATCCGGTGATTTGAACAGTTTTATATATATATATATATATATATATATATATATATATATATATATATATATATATATATATATATATATATATATGTTATATATAGATAGATAATAGACCTACTTTTAACGGTTTTAATTTTCAGGCATCTTTCCACCAATATGAATACGCTGTAAAATATTCAAAATTTATTTGATTAGTGTGGAGTTGATTATTCAATTTACCTCATCACTTCAATCGCAATTGAATTACTCCGCTGATATTTGTGGACGTTACGAAATATGTTTTCCTTTCAACAAAACAAAAAAGAGAGAAAAAAAAGAGGACAAGCATTTTGCAGTTACTACACCGTGGAGACATACTCCAAATTTCGAATCTAATTGAAACACTCTCACGATTTTACTGCCGTTTTCTGCATTTTCTTTCTTTCTTTCTTTCTTTCTTTCTTTCTTTCTTTCTGTTTTTGTCTTTCTTTTTTTTCGTCTTTCTTTTTGTCTGTCTATCACTATTTTTTCGTTCTTTTTTGTCTTTCTTTTTTTGTCTTCCTTTTTTGTCTTTCTTTTTTCTTTCTTTCTGTCTTTCTTTTTTGTCTTTCTTTCTGCTTTTCTTTTTGTCTCTCTTTTTCTTTCTTTCTATCTTTCTTTCTTGTTTTGTCTTTTTTCTTTTAATTCTTTCTTTCTTTTTGTCTTTCTTTCTTTCTTTCTTTTTATTTTTTGTCTTTCTTTCTTTTTCGTTTTTCTTTTTGACTCTCTTTTTCTTTCTTTCTGTTTTTTGTCTCTTTTTTTTCGTCTTTCTTTTTGCCTTTCTTTTTCTTTCTTTCTGTCTTTCTTTTTTGTCTTTCTTTCTGTATTTCTTTTTTGTCTTTCTTTCTGTTTTTCTTTTTTGTCTTTCTTTCTGTTTTTCTTTTTGTCTCTCTTTTGTCTTTCTTTCTTTCTTTCTTTTTATTTTTGTCTTTTTTTCTTTTTTACTCTCTTTTTCTTTCTTTCTTTCTTTCTTTCTTTCTTTCTTTGTCTTCTCAAGTCTGTCACAGTTACTTCTTTTCTAGCTTTTCCTATAGAGGTGTAGCGTGAGCCAGGTAATTGAGAACATTATTATATAGAGAAAAACGAAGCGATACAAATATCTTTTAAAAATCAGTAGATTTTCAAAACATTTGTACGCATATTCAACTGAGATAAATAACAGCAAAAAAGTCGAAACACGTTCTTCTATTGTCCTTTATCATCGTCCTAGTGGCATTATCGCCTTGTTTGGGGTGAAATGATAAAAGAAACCCCAATAAATGCGGCTTCCAAAATGACTTGCATCCCCGATCAAATGTTTCTCGCTCTCAACGAATCATTGGTATTGTAGGGCGCTAGTTGATCGTCGACGCCCCAGAGTGGTAGACAGGAGGCTACATTCTGCAGTTGATACGCTTGAGAATATTATTTGCCAGCTACTCATGGATGATGTTGACTATGTTGGAATTATTAGGGAATAGTTACGCCTTTCCCTTCAATCCTGAGTTTAGTCACCCTGTCCAGAAAGGAGTATTGACCTTTAGGTCCTGAAAGAACTAGGACAACAACACGGATTTGGTTTGGACACCTTTCGTTCAGCATCTACACTTTCTGGTCCTGGTCAAAGTTCTTCTCGTCAGTGAAGATCCAGAGAATGCCGGGTTCGTCAGGGTTCTTTTGTTTGACAAACGCTTTGATCGGATAACACAATTCTCCCAGATCTTGAACTGCGTTATATTAAACTCTTAGGATTTGTAATTAATATCCTCGTGCACCACACGTCTGAAGTAGGCCCTGTTACCTTGAAATGGTAGGCGATACTCTTCGATTTGTTGAGGGTTATACTAGATGATTTTTTAAGGCTTCGTTCGTCCATCCTTACAAAGTCTGTCGGTTTAGAATGTTTCATTCTCTCAGGTTACGGGCGGACGCCACATACCCGCCAGAGGTCTCCAAATTGGCCCTGAAAGAAGGTGACTATTTCCGAATACTTATGGCTGGCATTTTTCCCCTAGCATCAGATTGGTAAATGCTATGATAACTTAGGGAGGGTTACAGAATGAGGAATAACCAAAACGGAGGTTGGAAATGAAATGGTAATCTTTATAATATTAACAAAATATAATACTCGCCAGCGGCGTGAAATAGGTAAACAACTACTAGTGGTGAACTACTTAAACAGCATATTACCTCCAGTTACAATAGTGTCATTTATTTTCATAGAAAATAGCATTAGGAGTTCAGGATCATTTTATCATCAATACTTATTCAATTTCAAGAAAGGCTTTCAAGAGGTCTTGGAAAATATGATGCTAAAAGGACAGACTGACCGTAAGACGGCCAGCGAGAAACAACACGTAACTTACCAAGCGAGTTTGATTAAATGGATGTGGGGGAGATAACAAAAGTACAAAAGGACAGGAAATTTTCGAGAGATGTTGTAGCCTAGAAAAGGTTACTAAATGAGGAAACCAAAACGGAAGTTAAAAAATGAAATGGTAATCTTTATAACATCAACAAAATATAATACTCGCCAGCGGCGTGAAGTAGGTAAACCACTTCCAGTAGCACATTACCCCTATTTACAATAGTGTCCAACATACTTATGAGGATTCCCCATTCCGAACCGTTAACCACTACCAGCAAATCCATGCCAATGTTTAATTTTTTTGTGCGCCGTGGATATCCATCACCCAATCTAGTATTGAGAGATTAAGACGTTGGTGGAAAACCTATAATGGATCTTGATCATCTCAGTCAGGGTAAAAAAAATAATTAAAAAAATGAAAGAAGTGAATTGAACTGGGAAAAATGCACGAGATAACCTAAGGAAAACGTGTTGTACAGTGATTGGCCAATTTGATTGCTGCGTCATCAATCAAAAACCAATCAAAGAACAGACGGCAATTTGCTAGTGATTCTGAACAGCTGATAGTGTTACTAGCAGCTTGGGTGTAATGAAAACAGGACAAGAGATTCTGTCTAGTAATCTTTTATTCAATTAAGAATCTTACTACTCGTCTACTTGACAAGCGGAAATGTACAGCTTTTATAGCTTGGATTATCAAAGGGGAGATAATCCATATTCACAACATAGGGTTTGGTTATTTATCTATCTCCCTACGCAGGGAGGATATAACATAAGTTTAAGCTTAATGTGGTATGCCCATGTGCATACATATAGGTTCAGGGTTAAAATTGCCCACTCCTCGCAATTACTGTTACTATGGCGTTGGTGCCCACCAACCCTCTCTCTTTAGTACAATGAGAGATGTACTGCTGCAATTGGAATACCATGGAACCAGGCATCCCCCATACCTTGAGGAGAACAGATACTATAATTGAAATACGGAGGAAATGAGTGTGATTCGGCTCCGTGGAGGTAGCATAGAATTCAAATTATTCTTCAACTGACTTGTTATATCGTTTGTTAATTTGTTTTTGACATTCCTAGCAAAGTTCTAAGCTTTGCTCATTTACATACTATTTGCGGAAAGTGTGACGGAGCCGATAACTTTTCAGCACTACCTCATAGTCTAACGGCAAAAAAAGCACTTAAGATAATCATAGCAAACCGGAACTAACTTCATTTGTTGATTGCTGTTAACCCCACAACTTGCTTTTAGCATGTCTTGTGATTGTTAAATTCTCTAGGCCGTCTTTCTTCATTATGTTTCCTAGAAATATCTGATTGTAAGTCTTAGTTCCTTTCCGTTCTTATTTTTTTAAAACTTCATCATTGCTCACATGTTCAGTTCATGGTATTCTTAGAATTCGTCGGCAGAACCTAAGAGGTGCTACCAAATCGAATCAAAGCAGACCTGGGAACACCAGGAATTAAGAGGCGGTACCACGCTGCTCAAAACTTTCTAACCAGAGGCCTTGCTGCCGGATGTAGTTTATCGTCATACCCAGGGCTATATTGAATTGATGCTGCTTCTGCCGCTGCTGCTGATAATTTTGATGATGATAGCCTAAGAAGATTACTATATATGGGAACAGCAGCAATAAGATGTGGTTCCACGCTGCTCAAAATCTCCTGATTAGAGGCCTTGCTGCCGGATGTAGTTTATCGTCATACCCAGGACGTTCATTGTTTGAAGTAGTGCGGAATGTCAACGTCATAAAGAATAATGACATAATCTTCTTTATTTTCTCTTCGAGTTATCTGTCATCGTTGTATTTTATGTTAAGATAATGTCTATTCCTATTTTCTTTTAAACTTCACCATTGCTCACATGTTCCGTTCATGGTATTCTTAGCATTCGTCAACAGAACCGCATCGCTTTCTCTTCATCTCTCTTCTACATCTGTGAAGAAATTGTAATGCATTCACCACACTTTATAGGAGATTAGATTTTTGCATGTCAGTTCACTAATTTTTGTTTCTTACGTTTTAATACTTTGCCCAGATTTTGGAACTGCTAATTTTTGCTACTGCTTCGTGTCTTTCGAGACCTGCTTGCTTTTGAAGTCGCAAAATACGTCGCTGACAATTTGGTCTGTCTCTTTTACTGACGATCATACTGTAACAGGAGAATCGGGTCAGCCCGAAAAAAGACTCAGAGTTGGTTACATGTGCTGCTGTAAGCACCAGGAGTTGCGTCCCCTTCTACAATGGGCTGTTGAGAGATGACGTTCTACTTAGAATAGTTGGTCCAGACTATTTGCTTATGACCGATACTGGTCAGGTATTAGCCAATAGTCAGCGTGGATCTGGGTCTGGGAGAGCTATATAACACCAGTGTTTTTCTCATTCTAGAGAGGCGCTCTCGACGTGTGGAAACCAGACAAGGCGAACACAAACACAAACACACACACACATTATGTTTTCTTACAAGTAATAGTCCTTTCTTCATGCTTTTCATTAATACATTGTTTCAGAGTTCTTTCATTTCACTTTCTGAGTTATCAGCGTATTTTATGTTAAGATAATGTCAGCCGATTAAAAAAATCCTGATGCGTTTTCTAGTTCTCTTAGATTCGGTTCACTGTATAAGTTGTATAAACCCCGTGAGAAAACGTACGATTGCCATATTCATTTTTCTATTTTAGTATATTCATTTAACTCGTCTCCTATCCATGGCAATATTAACTTGTTTCTTATACAGCTGATGCTAATCTCTAGGGGGTGACTCCTTGCGACTTCTCCAGATAAAGTTTTACACTGACATGAAGTGGAAAGATTATATTGAACCAGTTACTAGGCCTGCTTGTTAGGAAAGTTGGTTCACTGTGTTAGACAGTTTTTTTTCTCGTCAGAATCTATCTTACGCATTTATAACTCTACCGTTCGTCCTTGCATTTGATATTGCTGTAACATCCCTTACAATCGTTTCGTTGTATAAGTTAAATAACTCTGCCGAGAAAATATATTCTTGAACTTACTGCTCTTTCTCTTTTTGTGCATTCCATGAACTTGTTCTCTATCCACATGCAGTCTATTTGTTTCAAGTTACGGAATAGTCGACTATCAAGCTTTTCTAGTATTTCAAGTATCTCTAAATGCTTTGCTCTAACAAATGTTTTGTGTATTCTATGTGACGCAAGTATATTTCTTTCTGCATCTGTATTGCACACAGTGAGAACATCCAGATCAGAGAGACGGTAATGGCAATATCAGATTGCCCCTTATGTGGAAACATTCGACATTCCTTAATCGAGTAGTCAGGACTACTTTCGATTGAAATTTATAAAATCTTTCTGTTAAAACAATTTTCAAGAAAATAGTTTTCTCATGTTTTGTAGCTTTTATCACTGTTTTCAGTATTGATGGGTTTCCTTCCAAACCTTTTAGTTGAAGCAGTGGGGAATATCAACATCTTGATTATATCATTATTTTCTCTTCTCAAACTCAGTAGCTGTCATCACTCTTTCCAGTGTTGATTGGAGTTTCCTTCCTAACCTTTTATTTGAAGTAATGTGGAATGTCAACATCTTGATTATGTCATTATTTTCTCTTCTCAAGCCCAGTAGCTGTCATCATTCTTTCCATTATTGATCGGAGTTTCCTTCCTAACCTTTTATTTGAAGTAGTGTGGAATGTCAACATCTTGATTATGTCATTATTTTCTCTTTTCAAGCCTAGTAGCTCTTATCCCTCTTTCCATTATTGATCGGAGTTTCCTTCCTAACCTTTTATTTGAAGTATGATTATGTCATTATTTTCTCTTTTCAAACCCAGTAGCTTTTATCACTCTTTCCAGTATTGATGTGGTTTCCTTCCTAACCTTTTGTTCGAAGTAGTGTGGAACGTTAACATTTTGATTATGTCATTATTTTCTCTTCGAATTACATATGCTATCCATTTTAGTTGTTTTTGCTGTTGAAAGTTCTCAAGTGATGTGGTTTCCGTTATTTGGTAAAATTCTTTGTGATTCTGTAGTGCCAGTCTACAAGCTTCATTTGTTCGAAGCCACTTTTAATAATCGAACTGAGAAAGCGGTTATATACAGCTGATATTTCTGAACGATTTTGATGCTATGCATGACATCCACATGAAAGCCTCGATCTGACGGGGTTATTTAAGATGAAAAGAGTTTTATGGTTAATATTTTGTTTTAATAGCAAATTACGGTGTTGGGTGAAACTGCTCCTGCTCGTTAAAATTCAACTGTCACGGATTCCGCTCTCTTGTAGATATCTACCAGCCTAAGCTAACCTTACTGAAAAAGAGAATGCTTACAAGTAAGTTATACTGAACATTGGTTTGCCGCCGCATCTCGTTCTATGTGCCATGTCCCTTCACGACGTTGATGACCGTGTTGTTCTTCACAATTTCCTGTCCTTTGTAGTTCTTAGTAAATATTGTCTCATGCGATCTCTCCTAAACCCTACTCTGCCAACCATTTACACAAGCTCGTTAAGTAGGTTATACGCTGTTTTCTCTTGTGTTCCTTGTGTGAAACGGATCTAAGCAATCTCTTTCCAACTGACAAAGCCTTTCCGTACAAGCAACACCACGTTCACAAGCGAACTGTCTATTCTCTCTCGCGTGGTGTTTTTTTATGCCGAGCTGATCTCGCAGAAAATTTGCCTATACCCAACCACTCTCGCCAATTCTCATAGCTCCGAGACAGTGTTTCTTAAATTAAGGTATCAGGGCGGCCATATTTCTTTTTCCTTTCCTTCACTCGTTTTGCACGCCAGGCATACAGGTGCTCGCTTTGCCACACGAAGTAAGTCATCTTCTCTCCTACATTCATCTTTCCTTCAATACGACCCGTGAGTATCAAAGTATCCAATCCGTCTTCCATCTTTATGTGCCCTAGACATTTCAGCAGTCTCTTTCTGTTATTACGTCCTGTTCGTTTCCATTTTCTCTAAGACTTCGTCATTGTTCACATGTTCAGTCCATAGTATTCTTATGATTTTTCTTTTGAGTCAAATTAAACAGATCAATAGATGAGTGACCATTTAGGAATGCCAGGTTCTATTGTGTTTACTTCTTTTAGAAGAAAAAAAAGAAGAGTACTGTCATATCGGTCCTCCTGTATGCTAACGAACGCTGGACAATCTCCTCACAGACGAAGAAGAAACTGGGAACACATGGTACATTAATACAGGGGCTAAAAAATTGCAATTCGAGGCGAGCCGATCAATGGAAAGATTTCTTAAATCGGATTCTCGCCCTGTTCAACGGCATGTGTCCATTTGCTCAAATATCCCTGGGAACTGTCATGTATAATTAATTGAAGGAGCAGTAAATCATTTTTATTGTAGGTATGATATTTATCAAATAACTTGAAATGATCAATGCTTTCTACTGATTTGTTTACAAAGGGATTTCAGGTCACCATCAGAATTAGAAATGTTAGTGCGGAAATGTAAAATGTATTTCATTGCCAGTTAAATACTCTGCCGTTGTCAGACATTGACTATTGCGCGAAGTTTATTGACAAGAATTGTCGTCTTTCTTGTTGCTAATTATTGTTCTTTCTTTCCTTTTGTCTCTTCATACAAATTTCAACATTTATTCCGTTATTCTCATTCTTTCTTTCTTTCTTTCTTTCTTTCTTTCTTTCTTTCTTTCTTTCTTTCTATCTATCTATCTATCTATCTCTGCCCCTTCATTATCTATCTATCTATCTATCTATCTATCTATCTATCTATCTATCTATCTATCTATCTATCTATCTATCTATCTATCTCTGCCCCTTCATTATCTATCTATCTATCTATCTATCTATCTATCTATCTATCTATCTATCTATCTATCTATCTCTGCCCCTTCATTATCTATCTATCTATCTATCTATCTATCTATCTATCTATCTATCTATCTATCTATCTATCTATCTTAATATATTCATATCTATCCATCTATCTTGAGATGCTCTATATCTATCTATCTATCTATCTATCTATCTATCTATCTATCTATCTATCTATCTATCTATCTATCTCAGACTTTTCATATCTATCTTTTGTAGTCTATTGATATCTCTCTATACTAACATTTAATTTTTTGTTTGTTTGTTTGTTTCTTTCTTTCTTCAAACGTACTGAAAATAGCAAACAAAACGCAGCCTATCTCCCCAGTCACGTGATCTGTTCATAATTTCCATGCAAATTACATTTTCTATCTTCTCCCCCGATCACCTTCTCTGATCTTCACTCCAGTTTCGTATCGAAATAAATTTGTTGTGTGTGTGTGTGTGTATCTGTGTGTGTGTGTCTGTGTGTGTGTGTCTGTGTGTGTGTGTAGGGTAGGAAATAACCCGCATTTTTTACTTTTAGAATTTGCAAAAAAAAAAAAAGAAAAAGAAAGGAAAATAAACAAATAAATAAGAAGAATAGCGAAATAATAATACAGGTAAAAAAAACTTCTGATAGCACAAATTAAATTACCCAAAATCCACTGCGCAAACTTATTCTCGTATCGCCGGTAAAAACAAAGAAGAGTATAAATAAATAAATAAATAAAAAAAATCATCACGTTTAATACTTTCATATGGTGAATAGAGGTTTGGATTCTTTGATGGCTTGTCAACAGTCTGTTCTGTTTTTCACGAGATGTTTACATCAGTTCAATTCAGTTAACCTCGTTCAACATAGACAATTCTTGCGTTTGAATTAATGCCTTGATATTATCTTGTGTGCCTGGGGGATTTTTATAACATTTTATAACCTTTGTTTTTTGTCGACCAGAACTGACTTCATCTGGATTCCTTGCCAAACCGAAGTACCCGGTGTTTATTTATTTTTCCATTATATTTTTCTACCAAACGGTGATATTTATCAGAGAGTGAGTCCAAGAGAAAATACGTTACCGTAGAGGAAAGATCGTTTTTTTTATCGTTTAGTTGTGTTTCAATAGAGCAATGATAAATAGTTCGTGTTTCAAAGACTTCTTGAGGGATTCTTCTTCTATCTGCCGCGTGCCTTGAGGACGTTGGCGATCATGGGTCTCTACAATTTCCTGTCATTTGTAGCTCTTAATAAATCTTGTCCTTTTGTTATCTCTTCTAAACCTTGTTTCGATATTCATTTACTCAAGCTCTCTAGATAGGTTATGCATTGTTTTCCTCTGTACCTCTTGCCTTCAGTATGTCCTGTGAGTATTAATATTTCCTAGCCCTCTTTTCTCATTATGTGTCGTAGAAATTTCAACTGTCTCTTCTTGATGTTAATTATAAGTGTCCTTTTGATTTAATTTTTCTCTTAAACTTAGTCGTTGCTCAGACCATGTTATTCTCAGCATCCTTCTGTAGAACAACATTTCTGTTGCTTCAAGTCTCTTCTTTATCTGTGAAGAGATTGGGTAGAATTCACTGTCATATAAGAGGACTAATATTATATAATCTTCCTTTATTACTCTGTGGGATTGTCACAGAATTAATAACGTGGTCTTTTCAAACGGCCTATTTAAAATATTTTTTTTAAGAGAAAAGACCAAAGTATTTTTTAATGACGCGGAATAAGCTAAAACATTTTTTTGCCAGCCGCAATGATGGCGAAAGCGTTACATCGCACCATCGCCGGTGAGACACGCTGCAAGAGCCACTCCGTTTCGCGAGGCTCACCCCTTAATCGAGGCGCCATCCCGCCAATCCTCCGAAGGAACGCCATCGAAAGAGGGCCAATAATCCCAGAAGTCTCCACTGCCACTGGAGTAAAATAAATCTGCCCGCAAGAGAAGAATATTTAACTATTTCTTTTTATTATCTCCGCGTCTTTTGCGACAGACCTGGCTTAATCGTGGACCTGACCAAATTACTGGTTGAAAATGTGTCGGCGCAGGTTGCATCCCAAATCAATGACTTCCCTCCTTTAAAAGGTAAAATGGTAATCTCATCCAGCTGCATTCCATCACCACAGACAGGGCCTAACAAGAATGACTGGGAGATTGCAATTAATTGATGCACACCCAAACTTCTTCCTCTTAAAGAACAGTTTTTCTCTACGGAGGTCCCTCTACACTTTCCGAAGTGCCCCTTGCTACCTCGAACAGGATTTCTTAAACGAGAGGGATATCACAGTTAAGTGATGCGTGGAGTTAATTTGCAACGTTCATTATCGACGACAGACTGGAAGCAGGCGAAGCTCCCTTTGAGTTTCGGAGGCCTGGGCCTTCGATCTGCGGCAGACTTGGCCCTCCCAACACATCTTTCATCACTTCCCTGTGCCAAGCCAGGAAATTTTTCTCCCCAGAATCGATCCTTCAAGTCTATAAATCGACCATTCGCCCTTGCATGGAATATTGCTGCCATATATGGTCTGGAGCCCCTGCTGTTTGCCTCAGGGTTCTTGATAAGATCCAGAGACGGATATGTAATGTGATTGGCCCTGATCTGTCATCTCGTCTGCAGTCGCTCTCTCACAGACGCGATGTTGCCTCGCTCTGCCTTTTTTACAAGTACTTTCACGGTAATTGCTCCGAGGAGCTGCTTTCGCTTGTCCCTAGGCCTCGTGAATTTAAACGTCCTACGAGGCTGGCATCCCGTTCCCACCCCTACACCGTTGAAACTGTTAGATGTAGACGTCTCTTCTACTCCAATAGCTTCATGTTTCGCACATCTCGCCTATGGAACTCCCTTCCCTATTACTGTTTCCCTGACAAATACAATCTCCAACGGTTTAAGTGTAGCGTCAATCGACATCTCCATTAGCCTTGATCTATCCACTTCCCTTCTCCACATCCTTTCATCTTTCATTCCTATCTGCTCTCGCTCCAAATCTTCTGCAACCCCCTTGCCTTGATCGACCCACTGTCTTTCTCTTTCTCCACATCCTCTCCTTTAACACTCCTATCTGCTCTTCCTCCAACCATTCTTTAACCCCTTGCGTGAGAGTGGCCTCCAGCCTTGCTTGGGGTGATACGCTTAAAAAAACAAAAACTTCCCAGTCGTGAATTGATTGATGAGATACTCGGTAGATCATCGCCATGTTTTCCGGGTAGCTCTTTCAAACAAGCCAGGCTCAAGAATTACTTTGTATCCCACAAAACACATCAAAACAGAAAAGCTGGGATAAAATCAAATGCGAGGCCAATTTTACTATTTTGGGGCTCTCTCTGGATCAGCAGCGCCTCCCCTCTCTACTATCTGCTTCACAACCGAATACGGTTCTGGATGATGAGTGAACTCGGGTCGGAGTCGCGATCTGTCTTGGCCTCAAATTATGTGAGCGTCACAGATGCAGGTGTTGAGCTTCCAGTGATGAGTTTGGTTTGCATCCTCTTTCCTGTCGTCGTAGTGCCGGTCGCTTTCCAAGACATGCAGTAAAAAAAATCGACATAATCGGAAGAGGTCTGGATGCAGCTGGGTTACCTCCCCAAATCGAACCCGTAGGCTTCGACCGTGGTGATAGAAAGTGGCCGGATGAAACTACGCATGCTGCATCAAAATATTACCATGATCCACCGGTGAATCATGCGCACCATGTTGGGAATCATTGGTATAGATCCATTAAATAGATTGTCAAGCTTGTCGAATCGTTAAATTAAGAAAATGAGCGGTAATGGTCCGTTAAGTTCACTTGCTATCTGTTTTATTAAGTAAAAATTAAAATTAAGTTATGAACAGATCACGTGACTGGAGAGATAGGCTGCGTTTTATTTGCTATTTTGAGTACGTTTGAAGAAAGAAAGAAAGAAAGAAAGAAAAATTAAATGTTAGTATAGAGAGATACCAATAGACTACAAAAGATAGATATGAAAAGTTTGAGATAGATAGATAGATAGATATGAAGTGGCTGACATATGTATGAATAGGCTGGTAGATAGATAGATAGATATAGAACATCGCAAGATAGATGGATAGATATGAATATATTAAGATATATAGCTAGATAGCTAGATTTGAACATGTCAAGACAGATAGATTTGAACAGATCTAGATAGATAGATAGATAGATAGATATGAAAAGTACGTGTTGGATTTTAAAATAGATAGATATGAAATGAACGTGTTGAATTTGAAAATAGATAGATAGATAGATATGAAGTGGCTAGATAAACTGCGTCTAGAGATTATATGCAAATGAGGTATTGTCAAATATTCTATGTAAAATTCATAGATATGTGTTATCCAATGAAATAATTTGTACTATTATGTTAGTGAGTAAGCATGAAAGCAATTAAGTCCCAATTTTCAATTCCAGATAGATATATAGTATTTTTTCAGTAATTATAGCAATTTGCAGTGTCAAGAGATTATTTGCAAGAACTACAGTTTAGTATTATGGCTCGTAAAAAAGAACTAACAATGAATGAAAAGAACTATATAATCAAAGATTAGCAAAGGAAAGTCTTCGCTTCAAATTTTTAAGGATTTGGAAAGGGATCATCGAACAATCAAGAAAATATGTCAAATGGGAATTCAACCAAGGAAAAAAAGTCTCAGGCTGAATTCAGGAATTTAACAAAGCGAGATCTATCACATATCCGAAGAGAATTAATAAGAAACCCAAATGCGTCAAGTGCGTTCATATTTGAGGCCGCTGGAGCTCCTATGGTGTCAAGGGAAACAAGGTGTAAAGCATTAAGGAAGTTTGCTGATGTAAAAAATCAAATAAAGAAACCCATTTTAACAAAAAAAAACATAAGGAAAGAAGATTGCAGTGGGCAAAAAAAATACATGAAAACTGATTTCAGTAAAGTGCTTTTTACAGACGAATTAAGGATCGCCCTCGATGGGCCCGATGGATGGGCTCGAGGATGGGTTTGCAAGCAACATGACTCAAGAAAAAGTTTTTAAACGCCAACAAGGCGGCGGTGGGATCATGATATGGGCTGGGATTATTGGTAATGAGCTCATGGGTCCATTTAAACTGAAAGACGGGGTTAAAATGAATTCCAAAAGTTACTGTGATTTTCTAGAGCAATATTTCTTTGACTGGCTTGATAACCAGTCTTTAGCCAAGCGTAGATCTATGATCTTTATGCAAGACAACGCACCAAGTCATGCATCAAAGTTTACTAAATCCTGGTTGAAAGAAAAGGGATTTGTTGAAGATTCTCTTATGGACTGGCCTTCAAATAGCTGGGACTTGAATCCCATTGAGAACCTGTGGAGCATCCTCAAGAGAGATATTTATTCTAATGGAAGGCAATTCAACAGCAAGTGTGACCTCTGGGAGGCAGTTAAAGTTGCTGCAAACAACTCACCTGCCGCTAAAATTGCAAATCTAACATCAGATGTTGAAAATAGGCTGCTAAGAGTTATTGAAAAGAAAGGAGCATTTGTGCAATAAATTTTAGGATGTTCTTATTATTTTTTGTTAATATATCTTTATTTTTAAAATAAAATGTTTTCTTTATGTTTTTCCTTTAAGAAATTGACGAACTTGGTCTAAAATCATTTCATATTATTTTATTGCATTAGTTTTACAAGGTATAATAATGTAAAAGTATCAAAATAAATAGTTGAAAATAAACTACTAACAGTCAAATTAGTCTGTTTTGTTAACTTAGTAAAATGTTTTCCAACCAAAAACAATAGTTTTCTCTATCACTATATATCTAAGTTAATAATATTGAGTAGAATCTAAACAACATCATAATAGGACTTTTAACATTAAAGACGCAACTCTTTATACCAATTCATAACTTGCATATAATCTCTAGATGCAGTTTAGATAGATAGATATGAAGTGGCTGACATATGTATGAATAGGCTGGTAGATAGATAGATAGATAGATAGGTAGATAGATAGATAGATATGAAGAGGCTGACATATGTATGAATAGGCTGGTATGAATGTATGATAGATAGATAGATAGATAGATAGATAGATAGATATGAAGTGGCTGACATATGTATGAATAGGCTGAATAATAGATAGATAGATAGCTATGAAGTGGCTGACATATGTATGAATAGGCTGATAGATAGAGAGATAGATAGATAGATATGAAGTGGCTGACATATGTATGAATAGGCTGATAGATAGATAGATAGATAGATATGAAGTGGTTGACATATGTATGAACAGGCTGATAGATAGAGAGATAGATAGAGAGATATGAAGTGGCTGACATATGTATGAATAGGCTGGTAGATAGATAGATAGATATATAGATATGAAGTGGCTGACATATGTATGAACAGGATGATAGAGAGATATATAGATACATAGATATAGAACATCTCAAGATAGATGAATAGATATGAATATATTAAGACAGATAGATTGATAGATAGATATGAAGGGGTTGAGATACGTATGAACAGGCCTCAAATTATGTGAGCGTCAAAGATGCAGATGTGTAGCTTCCCATTGACGAGTTTGGTTTGTATCCTCTTTCCTGTCTTCGTAGTGTCAACCGCTTTCTAAGACACGCAGCAATAAAGAACATCATTTAAAATATTATAAGTAGATCATTTAGATCTTAATTTTCTTTTTATATATTGTCTCGAGTGTCCTTTCAGTGTTTTTATAGGATAAATAAATATCATAAATGAAAAGAGTTTATTTTGAAAAATCAAATCAAAAAAAAAAATTATTAAAAATTAATTTAAAAAAAATGCAAAAATAGGTTATATTTTATTTTTCGTATGATCATTTAAAATATTTTAGGATCAATCAGACTCCTTTTCTATTGATCTATAACCAAGTGATTGTAATTTGCACAACTTATATAACTAAAACCAGTTAATTAATAGATGTATTCATAAAGCTACTTGATTAGCTCGATACTTACAACGTTTCCGCCAAAATTCTGAAACATTATGCCACTATTTATTCATCTATTTTTATCCAATAGGAATAAATACGTTCACCTATCGTCCGGTACAAAATATCCACCGATCTTTGGAACAGGAATTGAGATTTATCCCTTGTTTCCTGTTTAGGATTAGGTTTCCGAATCCTTCTAAAGTCTACTTCAACTCTATACTTCTAACGTCTCCCCCTAAAATCTGAATATTATTTACTATTTATTTTCCTTTAATACAAATAGATAGATTTACCTATCGTTCAGTTCACACTCCTCTCCGGTTTTTTGAAGAGGAGTAGAGGTTTATGCCTTGATTCCTGTTTAGGATTCGGTTTCTAGTTTATTTTAAGACTTCTCATTATGTTTGACTCCCAGTAGCTTTTCGCGTCTTAGTGGCATTATCGCTTTGCTTGGGGTGAATTGATTAGTAAAAAAACCACGAAACTTTAACCCGTTACTAAGTATTACCGAAAACAGGTTGTGAAATGTTCAAGCACAACGAGGAACTAACGGAAGAGTTAGTATGAATTGCTTAGTTTGAAAAAATGTCATAAAGTCGAATGACAAACCTACCCTTCCTAAATGGTTACCCATTTAAGTAGTGAACACTCAGATCTTCGCTTAACTTCAGGGATTTGGGGGGAAACGATGCTTTCAGCGACGCTTAATAAATTAGTTGCAGCCTTATATACCTATAATTAACTTCGAATCTTTTCTTTTGGAAGGCATAGATCAATGTGAATGAACTTGAAATGTCGTTGTGACCTTATTTCAGTGTATAATACGAGAGCTATGCGATTTGTACGATTTACATTCATCTCTGAAATAAGTGCATTATTAACGAAGTAGATTATCTTGAAAATAATTTTTTCTCTTAAAATAAATGCTTTCATCCCCATGACGCTGCGGATTTATCGTTGTTCCGACCTGATTGTACATCCCTGACTGTTACACGGAAAATGGAAATGGATTTCGAATCCTGGTCGCAGATTTAAGCCGCATGCTCATATTTTAAGGAAACGAAAAGATTCTCATTTCTTGTGTCTATTCTTCAGCCTTGGTTTTGTAACGAGACTTGACAAAAGAAAGTGTACACGATGTTACATATCTCAAAAGGTATTTATTTCTTTGGTATGTTTTGTTTTACGGCATATCAACCTCAATGGGTTATTTAATGCCGCCAAGATTTATATCGCTGGTAATATTTTTGGATTGGTTTGGTTTGTTTTACGGTATATCAATCTCAATGAGTTATTTAATCCCTACAAGATTTTTATTGCTGGTAATATTTTTGGTTTGGTTTGTTTTGTTTTACGGCATATCAATCTCAATGGGTTATTTAATGCCGACAAGATTTTTATTGCTGGTAATATTTTTGGTTTGGTTTGTTTTTTTGTTGACCTCATATAAATCTCAATGGGTTATCTAATCCCGACAAGATTTTTATTGCTGGTAATATTTTTGGCTTGGTTTGTTTTGTTTTACGGCATATCAATCTCAATGGGTTATTTAATGCCGACAAGATTTTTATTGCTGGTAATATTTTTGGTTTGGTTTGTTTTTTTGTTGACCTCATATAAACCTCAATGGGTTATCTAATCCCGACAAGATTTTTATTGCTGGTAATATTTTTGTTTTGGTTTGTTTTGTTTTACGGCATATCAATCTCAATGGGTTATTTAATGCCGACAAGATTTTTATTGCTGGTAATATTTTTGGTTTGGTTTGTTTTTTTGTTGACCTCATATAAACCTCAATGGGTTATCTAATCCCGACAAGATTTTTATTGCTGGTAATATTTTTGGTTTTGGTTTGTTTTGTTTTACGGCATATCAATCTCAATGGGTTATTTAATGCCGACAAGATTTTTATTGCTGGTAATATTTTTGGTTTGGTTTGTTTTTTTGTTGACCTCATATAAACCTCAATGGGTTATCTAATCCCGACAAGATTTTTATTGCTGGTAATATTTTTGGTTTGGTTTGTTTTGTTTTACGGCATATCAATCTCAATGGGTTATTTAATGCCGACAAGATTTTTATTGCTGGTAATATTTTTGGTTTGGTTTGTTTTTTTGTTGACCTCATATAAACCTCAATGGGTTATCTAATCCCGACAAGATTTTTATTGCTGGTAATATTTTTGGTTTGGTTTGTTTTGTTTTACGGTATATCAATCTCAATGGGTTATTTAATGCCGACAATATTTTTATTGCTCTAATAGTTTTAGTATGGTTTTGTTTGTTTTACGGCACATCAATCTCAATGGTTATTTAATTCCGACAAGATTTTTATTGCTGGTAATATTTTTTTCAAAAATATATCGTTGATATTTTTTTCCTCAAAAATATATTGCTGACAATATTTTCCCTTCGAAAATATATTTTTGGTAACAATGCATTGCTGGTAACAATATTTCCATGTAAAAAATTATTTCTTGTATTAAAACCTATTTTTACACTTTCATAGTTTTTTTAACCCCAGTTTTGGCGTTAACTATTTGCCCATTGTTGGGACCCTAACAGGGGCTATCAACCAGGGTCAGGGTGGACCTAGGAACACCAGCAATTAAGAGGTTGTTCCACGCTCCACAAAACCTCCTGATCAGAGGCCTTGCTGCTTGACGTAGTCTACCCAGGACGCCGAATGTAGTTTATCGTGTTAACCAGGATGCGGTATTTATTAAATTTGAATCTTACACAAGGCCATAAGAATGCAACGCCCGGTGAGGTACAAACGTAGTAATGTAGTAATAGCTTTTGAGATCAGCTTACTGACTCCTGCTACACATCCTTCGTTATAAGATCCACTTAAGCTTCCATCAACATCAATAATAATATTGAGTTTTTTGTCACATCCGCAAATTAATAATATGTCAGTCACTATAGCAGCTGTCAAATATATTCTAATATTGTCAACGCCATCTTTTCTACCTAATGCAAAGGTGAAAATGAGCTTTTTAAGATAAGGTATTTACCTAAGTAAATGTTATAGCTTGCCTTTTGATATCAAGAACAACGATTTTACTACTGAGCCACCAGAATACCATTTGTTATATCGAACGAAATAAATAGTTTTAAATTTTCCAGATGAAGATGGCAGGAGATGTTAATCTAGAATGCATAATGCAAGCGCTAAAAATGGCGATCAAAAGAATAAATTTACATAACCAAATCGCCCCTCATTCTATTTTTGTAAAAAAAAAAATGTCTACAAACGTTAATTATATTTCGACTGAGTAGAAAACAAATATGATAACATTGAAAATCAGAAATTGTAAAGTTTGCGAATGAAACGAAAAGATTTTATGAGCTATGAAAAGTTCTCTTTTTCGAATTATTCTGAAGAGCTTGGTAGACAAACACGCAACGACTTTGCATACATAAAGTAATCGTCTGATTGCAATCGAAACTCAGGGTGTAACTTTAATCGAAGACTGAAAACGTGGCAAACACTTCTTAGCAAATAACGAAATAACTCTCTGAGGAAAAATTAATTATTTTTTATTTTTAATTACATCTGCAAGTTGGAAGAATAATTTACATTTGTTAACGACAACAGAGGCACAATAGAAAAAGACAGAAAAAAAACAATCCCCAACAAAGGAAAAACGACTCTGAAAACCTTAAAGAATTCCTTGCTTCCTACAAGAAAAAAAGGTATTAAAATATGTAAAACGAAACGAGAATTTCAATAACACTTAGAAAATGTCCTGTTTTCTTCTTTTAAAGACATCTGTTGTAATAATTTGCCATTTCGATTCTTCTAGTTTATATTCCAGCGGAGGGAACGAAGAATCCATTCAGGTTTGAAGCTAACATAGCTTAAATGGGTTAAATAGTAAGAAAGACTGAATTCTCTAGCCTTGGGTGATAACCAGTTTTGTTATGTTCCATGTCCTTTCAGGACGTAGGTGATCATGGCTCTCCACCTGATTCTAGCCCTTGCAGTTTTCAAGTTCCTTCCCTCTGCTACCTCCCCACCAGACCAAGTTCTGTCATCGACTTGCTTAAGCCTGCTAGGTATGTCACGCGTTGTTTTCCCTTGTGTCTCTTTCCCTCTATTCGACCTGTGAGTATCAGATTCTCCAGGCCCTCCTTCCTCATTTTGTGTCCCAGAAACGTCAGCTGCCCCTTCCTGATGTTAAGTATAAGCCTCCTCTTTGTTTGCATCCTCTCTAAGACCTCATCGTTGCTCCCACGCTCGGTCCGTGATATCCTCAGCATTCTTCTGTAGAACTACATCTCCGTTGCCTCGTGTCTCTTCTTCATCTTTGAGGAAATCGTCTACATTCGCTAGCGTAAAGAAGGACGGATGTCATGTAACAGTATTCTTTTCTTTGTCACCAAAGAAATCCTCCTGTCCCGCAATACTCTGTTCAGCTTTTGGAATGTATCCTTGGCCATCCCAATACGTCTCCGGATCTCAGTGTTGCATTTACCGTCCTTTGTCAGGAAGCTTCCCAGGTATTTAAATTTTCGCGTCTGCTTGATTCTAGTGTCCCCAACCTGCAAACCGCATTTCAGGCTCATCTTTTTACTGATGACCATGAATTCTGTCTTCTTGTAGTTTATGCTTAATCCTTTCTTCTCCCTCACCGTCGCTGCCTTCTGTAGGAGATTTTGTAATTTCTTTTCCGTGTCTGCTATCAGTACCGTGTCATCTACGTATCTTACGTTGTTAAGATTGTGGCCGCCAATGCTAAATCCCGGTAGGGTTTCCAATTCTCTCGGGATTGCCTCGCTGTATAGGTTGAACAGGTCCGGTGAGAAGACGCATCCTTGCCTTACACCTCTTTCTATATTTGTATATTCACTGAACTCGTTCCCTATGCGCATGGCTGCTGTTTGCTGCCAGTATAGGCTCTTGATTATTCTGATATCTTTTCCGAATATATCAAGGTTGCTGAGCAGTTCCAGCAGATCCTTCTGGCGAACTTTGTCGAAGGCCTTTGCGTAGTTTATGAAACGTAAGAGAAGAAAAGTTTTGAATACCAAACTGTAGAAAAGACAACGGTAAACCACTGCACTAACTTACCTCATAATGTGTGGCAATTCAAAGATAACAATGAAAGAGAAAATGAGGAGAATGGTGATCACCTACATCCTGAAGGAACATCGGATTTTTAAAAAAAAGATGAAGAGGGTTAAGGAGAAATAACCTGCTTGGAGCCAAAATACTCTCTAAAATCTCCCTCTTTTTCGGGGTATTTCAGCGTTCTTCGACTTTTCAAATTTTCTCTTTTTGGATCACCAACAATTTCTCTAAGAATGAGGAAAAAACCAGAAGCAACAGAAATGTGGTTCTACAGAAGGATACTGAGAATACCATGGACAGAGGGAGTAAGAAACGAGGAAGTCTTAATGAAAATGGCAAGAGAAAGAGCACTTATACTCTGAGTCAGGAAAAGACAGCTAAAATTCTTTGGACGCATAATGAGGAAGGAGGGCTTGAAAATCTTAACACTCACGGGGTATATTGGTGGCAAGAGAGATAGGGGAAGTCAGCGAGCCACTTACCTGACGAGCTTGTATATCAATGGAGGACGGAACTGGTGGAGGGTAGCAAATGGAGAGAATCTACTAAGCGTCTCATGAGATAGAAGTTGTGGAGAGACATAACCGCCTTTTTCATGAATAACACGGCCCAAAGAAGAAGAAGAAGAAGAAGAAGAAGAAGAAGAAGAAGAAAAAGAAGAAGAAGAAACAAATCTACATCATCATCTTCATGTTAAATTTCTCCACGATTTTTCAAGGACAATTTTAGAAAAAAAAACGACAGAAAAAGAGTTTGAAAAATGCCAAAAATTTGTGATGGCGGTTGCGGTTGTGGTGGCAATGGTAGATGGAATCCGGACTGGAGGGGAGAGACACTGCACGTCACCTGAAGAATCTGCATGTTCGGCCATTGCGGATACAATGGTCAGAATGTAGACACATATGCTCAAATGCGTCTTACTACTGACTAAAGAAACCCTTGGGATCGTAACAGTTTCTGCATACGCAGTACGATGCGCTCTGGCTTGAAGTCAATATACATCTAGGCCGCGCAACCAGTTCCCGAGATATGAAATATTCAAAATGGCTGGAGGCGTTTCAGACAGGCCTCATGACGTCATACACATTGAGATAAGCCCAATCAATATGTGTGTCTGATAGTACACATTTCAATGCGGGTTGCTGGAATATATAAACGGGGTTCTCACAGGTGGGGAAAATACAGCTGAATAATGAAAACAGACATCTACCGTAAACAATGACTCCTTAATTAGCAATTAGATTGGAGAAAGAAAGTAGAGAAGGAAAAGCGGGAAGAAGGAGCATGAAGGAGAGGGAGTAGGATAAAAACGTAGAAAAAGAAAAAAAGATCACGTTGAGAGAAAAAAAGGAAAATGAAGAGGAAGACAGAAGAAATATAAAATAATGAACGCAATTGAAAGAAATAAGCGTGGCAAAGAGAGGGAGAAAGAAATTGGAAGAAAGAAAGCAAACAGTTACAGACACGAAAATCAGCTTTGAAATTTGGTGGAAAGAGGCTATAAACAAATGAGAGAAAACGAAAAAAAAAAGTCGAGAAAATACGGCTCTTTTATGAAATTCTTAAAGCGACAGAAAAATCGTTGGAAGAAAAATAGATTTGCGGTTTTGGTTTTTCCTTTCCATTTCAGGTCTTCTGTTATTTTTCGAAGAATTAAAGATATTTTCTGTAAAGAAGAAATACTTTTGCTTCCATCCGTTTTTGCCCTTGTAGGAAAAAGACATCAATTTAGGACCATTTTCAAATTACACGTTCTTTGAATTCTTTATTCGTATTTTTCGAAAAAAAGAAAGAAAAAGAAGCGATTTATCTATCGCAGTCGGTACACGATCTTTTTTAATATGTTCATATCTATCTATCTATCTATTTATCTATCTATCTATCTATCTATCTATCTATCTATCTATCTCAGTCTGTTCTTTATCTATCTATCTATCTATCTATCTATCTATCTATCTATCTATCTATCTATCTCAGTCTGTTCTTTATCTATCTATCTATCTATCTATCTATCTATCTATCTATCTATCTATCTATCTATCTATCTCAGTCTGTTCTTTATCTATCTATCTATCTATCTATCTATCTATCTATCTATCTATCTATCTATCTCAGTCTGTTCTTTATCTATCTATCTATCTATCTATCTATCTATCTATCTATCTATCTATCTATCTATCTATCTATCTATCTTGATATGTTCATATCTATCTATCTATCTATCTATCTATCTATCTATCTATCTATCTATCTATCTATCTATCTATCTATCTTAATATATTCATATCTGTCCAGCTATCTATCTCGATATGTTCGTGTTTATCTGTTTGTTCGTATCTATCTATCTATCTATCTATCTATCTATCTATCTATCTATCTATCTATCTCAATCCTACTTTGCGGAATCGTTTTTATGTTCTTATGTCTGTGAGGTTTTAAGGAAAATAAGAATGAAAAGGGCACTAAAACTTACAACCAGAAAGAGTTGAAATTTCTGAAGGAGGAGTGCTTGGAGAATTTAACACTCAAAGGACAAGAGGCAAAGGGAAACAACGATTAAACTGCCTAATGACTTTATGTAAATGGATTGTCGTACTGGGACTGAGATGGATAGTCAGTGGACTAAAGTTTCTTAGAGGTACGTAAGATAGGAAGCTGTGGAGCACCATGATCACGCACATCCTGAATGGACATGATGCATCTTTTGAAAACTTCATTTACAACTTATATTTTTTTTACCAATTTACAAATATTTCTACATTATATTAATCTTTATTCCCAAAATAATTTTCTCGCAACAAAAGTATATAAATAAAACACTAACTCATTAGAATTACATTTATTTACACAAGAATTGAATTTCTTTCATTAAATTCCGATGTGGTTTAATGCCATGATCGATGAATTACTACGACTTCTTGGGTAAATAGTAGAATGGCTTCTTGCTACGATTTTGAATGTAGACTTCTAGACTTATTGCTACGATTTTGAATGTAGACTTCTAGACCTTTTGCTACGATTTTGAATGTAGACTTCTAGACTTATTGCCACGACATTGAATGTAGACTTCTAGACTTATTGCTACGATTTTGAATGCGGACTTCTAGACTTCTAGACCTATTCCTACGATTTTGAAGGGAGACACATTTCTTGACTTATTGCTACGATTTTGAATGTAGACTTCTAGACTTATTGCTACGATTTTGAATGTAGACTTCTAGACTTCTAGACTTATTGCTACGATTTTGAGTGTAAACTTCTAGACTTATTGCTACGATTTTGAATGTGGACTTCTAGACTTCTAGACCTATTCCTACGATTTTGAAGGCAGACTTATAGATTTCTTGACTTATTGCTACGATTTTGAATGTAGACTTCTAGACTTTTAGACTTATCGCTACTCAAAACTAGAGAGTTCGGTTTACCCTACTATTTGACCCATAGCTCTGCGGTGTGTGTGTGTGTGTGTGTGTGTGTGTGTGTGTGTGTGTGTGTGTGTGTGTGGGTGGAGATGGCTCTCCTGTCCGTCCTTTAAACCCAGAGCTTTTATCCCGTATGACATATAATCCCTTCAAGACGTAGACGACCATGACAGTTTTTTTATTTTAATTATCAGTGATTTGCCATACATTATTGGGGAAGATAGTGGGCATTCGTATAACAGGCCCGGAATGTGAAATCGGCGAGCCGAGTTCACATTCCGGGCTCGTCTATCGCGCTCATTTTCTCGCAAAAGCCTAATGGGAAAAGCATAAATACATTCTTTTTCTCTCCAGTCAGATATGGATTAAATAGGAGGGATAGATTGGTCTCTCGAGTCTTGGGTAGCAACCAGTGTATGAAAACAAAATGTCAGGATTCAAAACCGGGGATAAGGCAAAGGAAAACAATTCCTATTCCTATTTTCCCTAAATCCAAGCTTTCCATTTCTAAATAGAGGGCCTGCCGAAAATCTTATATTCAGTTATGTTCTCTTCGATCATTCAGAGCTTACGACCAAATCACGTTAAAACATTGGTCCCCATACAATCACCGAAGTTAAGCAACGTCGAGCCTGGTTACTACCTAAAATCGGTGACCGCTTGGAAATACTAGATGCTGTAAGCTTCGGTGCGCGGATGGTGCAATGGATAATAACTCGGACTTGTTCATTGTAGAGACAAGTTCCAATTCCAATTGGGTTGCTTATATTAAATTACGCGCAAAAACCCCCTTGGGAAAGGCTATGAATCCACATCTTCTCCCCAGCTATGGATTAATTAGTAAGACTTGTATTACTTAAACCATTATTACCCCAAGAAAAAATTGCGTTCAAAATATTTAGATTTCAGCATTAAATAACCCAAAGAGGTGTTGATATGCCGCGAAATAAAAACAACCAACCAACATATATTCAACTATTCGGTTATATGTTTGACATCACTGGGGTTTGATGACAGTAATATTGTAGAATTGTGTTAGACTTATATAAATTTAATAAAGATCTAGAAGAACGCTTTGGTTTAAATAAAGAAATTGTTTTGAAAGAAAAAAAACCCCAACAAAACAATAGCACCAAATGTCTGGAAGCGGTCTAGCGAAAACGAAGTGATAAATCTATATCCTTAGATTTGTTTTTCTTCAATGTTTTGTTCTCATAGCCCAAATCGTAAAGTAACTGTCATGCAGTCTTTCCATTATGATCTGTAGTCCCTGCTGTTCGTCTTAGGGTCCTCGACAAAATCCAGAGACAGATATGCAATGTGGTTGGCCCTGATCTGGCATCTCGTTTACAGTCGATCTAACGTGCTGTTGTCTCCCTCTGTCTTTTCTACAAATAATTTCACAACTACTCCGACGAGCTACTTTCACTAGTTCCCAACCTGCATGAATTTAAACGTGCCACTAGGTCGGCATCTCAGTCCCACCATTTCACTGTCGAAACGGTTAAATGTAGCCGTCTCTTCTACTCCAATAGCTTCACGTCTCGCACTTCCCGCCTGTGGGACTCTTACTTGCTTTCCTGATAGCTATAATCTCCAACTATTCAAATGCAATGTCAATCGACATCTCCAGATGCCTTGATCTATTCTCCGTCCTTCTCTTCATCCTTTCCTCAGACACCCCTCTTTACTCTTGCTCTAACTCTCTGTAACCCCTTGCGTGCCAGTGACACTCCCGCCTTGCTTGGGGTAAAAAGATTTAAAAAAGTCAAATTTTCGTTTACAGCAGTTATTCTCAACGACGGCCTTAACCCTCCTTAGAGACGCCATTACCTTTCAAAATTGCTTTTCTTCTTTTTAAAATTTACAGTCATTGTACGCTTTGCAGCCTGATACATCTTCGCGAGTGACCAAGCTGCTAGGAATTGTTTCATATTTTTGCTTTAGATAGGTAACAAAGAGTTGCACATTAGGTGAGGACATGAGACTACGTATACATGAACAACGACGGCTTCGGAACTCTCCGGCCTTACAGAATCTCACTCTCTAGACTTGGGTTAACTCATGTTACGATTTTTAGGCACATCAAGCAACTATGCTAAGTCCAACCTAACCCGGGTGGTTGCACCTGTTAGGGTCCCAGCTATGGGCAAATAGTGAACAAAAATCAACAGTACATTTTTTATAGTAAAATTACCAACAATACATTTTATGATCTACAAAATATATATTTAAAAAACATACCTTTACTCTGAAAGTATAAAATCCCGTACGAAATATCTGTAGTTTGTTTAGATTTCGGCATTAAATAACCCATAGAGCAGTGTTTCTCAACATTTTTAAGCAACGGCACATCGAGGCGCAAATGAAAATGCCACGGGACACTTAGTAAAGTTTTTTTTAAAGATTATACATTTAAATGTTATAAAATGGAACCATTGATTTAAAAAAAAAATGTAATTATTAAATCAAATGCTTAATGCTGTATATCGGTAATTTCGACAATATTAATTCGTAATTCAATATAATTACGATTATTATTTATGGAGTCTGTCTTTTCATCTCTCGGCTTCGTAAACTTGGAGACACTAATACAAGAGAAATAACTCTAGTTCATTAAAAGTTACATACATATAGATACCCTCCACAAAAACCCCTCGCATTATATAGTGAAAGATTAATATCAGCCAGTTACGTGTCATCCGTGATACACGCTTAGGCGATCATGTATCTTTCGATACATGACTGACGAGACAGATTTTTTGCCGCAGTAGGTTGCCATTTCTTTCTGCGGTAGACCAGTTGCCATCCTAGGCTATAGAACCCGGTCTGTTCTTCTATTTACTCATAGCTGGGAGGTGGGGAGAAGATTAATGACTTTCCCAAGGGTTTTAGCACGTAAGTGAATGTAATGGAATTCGACTGGAATTCTAACTCGGCTCTCCGATTCCTCAATCTAATTTCGACAATATTAATTCATAATTCATTTTTGTAAAAAATATAAATAAAACAAAGAATGTTGGATGCAATTAAATGAAAAAAATCGTTAGTATTCATTTATTCCTTTTTTTCTCTCCATATAATTGCATTCAACTTTCTTTGTTTAATACGGGTAACCCAGACCAACGCCCACAAACTTCAGACATTTACCAACCGATGTCTCAGGAACATCCTCAATATCAGATGGCCGGAAGTCATCTCCAAAAATCAACTGTGGGACAGGACAAGACAAGCCCCAATCAAGACTGACATCAAGAAAAAGAAATGTGGATGGATCGGCCACACTCTCCGCAAACCTGCTTTTAGTATAACCAGGCAGGCTCTTGACTGGAATCCGCAAGAGAAACGAAAAGTGGGTCGACCAAAACAGACTTGGCGCAGATGTGTTGACGCAGAGGTGAAGGCAGCCGGCACGACATGAGCCGAGCTGAAGAGGATCGCCCGGAACCGATGTCTCAGGAACATCCTCAATATCACGTGGCCGGAAGTCGTCTCTAACGACCAACTGTGGGACAGAACCAGAAAATCCCCAGTCGAAATTGACATGAAGAAACGGAAATGGGGATGGATCGGCTACACACTTCGTAAGCCTGCTTCTAGTGTCACCAGGCAAGACTTTGAAGGCAGCCGGCACGACATGGGCCGAGCTGAAGAGGATCGCCCGGAACCGTGTCCATTGGAGAGGTGTCTTTGCGGCCCTATGTTTTCACTGAATCGAGAGGCATAATAACATTCATTTATTCAAATAAAGGAAAATTTAGAAAGTTAAATTAAAAAATATAAAAATACTTAAAAAATGAATATTGAAGCAAAGTATTTAAAATAACATAATCAAAGAATAGTGAAAAGAATTAACTGAAAACAGTTTAATCCTTATTCATTTAGTACCATTATTACTTCCACATACACATGTGATGACTTTGGGACGAAATTTGTGACGACGTTCTCCATTCGTCCGTAGTTCACTGCATCTGTGGTGTCATCCAATATCGGCTGTATCTGCATATACACCCCACTTGGCTGTGATCGTATTCAACAAAAAATAATGACAATTGATTTTCAAGATTCTCTGGTTGGGAAATGGCAACAATACGAATTCTCACGTAGCCATCTGTCTTTCCTTTGGCTGAACTGTTATCTTCTTAACTGCCACTGGCCCCTTCCTACTGGGCAGTTACCTACTTCTCTGGCTCACTCTCTGATGGACCCCTTTCTCCCTGCTTATATATATAATGGCTGGGGTCCCATCACCCTATCCATCCATGTGTTCTGGAAGTTGGGGACCACACATTTGGGCTTTTTGGGTGGTCAACTTTTTCAAAGGACTACTTTTATGATTATTTAAATTCATTAACAACATTTTATGTTTCCCAATTCAAAGGCAACTGTGGACATAAATCCACAAAACTTAAGTTTACTCAAAGATGGACTGGAGACGAAATTCCAACGAAACTCAGATAACTAAGTGGACTTAAAAGAAAATAAATTTATTTACTTATCTTCTAAACATGTGTGAAAAATCGTATTGTTACACACATATATAAATATATGCCGTGACGATATTTTGCGGCCGTGGAGGTTGATATGCCGCCAAACAAAATCAACAAGAATACGTGACATTTGCGTTGATGTATTAACTCTTTACGTATGTTCATCAACGTTTCGGCCGTTGTATGATCCGGCCTTCTTCAGTATATGTCTATATTTCTGAGATGAGGTATTATGTACACTATTTACATTACTCGGACTATTATCCTCATCTTTACCGATGCAATTTTTACAGAGAGAGTTTTACCTCGCATAAATATCTGAAAAGGTTCGCTGGGGAAGAACAGTTTTAAAGCAACTGGGCTAGATTGTATTCTTGACCGTAAATAAACACGAAAGAAAAATTAATATGAAAGAAAAATGCGAGCCAAAGATAAAAAAGCCTATTTTTTTAAAAAAATAAAACTACCGATAATTAAAATGAGCTGTAGAAAAAAAAATATCTGTAAGAAATTACTCAAGAAATTTCTCCAAGTTGCAAGGATGTAACGATTTTCTGCTTGAAACTGTATTTTATGCACATTACATGATCTCTTTTGTAACAAGTTTTCAAGCTGTGAAACTTTAATCTTAATAAACAAAAATCTCACCGAATTGTTATCTCAGAAACCCGCTGGTTAAAAGATTTGTCAAGAAATTAACCCATTTCTGTGTATTTCTACAGAATAGAAATTTATTACATTGTCTGATATACAATCCTCGTAAAGTTATCACCTAATGTCATGAATCATAATAATAACACTGGATAGCCAAACATGATTATTTAAACAAATCTTTTTGACTTGCAGTTGTTTTATAATTACGTGCCGATTTATAACGAAAGACTTGAGACAAGCGAAGGACGTGCCTTTTTGTCGTTTACACTTAAACAAAAGACAGCTTTTAACAAAAAAGAAAAGAAAAAAAGATTTAAATGGGCAAAGCTCTCTTGCGGATATGAGTTGTATATGTTAGAAGTATCTGTCTATATTTCTGAGATGAGGTATTATGTACACTATTTACATTATTCGGACTATTGTCCTCATCATTGTCGCCATATTTATTACAACGTTACGGCCGTTGTACACTCCGGCCTTCTTCAGTATCTCTCTATATTTCTGAGATGAGGTATTATGTACACTATTTACATTATTCGGACTATTGTCCTCATCTTTGTCGCCATATTTATTACAACGTTTCGGCCTTTAAGTATCTGTCTATATTTCTGAGATGAGGTATTATGTACACTATCTACATTATTCGGACTATTGTCCTCATTTTTGTCGCCATATTTATTACAACGTTTCGGCCTTTAAGTATCTGTCTATATTTCTGAGATGAGGTATTATGTACACTATTTACATTATTCGGACTATTGTCCTCATCATTGTCGCCATATTTATTACAACGTTTCCGCAGTTATACGCTCCGGCATTCTTCAGTATCTGTCTATATTTCTGAGATGAGGTATTATGTACACTATTTACATTATTCGGACTATTGTCCTCATCATTGTCGCCATATTTATTACAACGTTTCGGCCTTTCAGTATCTGTCTATATTTCTGAGATGAGGTATTATGTACACTATTTACATTATTCGGACTATTGTTCTCATTTTTGTCGCCATGTTTATCACAACGTTTCGGCCGTTGTACGCTCCGGCCTTCTTCAGGTGGTTGGATTGTCAAACTGAACCCATTATTTCGCTCACTGGGTTAGACTTTTTCTTGTTCCACGTGCCATGTGTAATGGATGTCAGCTATCAGTTAACTCCTGCTTAAGTCCCTGTCCAAGTTCTCCACTGCTTTAACCTGTTCCTTGAGGACCCATGGCACAGTGGATAAATGCGTTAGTTAGATCCAGTGACAGGACCCAAACAATGACAGTTCAATACCTGGTTAAGACGGTGGAGAACATGGAGAGGGAATTAGGCAGGAGATAACTGATAACTGACATCCATTAGACATGGCACGTGGAACTAGAACAGTCTACCCCAGTGAGCGAAATAAAGCGTTCAGTTCGACATTCCAACCACCTGAAGAAGACCGGAGCGTACAACGGCCGAAACGTTGTAATAAATATGGTGACAAAGATGAGGACAATATTCCGAATAATGTAAATGATGTTAGAAGTACGTTTTTTATTTCATGGAGAGATGATGTGTCAGGGATTTTATTGGTTTGTCGTTGAGTTTCTTTCTTTATCAGACCCATATCTCCAACCACATCTGGAACAGTTTTAGTCTTTAAGTGCCAGACTTTAAATATTTCCATCTCCACGTTCTTGTTTTTGCTTAGTTTTTCAAAAACCTTCGCGGAGATGTTTTTTATCACTTAGTACGCTCGTGTTAATCAGTGTGCAAACGTTTTCCTTTACTGTCTTTGATAATCATGTCTTAGCGATTTGCTTGTATTGTTTGATCTGTGTTAGAAAAATCTCAGAAGATGGTAACATCTGCCCTTTCAAATACAGATTCAAGATGATGTTCATACCAGTTTGCAGCTGTTATTATTATTATCATTCTTCTTCTTCTTCTTCTTCTTCTTCTTCTTCTTCTTCTTCTTCTTCTTCTTCTTCTTCTTATTATTATTATTATTATTATTAATAATTATCTTCCCATCTTCCGCACGTTTGTTCATTTTCAACCGGAGATCTTGCATTATGTGTGTTCTCAATCAAACTTCAAAAAGATAACACCTTTCACAGAATAATACCAATTCCAAGCAACGCAAGATTCTGAAGCGTTGCGATATATGAATTTACTCCAATTTTCCTAATGTAAGTTCGATGGAACAGACCCCAAAGTCCTAATGATAACTGGGATAATAATGTCTCACCTTATGGCAAACTCAATCCGGGAGTCAGTGTAGATTTTAAGCTTTATTAACATTATTTGCTTGGCTGTTCACACCAGGATTAGATGGTGATTTTTCCACTGGAGTTCAAGTGATAGCAAGTCTCTTCAATATTCCAGGATTCTCTGCAGTATTCCAGTATTTAGCAGCACCGGTTTTTAATTATATGATCACGAGTTACCCCAACCCTTTTTTCTTTAGTCATTTCCAGTGTTCCGATAACAACTGGTACGACTGTTGCTTTAATGTTACCTATTTTCCTTAACTATTTGGCAAGGATGAGATATTTACCTCACCTTTAGATTTATTTTGTGGTTTACAGGAACAGCGAAATCCAGTAACCGACACGTTCTTTCCGTCTTCTTTACAAGTCGGGGCTTCTGCTTCAGATTTTCGGATTTGTTTGGGCATTAAACGCGCAGAAGATTTTATGCATGCATGTATGTATGTATGTGTGTATGGGCGCGTAGTTAGAACCTTCGCTTTCCGGTGAAGACCCGGGTTCGAATCTCACCATTGTCAAGAATGTGATCTTAGCTGGCGGCATCCACAAGTCGACCCAAACCTTGTGAGTGAAAATGGGTAGCCAGAACACTTCAGTGGCCGTCGGTGGTTGCACTAGTACAAAAGTCATCGTGGTTGAGGGATTCAGTGCACTGTTATAGATTAACAGATTATAGATTATTTGCTCGCTTCCAGAAACTATAACTAAAGTCCACTCGACATTATTGTAGTATAAATCACAGATGGGTTTTTTTGAGACGTTTGAAACGTAGGCTAGCAGTTCTAGAAATATGTAGCTACTACTGATGTGGATAATAATAACAGCAATACATACATATATCATGGCCGACCCATGATATATGTATGCATTGTTGTTGCTATTATTCACATCAGTAGTAAATGGTGCCTTGTACCGGAGATAAAATGATAGTAAGTTACTTTAATACTACTACTTAATAGTTTTCGTAGTGTAAGATATAGGTTATTATTATTATTATTATTATTATTATTATTTCCTTTGATTCTGTTGTATACACATTTCCTTCCGGGTCCCAACCAGAGACCTAAGGTAAAAAATGGCTTCATTATATTTTCCAGTGATCATTTTTTGTAAAAAAAAAAGGAGAAGAAAAAAAACAAAAAACAAAAAAACGAAGATCACTAACATTTTACATAGATAAAGTTCTTCGCAATGTTTGAGCTGTACTTGTGAGTACAATATTTTTTATTTCTTCAATGCAGGGAACTATTAGGAATCCATTTAATGAGTTTATTCCAATCGAACCGAGGGCTCCAAATACAACTGGAATTATTGATATCCTCATGTATCACATTTTTGAGATTTCCACTTTAAGAAGGGAACTGCCATGCCAATAACAAAGCATTCTGTTTTTGTGGTCTTTGATCAGGATATACTACTACTACTACAACTACTACTACTTCTATTATTATTATTATTATTATTTTTTATCTTCTTCTGTACGATTTCTCGTTTTCAATCAAAGATCTTGCATCATGAGTGCTCTTCATCAACTTGTACCAACTCAAACAGATAGCATTTTTTAAAGAATATTTGCAGAGACAAAATTATTATTATTATTATTATTATTATTATTATTATTATTATTAAATGACTGGTAACTGTTTTCTGGTATCTTCTCTAGTATGGATACAGACCCCAACATCTGCATCATATTCTCAAAATTCGAATTCATCTCTATGTTATGGTCTAATATCCTCGTCGCCACTGTTATGGTCCAAGGTTAGGACAAAGGAAGAACAACACGAATACAAGAGTAGAAATAACAAAGATATATTACACAGAATAATAATACAAGATGTTGAAGGTGTTAGTATGACTGTCAGTCTGGTTTGGAGTGAAATACTATTGGCTCGAATCGATTCCGTCTCGACCCCTTCTTACGTCTCTCTTGAGAAGCGCAGTCTTTATAGTGTCAGGAACAGTTCATTCTGTCGTCATAGGTAACTTCCCAGAACACACCCCTCCCAAAGCTTTTTCCTCGTAGGGGTCTTTAATATTTTTTCCTCTTCGGATTAATCATCAAAGCCTCTGTACATGTTTTTTTTCTGCTTGATTTCCGCGGTTCTGAACTTGCTTGAGGCCTTTGCATATAGAATGTGTCAAATATTGTGTCCATTACTTCCTCCTCGTCCTGAGGTAGACCGTTAGAATCCTCTAACAGCGTCTTTTTGATCTGATTTAAGTGCCTTTTATGCGAGAACTTCGGACCCTGAATTATGTAAACGTCGTTTCCGATTCGTTTCTCTATTGTACCTTGCTCCCAGTAGGATGTGTTGTTTTTGAACATTTAAAAAAAACTTTCTCCCCTAGGTTAAATTTTCTTTTTGGTACAAACGACGTTGGTGATTGATTTGTCTGTTTTGCCAGTAATTTGTCGAATACCGATCTAATTTTTCGGGCAAACATCACTTCCGCGGGTGATAATGCCGATGGCCTAGTACTGTTCGGTGTAATTCTATACACTTGCAAGAATTGTTGTAAAGCCTTTTCTGTTGTTACGTCATAAGCTTTCCTTAGTGCTCTTTTTAATGTATCTACAAACCTCTCCGCTTGGCCGTTTGATCTTGGGTGCTATGGCGGGGATTTGATGTGTTTCACATGAAAAGTTCCACAAAATTCTTGAAAATCCGCATATGTAAATTGTGTTGTTGACTAGATAATCAACCACTCCGAAACGAGTAAACAGCCCGTGAAGGCAATTTATTGTAGTCTCAGAAGTAGGTTTTCTACAACGAAATACTTCTGGCCATTTGCTGTAATTGTCTACTACAATCAAGTAGTAGAAACCCTCTAATGGACCTGCGAAATCTACATGGATTCTCGACCACGGTCGATCTGTCTTAGGCCATGACTTATGAGTGATCGGAGGTGCCTTGGCTGCTAGGGAACAGGCCTTTCATTTTTCCACCATATGTATAATATCTTGATCCATGTTTGGCCAATATACGTAATTTCGCATTAAGGATCTCATTCTGTTCTTTCCTGGGTGGTCCATGTGGAAGTCCTTGAGGATTCGCCTTTGTAGCGTTTTTGGGATTACTACTCTTTCATTATATAGTAGAACATTATCACATAACGAAAAACTGTCTGATATATGATTATTTTTTCCTGCAATTTTTGTTTTCGTTTCCTTTATAAATTCGGCATTCTCTTATTCCCTGTAATGTGACAGGAAGGTTTCGAATTGTGCTACATAATGATGTTCTAATATCTTCCTCGTGTTGTAGAGCTGCAATTACGGAATCTTCTAATGGCTCCGTTTTCTTTGGTATTAGTCTCGAAAGACCATCTGCATGCACGATTTTGTTTGATGGAAGATACTCCAATTTAAGGCTATAGTTCAATAAAATTTTACCCCATCTTAGCAATCTATTAGCAGTGTAGACAGGTAGACTTTTCTTTGATCCAAATATTGTCAATAACGGCTTGTGGTCCGTCAGTAATGTGAAAAATCTACCGTAAATATAACTGTGGAATCTCGTAACCGCAAAAATAATACCCAGAGTTTCTTTTTCGATTTGCGAGTAATTTTGTTCGGCTGGTAGCAATGTTCTTGACGCATGCGCGATGGGTTTTAGTGTCCTATCCGGCATTTTATGAAGTATACATGCCCCAACACCATAGGCACTCGCGTATCCTTTGTGACTATTATTTTCAATTTTGGGTCATAATGCGCTAAAAATAAATCTGCTGTTAGAGTCTTAATGATTCTGTCAAAAGTTTTCTGACATTCCTCTGAACATTCCCAAACTTTTTCCTTCTTCAACAGTTCGATTCGGGGTCCGCGTAATTTGTGCATGTTAGGAATAAATTCTTGATAATAATTTACTAAGCCCAAGAAGCTTTGTAATTCGGCTAAATTTTTTGGAGCCGGCGTTTTTTTTTTATTACCGTTGCCCTTTCTGGGTCTAGTCTTCTTCCTTCTTCGCCAATAATATGGCCCAGATATTTTATCTCCTTCATAAAGAAATCACATTTAATTTCCTTTACCTTAAAACCGTAGTTTTGTATATTCCTGAAAACCTCTTCAACGTGTCCCCAGGATTGTTCAATATTTTTGCTATTTATCAGGATGTCATCAAGGTATGCGATCGTGAAATCCAGTCCGCCTAGCATAGTGTCCATTATTTGCTGAAATATCGCCGGTGCGACGTTGCTCCCGAATGGTAATCTCTGGAACTTATATAAACCTTTATGCGTGTTTATGCACAACAACCTCGAGCTTTCCCGGTGCATAAGTGAAGTCTTCGATAGAGCTCCATATAGCATTTTGCGAGAATGCCGCTTCATTTCCGGAATTTTGCCCTTTATTTGTTACTGCCCGTAGTAGTAATTCTTGTAGTTCAAGATGCTTCTCTTCGTTCTTCTGTTGCTTCTCGAATTACATTTTCATTAGTTCCAATATGGTTGCCTTAAAGACTTCCATGTTTACACCATCTTTTTGTGTATGAATTTTTCCTTTTTGTAGACTTCAGGTCTTTGTTACCTGTTGTTCTGGAACCTTAGTTCGAACAAAATTTCCTGCATAGAATTCGTGTCTTTGTTACCACTGTAATGTTGGTGTCCAAAAAATGTTTATCTTCGCGTAGAACTTGTTTTTTTTCTCACTACCTACGTCGCCTCTGTTATGGACGACCGATAGCAAAAGATTTTTTTAGATACTCCGCGTGGAACTTGTTTTTTCAATATAGATTCTCCGCGTAGAATTCGTTTCTTCAGTATCCTTGTCGCCACTGTTATGGTCCAATATCCTCGTCGCCACTGTTATGGTCCAAGGTTAGAACCAAGGAAGAACAACACGAACACAAGAGTAGAAATAACAAAGATATATTACACAGAATAATAATACAAGACGTTGAAGGTGTTTGTATGACTGTCAGTCTGGTTTGGAGTGAACTACTATTGGCTCGATTCGATTCCGTCTCGACCCCTTCTTACGTCTCTCTTGAGAGGCGCAGTCTTTATAGTGTCAGGAAGAGTTCATTGTGTCGTCATAGGTAAGGTTCCATAACACTCTACTTCTGGTGTTTTGTACGGTTTTAAATACGCTAATAGGTACGGCCGTAATCTTCATGTTCCATATTTTTCTCAGATCATGGGAAAAGTCATGATATATTGATTTACAATTGTTTACCTTCTTTGTTATTCAACTCGTGGTACAGTGACACTGCAAACTGGCAAAACTTTTTTTTCTCATTTATGTCTATCAAATTCGGTTTGGGTGGGGTGATCTTCTTGGATCTTAAAGTATTAAATTATATCGCTTTTTTTGTTCCTTCGACAACTTTTGGCTTGAACTGATAGAACTTATCTATATAGCCGAAGTGCTTGCAGAAATCCAAATATATGACCGTTCCTATCCTGTCATGCTAGCTTTTATATTCCTCCTGAATAATTTTGTTGCGTTCATTTGTAGTTTGATTTAACTTTATATAATTTCCACAAAGGAATTACTGTTTTCTGCGTTTTGCCGATTTTCTCTTTGATGTAACTGGATGCATTTGTTCTGGACTGGAATGATAAGGGAACCAGTTACATTTTATAATAATAATAACAGTAACAATTATTATTATTAATAATAATGATAATAATAGTAGTGTATAGAATTCAGAGTATATATTTCCTGTTCTAGTACAAAACTTTATCGTCTGGTCCATAGAGAAGAGGTAACAAGAAAAGGAAAAAAAAGCCCTCAAAGAATTATTTTCTTTGGAGAAAAGCCATTCAACTTCACTGACATTTTATTCACGAACTCGTGCTGTAAAAAAGCAAGCCTATTTATTAATGAAAAAGTTATAAATTAATACACAAAAACACATTCAGAAGTCCGTTCGTCACTTTTCTTTTAGGGCAAAGCACTGAAGGTAGGTGATAAGAATAAATTTAAATCAAAAGATTTGAGTCGGTTTTGAGCTACAATCAATTTCAGACAAAAAATAAAAGCAATTAGAAAGAAAGTAAGTCGTGAAACATTAGAGAAAAAAATTAGGCGCAGAAAGAAAAAAACAAAAACAAAATATGAATTAAAGAAAGTAAAATAAACACAGAAGGTAATAAAAAGGAAAGCAAAGATAAAATAAGAAAAAAGAAGAACGGGCAAATAGAAACAAAAAAAAAGGTTTTGTGCGCATGTGCAGCAAATTATGAACGCTAAGACAGATTTTATATTATGTTAATGACATTTTTCTGTGAAACAAAAATTACCCTATTTCATATTCTCCAACACCCTATTTCATATTTAATACGAAACAAAAGGCTCATAAAATATATCAAAATAGAAAAGCGGTCCTTTCTGACAAACCTAACGAATCAAAAAATATATTGTTCTACCCAGCAATTCTGTCACAATTAGAATTGAAAAGGATTTATCTAAACTCAACATCAAATTTGTCAAAACTACGTCTAAAGCTATAAAAAAAATAACATTTTACACATTATTAATTATATATGAATTTTTACGCACACAGATATATATATATATATATATATATATATATATATATATATATATATATATATATATATATATATATATATAGTTATTTTTAGTTGACACCTAGGCTGGAATAGACTCGCTATTTATTTAGTGAACAGTATATTTATGTATTTTTAGTATACCGGCCTGGATATACGAGAAAACTTATTATTAAAGAAAAATAATCGTTCTCCGACAGAATTTGAACTCGTGTCCCCCTGGCAGGGGAAACCCTCGTTAGATCCGAAGCGATTTAGAACGACTCAAATACGGAGTGTGTTGACGATCAAGTGAAGTTAAATTGTGCCTTATCAACGCAAATCTTTCTCAGACACTCGAAGCCTTCATATTTGCTTAGTTTCGTATTCAAGCAAAACATTTCTCTAAATACATCTGTTATGGTCCAGGTTAGGAGCAAGGAAGAACAACACGAACACAAGAGTAGAAACAACCAAGATATATTACACAAAATAATAATACAAGATGTGGAAGGTGTTAGTATGACTGTCAGTCTGGTTTAGAGTGAACTACTATCGGCTCGACTTGATTCGTCCCTCTCTCTTGAGAGGTGTAGTATACATAGTGTCAGGAAGAGTTCATTCTGTCGTTATAGGTAAGGACCCATAACACCCCCCCTCCCAAGCTTTTACCTCGCAGGGGTCTTTAATATTTTTTCCTCTTCAGATTAATCATCAAAGCCTCTGTACATGTTTTTTTTCTGCTTGATTTCCGCGGTTCTGAACTTGCTTGAGGCCTTTGCATATAGAATGTGTCAAATATTGTGTCCATTACTTCCTCCTCGTCCTGAGGTAGACCGTTAGAATCCTCTAACAGCGTCTTTTTGATCTGATTTAAGTGCCTTTTATGCGAGAACTTCGGACCCTGAATTATGTAAATCACGTTCCCGATTCGTTTCTCTATTGTACCTGGCTCCCAATAGGATGTGTTGTTTTTGAACATTTAAAAAAAACTTTCTCCCCTGGGTTAAATTTTCTTTTTGGTACAAACGACGTTGGTGATTGATTTGTCTGTTTTGCCAGTAATTTGTCGAATACCGAATTAATTTTTCGGGCGAACATCACTTCCGCGGGTGATAATGCCGATGGCCTAGTACTGTTCGCTGTAATTCTATACACTTGCAAGAATTGTTGTAAAGCCTTTTCTGTTGTTACGTCATAAGCTTTCCTTAGTGCTCTTTTTAATGTATCTACAAACCTCTCCGCTTGGCCGTTTGATCTTGGGTGCTATGGCGGGGATTTGATGTGTTTCACATGAAAAGTTCCACAAAATTCTTGAAAATCCGCATATGTAAATTGTGTCTCATTATCGGTGACTAAACAATCAATCACTCCGAAACGAGTAAACAGCTTGTGAAGGCAATTTATTGTAGTCTCAGAAGTAGGATTTCTACAACGAAATACTTTTGGCCATTTGCTGTAACTGTCTACTACAATCAAGTAGTAGAAACCCTCTAATGGACCTGCGAAATCTACATGGATTCTCGACCACGGTCGATCTGCATTAGGCCATGGCTTATGAGTGATCGGAGGTGCCTTGGCTGCTAAGGAACAGCCCTTGCATTTGTCGACCATATGTATAATATCTTGATCCATGTTTGGCCAGTACACGTAACTTCGCATTAAGGATTTTATCCTGTTCTTTCCTGGGTTGCCCATGTGAAAATCCTTGAGGATTTGCCTTTGTAGCGTTTTCGGGGTTACTACTCTTTCATTATATAGAAGAACACTATCACATAACGAAAAACTGTCTGATATATGCTTATCTTTTCCTACACTTTTTGTTTTCGTTTCCTTTATAAATTCGTCATTCACTGCTTCGTTTCTTATTTCCTGCAATGTAACTAGGAGGTTTCGAATTGTACTACATAATGATGTTCTAATATCTTCCTCATGTTGTAGAGCTGCAATTACGGAATCTTCTAATGGCTCCGTTTTCTTTGGTATTAGTCTCGAAAGACCATCTGCATGCACGATTTTGTTTGATGGAAGATACTCCAATTTAAAGTTTTAGTTTAATAAAATCGTCCCCCATTTTAGCAATCTATTAGCAATGTAGACAGGTAGACCTTTCTTTGATCCAAATATTGTCAATAACGGCTTGTGGTCCGTCTGTAAGCTGAAAAATCTACCGTAAATATACCTGTGGAATCTCGTAACCGCAAAAATAATCCACAGTCCTTCATTTTCGAATTGCGAGTAATTTTGTTCGGCAGGTAGCAACGTTCTTGACGCATGCGCGATGAGTTTTAGTGTCCCATCCGGCATTTTATGAAGTATACACGCTCCAACACCATAGACACTCGCGTCACTCGCGACTATTATTTCCAATTTTGGGTCATAATGCGCTAAAAATAAATCTGCTGTTAGAGTCTTAATGATTTTGTCGTAAGTTTTCTGACATTCACATGGCCATTCCCAAACTTTTTACTTCTTCAACAGTTCGTTTAGGGGGTCGAGTAATTTGTGCATGTTAGGAATAAATTCTTGATAATAATTTACTAAGCCCAAGAAGCTTTGTAACTCGGCTAAATCTTTTGGAGCCGGCATTTTTTTTTATTGCCATGGCTCTTTCTGGGTCTGGTCTTCTTCCTTCATCATCAATAATATGGCCAAGATATTTTATCTCCTTCATAAAGAAGTCACATTTATTTTCCTTTACCTTAAAACCGTAGTTTTGTATCTGCCTGAAAACCTCTTGAACGTGTTCCCAGTGTTGTTCAATACATTTACTATTTATCAGGATGTCATCAAGGTATGCGATCGTGAAATCCAGTTCGCCTAGCATAGTGTCCATTATTTGCTGAAATATCGCCGGCGCGACGTTGCTCCCGAATGGTAATCTCTGGAACTTATATAAACCTTTATGTGTGTTTATGCACAACAACCTCGAGCTTTTCTGATCTACTGGTACTTGTAGGTATGATTCGCTCAAGTCTATCTTTGAGAAAAATTTTCCTCCGTTCAATTTTGTGAAAACTTCCTCTGGACTAGGGAGAGGCTTGTGATAATCCTTCATCGCTGCATTCAATCCCGTCGAGAAATCAGCGCATACTCGTATCTCACCTAATTTCTTTTTCACGTAAACCGTAGGTGCGGCCCATTGACTATATTCCACCTTTGTCAATATACCGGTTTTCACGAGTCTATCCAACTTTTCGTCTATTTTTTCTAATGATGCGAAAAGTACATTTCTTTTCTTCTTGAAAATGGGTTGTACATTTTCTTTAATTCGATTTTGGCCGTAATTTTTTTACACCTCCCGAGGCCGGTTGAAAATACGTCGAGGAAACTCTCCTTTAATTTCTCCTTCAATTTCTTTGCCTCGGTCGATAACCTTTCCATTTTTTGGCAGAACGTATTTATCGGTAAATCCCAGAGGTCAAATTTCTGCATCCAGTCAGTTCCAAATAAATTTTCCGTATTTTTTAGAACATACATCTTTAATTTCTTGGTCATCCTATTGAACGTCACAGTTTTGAAAATCTCCCCCTCCAATTTGATTTTTCCTCCTGTTACCCACCTGGCTATTTTATCGGTTCTCAACATGGTCGGTTTTGTTTAATTTCTTCCACGACTGTAAGCTAATAACGGTTAAATCTGATCCGGAATCTAATTTTAATCTGAATTTTTGTTTAACATTTCTATTTGTACGTATTTTCGTATACTTATCCCGTCCGCTTCGTCAGTTCTAGTGACTTTTACTCGGCTTTTGTTTTCTTTCTTTGTTCTACAGTGTGAACTTTTATATCCCACTTTATTGCACGACAGACAAGTCTTATAGCGGTATGAACAATCTTTGTACCAATGTAAAGTCCCACAGTGATAGCATGGAGTAGGTGGTGGTTTCTTCTGAGGTTTCATTTGACTTTTTGTAGTAAAATAATTGGTTTGGTTTGTTTTTGAGGAGGGAGAAAAACGTGTTTGCCTTTGTACTTTTCGTATGCCAGCGACACCAGACTCTTCTATATCTTTCGAGTCCTTTTTTACGCTTATACATCTCTGGTAGTCCTCAACCAATTTTTGTAGCGTAAATTCTGGTTCACTCTCAAGTTTTGTTAGAATTCTCCGTTTGATCTCCGCATCTTTAGTCGAAACCAGGCCTTGGACGAATATCAAACATTTAAAATTGTCAGGGCTGAGTTCAGATAACTTCAGTGTTTGTTTACTATGGAAGCGAATGTTATATAGTCTTCGCTATCCTTTTTTGTTAAATTTAAACATTTCCACCTTTTGTAGAATAGTGAAGTGTTCGGACTAAATAATTCCGTTAAAAGTTTCACGGCTTCCTTGAAAGTCAACTCATTTGTTTTCTTCGGTATGATGTAGTGTACGAAATTAGTGTATTCGCTTGACCCTAGTTTCCTCAGTATTAGACGTACTTTTTTCGCGTTTGACCTATTCCCGATATCAAACTCATATGAATCTTCATATCTTCTGAAGTAAGCCGCAAAGGTTTTGTCTTCGTCCGGTGCATAAGTGAAGTCTTTGATAGAGCTCCATATAGCATTTTGCGAGAATGCCGTTTCATTTCCAGAATTTTGTCTTTTATTTGTTACTGCCCGTAGTAGTAATTCTTGTAGTTCGAGTGGCTTCTCTTCGTTTTTCTGTTGAATTTCTAATTGTTTTTCTTCGAGCCTTGTCTGTATTTCCTCATTTTTATGTTGCTGCTCGAATAGCATTTTCATTAGTTCCAATATGGTTGCCTTAAAGTCTTCCATGTTTACACCGTAATTTTGTGTAACGATTTTTCCTTTTTTCTCAGTGTAGACTTCAGGTCTTTGTTGACTGTTGTTCTGGAACCTTAGTACGAAAAATTTTTCCTGCGTAGAATTCGATTCTGTTCTGGCTGACAGGTAAAATTCGTGTCTTCGTTACGACTGTTAAGGTTGGTGTCCAAAAGATGTTTTTCTTTTTATCTTCGCGTAGAACTATTTTTGTCAATACCTCCGTCACCTCTGTTATGGACGACCGATAGCAAAAAGTTTTTTTTTTAGATTCTCCGCGTAGAATTCGTTTCTTCAATATTCTCGTCGCCACTGTTTTGGTCCAGGTTAGGACCAAGGAAGAACAACACGAACACAAGAGTAGAAATAACGAAGATATGTTACACGAAATAATAATACAAGATGTGGAAGGTGTTAGTATGACTGTCAGTCTGGTTTGGAGTGAACTACTATCGGCTCGACTCGATTCGTCCCTCTCTCTTGAGAGGCGTAGTATACATAGTGTTAGGAAGAGTTCATTCTGTAGTTATAGGTAAGGACCCATAACAACATCACTTTTTTATATGATAAAAAAGAAAGCTTATAGATGTACGAAATATTAGAGGTGTAAAAAGATGCTTGCAAGGCTATATTTCACACAAGTGAAAATTAGATTATGTAATCATGCTTCAACAGAAGGAAATGTAAGAAGAGTCGTTTCTCCTGAAGAGTTTATTCTGGAAGAAGAAACCGTTTAAGAGAGAAAATAAAAATTCAGGGGTTGGACAAAATAAATGGAACAGCTGCAAATTCCACTTCTATATTTCAAAAACCTATTATATCAAGAACTTTAACTAAAACTTCGTAATTGCAGGTTATATCTATTGTAAATATGTTTATTTATCTAATTTACTATCTTTGTCTTATTTAATTTTAAAATTTAGTCAAATTTAAAGGTGTGACCGCTTCAAGTTCGAAAAAGGGCAAATTGTTGGAGCTCGCATGGCAAGAGCCTCGATCACTAAGGATGCTGAACTGTTTGATTTTTCAAGAACTACCATATCAAGAACTATGACGTATTTCGAGAAACAGGGAAAAACCTCAAGCAACCGTAGCAATTCGGGCCGGACTTGCAAACTTGCTGACAGGGACCGACGTGCATTGAAACGCAATGTGGCAAAAAAAAAAATCATCGGCCTATTGCGGTCAAAGTGTCTGCTGAGTTGAATAATTATCTGAATAGTCCAGTTTCTACTAAAACTGTTCGTCGGGAGCTCCATAAGGCTGGATATCATGGAAGATCCGCCGTAAGGAAACCTCTTCTCTCAACTCGCAACATTCAGAAGAGGTTGAAGTGATGCAGAGATCACAATGCCTGGCCTGCAGACCAATGGAAGCAAATCATATTCTCAGACGAGTCCAATTTTTCTCTTTTTCCAACTTCAGGGCAAGTTTATTTGTGGAGGCAGCCTAAAGGAGCTGACAACCCTGACTGCCTTCTTTCATCAGTGAAACATGGAGGTGGATCAGTGATGGTTTGGTCTTACATATCATGGAAATGACTCGGTCCAATAGTTGCTCTGCATAGTAGAATCAACAGCAAAGATTACCTGAACATTTTGGGAGATCCTGTTCATTCAATGGCCCAGAAGTTATTCCCTGGTGGTGACTGCATCTTCCAAGACGATAATGCTCCAATACATACTGCTCGAGAATTGGTATGAAGAGCATGAAGGTCAGGTAGAAGACATGGAGTGGCCTCCCCTTTTGGAGTTTTTGGGTATCTTGGTGTACTAGTGAGCCAGCCAAAATGAGCTGACTCATTTTATAGTTCACCAATAGAAGGGTTTAACCAATCAGAAGGCTAAAAAAATTCAATGTGACGTGTATAAAGGCGGCCATGTTCTTTTCCGGAATGTTCATTGCCAGCTTTTGATATCGAAGACTGAAGAATTACGGAACAGCTGCTGGTGGTATTGGCGATATAGTCAGATTCAGTAGAGTGTCTGACTCGTGAGTGTTAATCTTTAATGTTGTTTCATTGAACAGATTACGTACTGCGCTGGATTCTATATTCATAGACTATGGTGAACATGGTCAGCATCCCCAATATCCAGATATCAATATTATTAAACATTAGTGGTGCATATTGGAGCTACAAGTTAGGAGCCGCTATCCTCCACCGCCGTGTCTTAAAGAGCTGGAGCAGGAGTTAATGAAAGAATGGCTGAAAATTCCTCTGGATGAAGTCAGGAAGCTGTATGATTCCATTCCTAGACGTACTAAAGCTGTATGTGAGGCTAAAGGAGGACCAACTCCATATTAAATAAATTTTCTTTGAATTTAACAAGTGTTTCAATTATTTTGTCCAACCCCTGTATATGGACCAGCGTAAAATGAATATGATAGGAAAATAAAATTCTGAATAAAAAACAAGAAAGTTTCTTAAAAACGGTTGAACGCCATCTTAAATCTTGATATGTTCGTTGCTATTTCCTTGTAAAAGATTTGTTCTGGAAGAAGAAAAAACCCAAAGGAAAAAAAATCAAAGAAATGAAACAGACTGTAATAAATATGATAGAAAAAAATACGATTCCAAACAACAAAATTATTTAGAAGAAATAATTTTCACTCTGTTGCCCATCATTTTAAATTTAAATAATTTAATTTTGCCGCATCATAATAAATTTTTAATGTTTCGGTTTGCAATGTGTGAAATTTTATTTTTATTTTTGTTTAATTTTTAATATCTCTTTTTGAATAACATTTCACAAATAATTTTTAAAGTTATTCCTTTATACCGTTTCCATGTTACAGAGAGAAAATATGCTATCGATAAAATGACAGACGACAAAATTTGCAGATTTTTTTTTGAGTTAAATAAAATAAAGTTTTTTAAAATCATACTTTAAATTTTTCCGTATATAGTGTCACGCTGGCGAATTTTCCTCTCGTCAAATAAGCCTCTAGGCAAATTCATGTCATGTTATAGTGATCCGGTGACAAATTGACAGGATACCTCAGAAATGTACTTGAAATACAGACTTAAAACTGAATAGCGTGGTATCCGGTAAATTGCTCGAAATCAATTGCTCGACAGTAAATTGTTCGAAAAATAATTTCTCGAACTATCAATTGCTCGAAAGGCAGATTTCTCGAAACCTGTGGTTAAAAAGAAATAAAACTACATTGTTTTTAATATTTACTATAAGATAAAATAATACAACTTTATTGCTGTTAAATAAACAGTTAAAATTAAAGAACGAGTACATTTATATCTTGACTATTTATTGCATGTTCTTTCACTTTCTGCATGGCTTTAGCGGCGTCAATGTCAGCGGCATTTACTGCATGGTTGGGATTCCCGCTTTGTTTCTGGATACTATCATTGACACAGATAACACGTGCTAAGAATTTCCTTTTTTGGCACATTTCACATTTCCAGTAAATCTTATTGTTCACTGTTTTGTCCTTAATATATAGATATCCATCCAAACACAACTTCTTCTTTCCTTTTTTGCTCTCAACAAAAGTCATGTCCATCACTAGGGTTCGAGATCTCCCAAATTACTGAAATAGAAATAGAAAACAAATATAGAAAAATAAAATCAGGACTGCTAAAGTTGAGTGTCGTGGCTCCTTTTATATCCAGCTCCGTTGACGTGTCGTGAGACGGCGCAGTTTACGTGGGGCTTCGAGCTTCGGAATTACTTCGAGCATCTGCCTTTCGAGCAACTGATAGTTCGTGAAATTATTTATCGAGCAATTGATTTCGAGCAATTTATTCTCGAGCGACTGATTTCGAGCAATTTAGTCTCGAGCAACTGGTTTCGAGCAATTTACCGTCGAGCAACTGATTTCGAGCAATTTACCGTCGAGCAACTGATTTCGAGCAATTTACCGTCGAGCAATTGATTTCGAGCAATTTACTGTCGAGCAATTGACTGTCGAGCAATTTACTGTCGAGCAATTGATTTCAAGCAATTTACTGTCGAGCAATTGATTTCGAGCAATTTACTGTCGAGCAATTGATTTCGAGCAATTTACCGAGATCCTATTTTTGCAGATGATATGAATTCTGCAAAATTTATTCACGACATAATCGGGGTTCAGTGTTTGTATTTCGAAAACTTAGAAAACAATTAAATTTAGAGCAGAAACGCCTCTTCAATTGCAATTTTATCTTGATTTGTAGTTAGTTCAGACGTATATCTTCGTTTTTTTTAATAACTTTCCGGCCGATTACACTCCGGTCTTCCTCAAATGTCTGGTGTTTTCTAGAATATTGTCAAATTCCATAAGTGTTATACACATCCTTTTGCGTTCGGTACTTGAATCTATACTTTTTGGAAATTGTCTACTCTTGATTCCTACACTGAATTAATGACTTCACGTTGAAATTTTTCCTCGCTTCTACTTCTCGAGTTATGTCTATGGAATCCCAAGTTCATGCCTTAATCACTATACCATATCTCAGAAGCGTGGTGAAGAAAACCAAGATAATATGCGGTTTGTACAAAATCTGTAACGATACATCAAGACCTGATGACTACACTACCAGAGTTATCCACCACTTCGACCCGCCATTTGTAAAAATGGCGACAACCTCGCGTCAGACCATGCAGTCACTGTAAGAATGTCTTCTGCCAGAATCCCCCAACCGATTAATCTAGCGCTGGAGGATTTTCCGACGTTCTGTCAAGATCGTGAGAGCTGGAGGAGCAAGGTGGCTCTGGTGGGACACCGTTGTTTATCCGGCTCTCACGAATCGAAAATCTGTAACACACTCTGCAAAGATAGCTCAGTCAGCGGACCGAGCATAGAACTGAATAGAACAGGCAATGAATTGTAGAAGTCAGACTAACACAAGTTGTTCTCAGAGAGAGAGAGAGAGAGAGAGAGAGAGAGAGAGAGAGAGAGAGAGAGAGAGAGAGAGAGAGAGAGAGCGAAAGAGAGAGAGAGTGTGTTGTTTTTCTATGGAGGAGGGTTAACTCTTTGCCCAAAGCTGGGACTCTAACAGGTTCAACCACCCCAGGTCAGGGTGGAGCTGAGAACAACAGCAATTAAGATATTGGTTTCCCCTCCTCAAAACCTCCAATCTGCCGATCAGAGGCTTTGCTGCTTAATGCAATTTATATTCATACCCAGGACTATCGGTAGTGATTTATGCATTTGAAATTAATTCCTATTTATCTATAATCTCTCACTCATTTAAACCGTTATTTAACTCCTCTCTTTAAAACTTCTCTCTGTTGAATTTTAATCCCCACCTTCACCTTTACGCCTTCCCGTTCTTCTTTCTTCTATTACACCCCCTCTCTAGAACTTTCATACATTTCCCTCTCACACTTGTTTCCCACTCCCACACATACACTCTCAGTAAAATTTTATTTTTATACCCGGAGTAATATTTTCCAATTTCTTTTTGAATTTGTAGGTCTGATGAATTGGATCGTGATTACGATTCCAATGTAATAAGTTATAACCATGGAATATTAGTGTTTGAACCTTTTATATTATATTCTTACTCTGTCCTGGACATTGAGTTCTACCTGGATAATATCCTCTTGGGAATATATATATATATATATATATATATATATATATATATATATGGATACATAAATATATATATATATATATATATATATATATATATATTGACCACTAATAAAATTATATTCATTTGTTCAGTAAGTTTTTTACTAATCCATAAAATCTGTCCTCAAATACCAGCCGCATATATATATACAGGGTGAGGCTGGTATTTGAGGACAGATTTTATGGATTAGTAAAAAACTTGCTGAACAAATGAATATAATTATATTTGATTACGAACAAGTAAACATGAAATTTAACTAACTATTATTTAATTTTATTCAATAAAACCACAACTAGCATCAATAACTGCCTCTACACGAGGTCGAAATCGGCTGCAAGCTCTGATTAACTGGACCTTATCTATGTAAGACATTACTCGAATTATTGCAGCTTTAAGAGGATCTTTCGTGTTATGAGGCTGTTTATTAACCTCCTTCTCAACAACGCTCCACACATATTAGTCTAGTGGATTGAGATTTGGAGGGTTAGGAGGCCAAATGTTGGGTGTGATGTGGTCGTACAAATGATCAACCGTCCATTCTTGTGTTCGTAGAGCCTTGTGGGATTGAGTCGATCCTTGCTGGAATATGTAAGGCCTGCCGTTCCATATGTTGTCAATCCAGGGCTTGACAACTGTTTGTATAACCTCAATGTAAACAGCAGCATTTACTCTAAGACCTTGTGAAAGAAAGTGTGATGGTATAACATATACTTCATCGCTAACAACACCCAATTCCATAACACTTGAAGGAAATTCTGTGTGCATCACTCTTGGCACCTCAGAAGGATCTGAACAAAGCCAAATGTCATTTGTTCCCGTTAAGTTTTTAATCTTGATCAAAAATTTTCTCATCTGAGACAAACCAAATCACACCAGCTTCTGAAGGTTTTTTTTTTCAAGTTTGTTTAAAAGCCTTCTGGATCTGTTTAAACAGTTTTCTCTTGTTTTTTCAGACATAAATTGACCTCTCTTCATCACGTAGGACTTGTATCGAATGTCTTCCTGAACACTCCTTCTGATTGTTTTATCAGACACATACAGCTTTTTGGCAATTGACCTCATTGATTGACCTCGGTTTTCATAGTCTGCTTGACTACCTGAATAAATTCATTTCCCTCTTACTTTATCAGAACGTGCAGAATGTCTTTTATGTTTTGATACAGACATTGGGGAAATGTCAGCGTCTTCTAACTCTTTTCGCATCTTGTGTACAAACGATCTGCAACTCTGAGGAAACGTGCAATATCCAAATCGCTATGATCAGCCTTTAATGCCACAATCACAGAATGCCTTTTCATTTCATTTGTTATCATCGGGTTTGTCATTCTTGATTTCTGAAAAATAAAAGCATTAGAAGTTAGTAGGAAGCAGTATTAATCTTAAATCTGTATGTCCTCAAATACCAGCCGCACCATATATATATATATATATATATATATATATATATATATATATATATATATATATATATAGTCGGGAGTTCAGAGATCATGACCAAATGCAGACAATTTAAGAAGTTCAGCTTGGGGTTATTTGAACGCGGTTAAAATTGGAAATTCTTTTTTCATTTTTCCCCACTACTTCCGGTTTCGAAAGGGTTTAATTTGTTCAGCTCCGTGTAGTTGATTTGCTGAACTAACCACCTGAGGAGACTGTAGATGAGGAAACCGCGGTAGTGTGCTCTGGTCAGCTTTCATCCTTTGTAAATATTAAACAGCTCTGCAAGTCTAGTCTTCTGATTTTATATTGAGCACTTTTAATACGTTCAGTTTTAACAAGTATTTCACTATTTGCGTCACTCTGGCATATATATATATATACATATATATATATATATATATATATATATATATATATATATATATATATATATATAAAAAGACATTTTTATGTTAATACGTTCTTTTTATAGATACAAATATTTAAGTAAATGCTCTGTTTATAATAAACAGTATTAACGACTTTGTCCATTTCATAATGTGTGACGTAATTTGTTTACATTTGGATACGCATCGAGCAGTTATGAATTTACGAGAGAAAATAATGGAGAATTGTAGTTTAAAAACAGTAAAATGGACCTTGCTAACCGAAACGCTCCTCTGTGGCTCAATCGGTAAAGCACGTCAGGTTATGTGACGGTTCCGTATAGTATACAGGTTCAACTTCAGTCGGAGGACGCATATTTTCTATGACAATTTCTTGGGCATTCAGGCCGGTAAATGTCGTTAATACTGTTTATTATAAACAGAGCATTTACTTAAATATTTGTATCTATAAAAAGAACGTGTAAACAAAAAAAGTCTTAAAATAATTGTCGGACATTGTCCATTTCATAATATATATATATATATATATATCGATAGAGAGAGAGAGAGAGAGAGAGAGAGAGAAAGAGTGAGAGAGAGAAAGAGAGAGAGAGCACAGACCTAAGCTACACCGTTTAGGTACCTTAATAGGTATACAGTGAAAATTATATTTCTCATGGCAGTTAAAGGGTATGGTTCTGAGATTGCTACTGTCATCTAAGATTTGATCTTGAAACTAGGTAAAAGCTCGAGTTGACAAAAACTAATTCTAAATAAAAAAAACCAGGCAGCCATTGATAAGATAAGTAAAATACAGTCTTTTAATCTTTCAGACAGTCATCACAGTCGCAGGAATGTGGAATTTAAGTTGGCCGGTAAATATTTCTATTTTGAGGGCAGAGATCGAAACATTAAAACTGCATTGAACGAAGCAGCTTGTTTAAAATGACGCAAAATATTATTCCATAATCAAAGAGGGAAAGAAAATGTCAAAATCTAGATTGCTTTTGACGTAAAATTTGAAAAGAATCATTTATCACTTTGTCCGCCATTTGTAATTCTGTCACTACAGGCCCGTACATGAATAACGACAAAACTACGGCGTGCAGGTCAGCGTGTATTAAGTTTGGTGAAGAAAGGATCAGAAAGATAGGACACTGAACAACGGGGAATTAGTTTACACAAACAATCTTTTGGAAACGAATCCAGACTTTGTCCGTTATTTGTCCAATATATGCCATATTGTCACAAATACAAAAGGATGAGACATTCAAAACTGAAGAAGGCAGAGTAATAGTTAAGTGTCGGGAACAAGTAGATATTTCAATAAAGTATCTGGGTGAAAATATGACATTTAAACATATATCTAGGCAAATAAGATAGAACATACATACTCTCACCCCTCTCTCTCTCCCTCCTCCCTCTCTCTCTCTCTCTATATATATATATATAGCATAATGAGAAGCCACGTATACTTTCTTGATATGTATATAATATGGAGCTGACGAAAGATCGGGGCGATCTGAAATATCAAATATATATATCTATAAAAATATAAATAAATACTTTCACAAAAAAAACATTCAATTTTTTTCTTTTAATTTGCAACTTTTCAGTTGTTTTCTCCATATATATATATATATATAAAAATTTATACGTTATTATTAGATACAATTTATTTAAGTAAATGCTCGAGAAATTTCGTAGAAAATATGCGTTCTCCGACAGGAATCGAACTTGTATTTCTATACGGAAACCGCTATTTAATCTGACGTGCTATACAAGCGTCTGGTCAGTAAAGCCCAAATTACTGCTTTTAAACACAATCTTCGACGATTTTTCTCGATCGATCATATCTGCTCATGTAACGTATCTTAACGTAAGCAATGACAACATATAATGAAATAGATTACGTCCAACAATTATTTGATATATTTTCTGTTTATACGTTGTTATTAGGTACAATTTATTTAATTAAATGACAATTTTTTTTTAATTAATATTAATAACATTTACCGGTCTAAATGTGTAGGAATCCTTCTTCTCGGTTTTTCGTTGAATGTTAAAATTTGGAGTGTCGGGATTCGATACATTAACAAAATATCGGTACAGGGTCGCTCGTAATTTGGCCGTCTAGAATAATCACACGATTTTCATTGAAGGAATAAAATTCAGTAGAAAAGACAACGTAGTTTCAACAAATAAACATTAATTTAATATAACGACAAGAATACAAGCATTTGGTCATAGAATGGAAAGTAATGTCTTTTTGTTTGGGTTAATAAAGTTCTGAAATAAAATATAAACTGTCTTTGTGTACGTATGTGAGAAACAATAAAATGTTGTGATATGTGTGTTTGTATGAAAAAGTCAACATGTGTGTGCGTGATTCATAGTAAAAGTGGATACAAGAGATAAAATTGTCTTTTACTGTTGGCGGTGTTGCCGTAGTCTGAAGTTTGTCGACGCTGTCGCTTTTAGCATGAGGTCACGAAGATCATCAGCGAGAGTTGCGTGGAGTTTGTTGACAGCTGAGTGTATCCTCTTTGGGGAACGGATTTCGTATGTTTTTATACACTTTTTCGTAACAAAATCCGGCTCCAGAATTAAATTATTTATTTCTTCCTAATTGGCCCTAAAAGGGTACGTGGTATGTCTTCTACTACGTCCGCACGATATTTGGGCGGTATCTACCTAAAAATAATGATGACTAATACAACAAACTTTCTGATTTGTATTCTATGATCTTGTTGGTGTGTTTTAAGATGTAAGTGTTTTCTTGAGTGTGATTGGTTTATAAATATTGTATTTGATATTTTAGTGGACACGACAAAAGTTCGAGAAATTTCGCAGAAAATATGCGTTCTCCGACAGGAATCGAACCTGTATTCCTATACGGAAACCGTCATTTGACTTGACGGGCTATAGCATTTAGCTACAGAGAAACGTACGAGTAACCAAAAATGGAAATTCTCAGGAAATGACAAGGTACTTAACTTTTTAGCTCTATCATCTGACATCAATCCCTAAAACACTTGCGCAAACTTTATCAGTGCAAATTAACAGCCCCAGTGAAATTCCAGAATGGATCGCTGAAGGTAAATATCTCCTACCAAAAATTTGTGAAACAGTTGATGGAAAAAC
>OZ038495.1:19614601-19617101 GCA_964036315.1 Acanthosepion esculentum | reverse complement strand
CACACACACACACACACACATTTATATATATATATATATATATATATATGCATGTTTCATTAAAAACGATAGACAAGGTACTACGGTTAAGCTTTTTATTTAATTTTTCTTGTGTTCGAACAAGAGATTTCTTTTCTGGACAAAGGGTGTGTAAGAACTGTCCATATATATATATATATATATATATATATATATATATATATATATATATATATATATATATATATATATGGCTAGATATTTGAGAACACATAGAATGTAATAAAGACATCCTGCCTGATATAATGCTTTGTGGAATCGAAATTTAGCATTCTCACTTTTAAACGTATCGAGATCATAACATCTAATTTGAGATATAGTTAGCAGTACTTGTAGAACACGCCGCCAACTATAGCTACTTACCTTTGTGAAAATAGCTAGCTCCTTCATGTTTAAGATTAAGAATTATTTGTAGGGATCAAGCCAAATAAAAATACTATGTGGTTAAATGTCGTAAGGTTAACCGAGATATCCAGCAAGTAACCTGTCGGTTCGGTCGAAGTGCTTACTGAACCATTTCAACCCGCCCGAGTAGTCCGGCACGTTCTTGTTTCCCCCAATGTGAACAAATTTTACGAGAAGGACAGAGCGCGGGAACAGGTGAAATGGCTCTGTGTGAGCATGACACGGATGGGGTGGGTAGTTACTATGAATCACACGAAATTCACGTCGTCTCTGAGGGATTCTGGTGGCATTGAGCAACGATAATCATGCTGTGATGCTCCACTTCATGGTGCTGGACACAGTACCCAAGCTCTGGATCGAGCTGTTGTCCCAGGACAGTGTGTACTTGTTTCGGCATGAATCTGCTTTCTCCCTCATGGCACAGGTAGTGAGGTAGTGTCCGAAAGCACAAGATGTAGGGTTTTAAATCTCATGGCAAAATATGGATATTTACTTGACCACCCCCACTGTGTCAGCTTGTGACACAAGGTCAGTTTTTAACGTGGGGACCCGAGTGTTTTCATTCGGGCCGCTGGTCTAAGCTGGTCTTAGCTGGTCAGAGCCGGTCCAAGCTAGTCGTAGCCGTGATACTACCAGCGCAGGGATGGATCCCTATACCAGGTAAGTATCTCTCATGGCAAAATATGTGAGGCCAACCACGGGGTCGCCTTTAAAGGACGTCCATAATAAAAATCGAAGGAAATAGCCAATACAATGAATGGATTATCAACTATTCCTTTCACAGACTAATAATGTTTTACCCTGGATAGGCCAAACGGATGGAACAGAAGTCGGGACACATAACCCAATCAATGACTGCATGAAAATCTCACATAATATTGGATGTAAAGTTGACTATGTAGGTAACAATTTTTGCTGATATTCTCTAGGCAGGGGAGGTAATTCTGGAGATTGATTTGATTATATACTCACCACCCTCCATCACAAAATTTCGTGGTATATTAAATACGAAGCATTGATTTTCTAGACATGGCGATGGAACAGGAGAGGAATGGATTCCTTTCTTTCCTAAGTGATAGCGAACGTGAACAGCCATAATTGGAATTCCATTCTGTTTTCTACACAAATGTCCATTACGTTACCATCACATACTATGCGTGACTTAGATACGGCACAAGGCCTTGAGTATGGAGCCCAAACCTACCATACATATACATATCTCTTCGACGAAATGTTACAAGAGCTCTCGCTGATCTATCGCTATAATCATGGAAAGTGTTCAGACGAAAGACACATCTTTCACATCTAAGACCTGCCATGCCGCGCACATTATCGTGAACCAGACTCAATCCCTTCGTATTCCGTTGGTGAGATGGAAGTTCCACTCGAGCAGCTTCGTCCCCCGAACTGCTGCTTTCTGGAAGCGCTGCTTTGTTTTAATAAATGGTATATTTATGGATAAAAATGGCTTGAAGATTGTGTTCAAATATTAAAGAGACTCTCAGCGTATATTTGTATACACACGCACACACAATCTAAACAATATATATATATATATATATATATATATATATATATATATATATATATATATATATATATATATATTGTTTATATATATATGTATATTTTGTTTATATTTCTGAGTTGAAGTATTATGTATACTATTTACATTATTCGGACTATTGTCCTCATCTTTGTCGCCATATTTATTACGTTTCGCCCGTTGTGCGCTCAGGCCTTTTTCAGTATCTGTCTATATTTCTGAGATGAGGTATTATGTACACAATTTACATTATTCGAAATATTGTCCTCATCTTTGTCGACATATTTATTACAAGGTTTCGGCCGTTGTACGCTCCGGCTTTCTTCAGCTGGTTGGAATGTCACATGGCACAGTGGATAAAGGCATCGGTCAGATCCAGTGACAGGACCAAAAGAGTGTGAGTTCAATAGCCGGTAAAGGCAGTGGAGAACTGATAACCGTCATCCATTAAACATGGCACGTGGAACTAGAACAGTCGAGCCCAGTGAGCGAAATAAAGGCTTCAGTTCG
>OZ038495.1:19557101-19612101 GCA_964036315.1 Acanthosepion esculentum | reverse complement strand
ATTCGTCCCACTTAAAGATGCCATACGGAACCTGGCATTCATTGATGTGCGGAACAGGGCACTTCCACATTAATGATAGGATACAGTGTTTCTGAACAGTACGCTAGCAAAGCAACTTCTACTGATTTTCTGTTGATCTTACATTGGATCCTGGTGATATTGCTTTTATCTCGGATAAACACATGCATACACTGATGTCCAATCTATTAACTATAATTCTTATTACAATCGAGTTCATTACATTCCCAAGTACTGTTGGTAAAGGGATAGATCTATCTCTTTTTCCATGGCTATGGGTTAAATAGTAGGGTAGACAAAACTCATTAGATTTTGTTTGGCCACCAGTCTAAGTGATGAACAACTCTGAGTTCAAAACCTGAGGACGCCTGTTTCGGTACCTCGTGGCACACTATGCGCGCCATTCATTCATATTCATTTCTTCCCTAAATGTAGATGATTCTTCACAACCCTTTCGCAACATGCCAGTCATAAAACATATATATATATATATATATATATATATATATATATATATATATATATATATGAAAAAGTGAATATTGAAGTCAACACTATATATTGAAAGTGAATATTGAAGACATGTTTTGTTGAATATAACAAAGAAAATTTAATGGGGTTTACTAGTATTCTTAGATTTTTTCCGCTTGGCTGCGGGAGTGTAAGAATTGTCCGTAGTGTCTATTACACACACACACACACACACACACACACACACACACACACACACATATGTATTTATATATATATATTTATATATATATATTTATATATATATATATTTTGGTGTTTTTAAAAATGAAATTACTATCAAACATTAAAATATTTTTTAGATAAATTGCTAAAGTTATCTCTTCTACTGTCGCTTAGCAAAACTTAATGACAGCTTCTTTCTCTCTACTCCCCCCTCCCTTCTTTGTTTCTCTCTTCTCCCCCTTCCCTCTCAATATATTACTTCCGTTAAGTTAGCCGATTAAATAGGTCAATGTCTGGCCCCACCTACCCTAATACTAAGTATGATAGATAGAAATATTAATGTAAACCATCTCTAAATTCGATCATGTCACTCACACTACACCTCATTTCCCTCCCTGTTAAATTACATAAACTTAATACTACCCGTCAAAAGTGTATAGGTTCATTTCAATTTTCATTTATCATTTTTCGTTTCACCGTTTGGAAGTAGAGTCTGATGAGCCAGTGTCCTTTAATAAAGGGCTTGGCGAAATAAATTATTACATGGTCTGTTTTTCCTTTAATATATATATATATATATATATATATATATATATATATATATATATATATATATATATATATATATATATGTGTGTGTGTGTGAGAACGCATAAGCCATCGCATCCTATATATATATATGGGATGCGATGGGGAAATTATCGCTTTTTGATATTTTTAAATTCGCGCATATGCGTTCTTTGTTTTTGATTTTGCCGACGGCACAGTATAGTAGGAGCAGTTGGGTACCGTTTTTGAGAAAAAGAGCACCATGGCACAATTCACTCCGCCAGAAATTTGAAAAAACCATGCTGTACCGTTTGGCATTTGGGCTGGTAGCTCCCATGCGAACATTTCAGAGTGTTTGGGTGTCAATCTGAGCCATTCGGAAAGAGCTGGATGAATCTAATGGTAATTACGAAGGTACAGCGGCAAGAAAACTCACATTGATTGTTCTGATAAGAGAAAAAAACTCCCGAATTTGCTGGGGAGGGCTTCAGGGTCAACACGGAGGCCTACATCACGTGCCTTGAGGTGGTAGTACTGCGATGGGTCAAGAGGATGGTTGCTAGAAGACCTTATGTTGGGCAACAGGTGTCTGCACCATGCCACACAAACAGAAGAACCCAGTCATGTCTGTCAGACAATTTCTGAAACCACAACACCCCCTTACATCTGGCCACCTATCTCCTCAGACTGCAACCACCTTGATTATTTGTGTGGGGCCCACTTGAGCGAGTGAGCAACAAAACTCCTTGTAGCACCAAAGATGAACTGAAGGTAAGAATTATGGTAGCATTCATTAATTTAAACAGGGAGACCACCCATAAGATTTGCAACAGATTCTGAAGTCGTCTACAGGGCGTGGTTGAAGCCAATGGCGATTTTATTGTGCAAATTTACTCCTTGGTATTTCAGAATACTTTAGTGTAATTTTAGTAAATATATCAGTTAAAATGAGATATTAGTGTTATTTTCATTTATATATATATGTATGTATATATATATATATATATATATATATATATATATATATATATATGTATATATATATATATATATATATATATATATGTATGTATGTGTATATATATATATATATATATATATATATATATATATATATATATATATATATATATATATATATATATATGAAGAAATAAACCTTTAAGGTGTGCTATATTTATCGGCTAAAGTGCTCAATATCAGAGATAGATCGTATGTAAATATAGAGGTGACGGCTGTTTCATGCTGGTGTTGACTTCAATGTTTACTTTTATATACATACATACATATATATATATATATATATATATATATATATATATATATATATATATATATATATATATATATATATATGTATAAATAATACAATAGTGTTATTAATGATAATAACAAATTTGCTATCACGATTATAAAATAACATTCAATATCAAGTCGACAGTTGAACAATTATAGTAAATACTTCGAATTGAAGATTATATCTTGCACACATTTTTTTCCATGTACGTTTTTTTTTACAAGCGGAAATGCCATTTTCTTCTCCGTTCCTTTCCTTCAAATTCAAAAATAATTCCTCTTCCTAAAAAAAGTGTAAAATCTAAATGAATAAATAAATCTAGGTAATCTTAATACATCTTAGTGGCTTTATTGCCTTGCTTGGGCGCAATGATTAAAAATGATGTAAGTCATATATGCATTTATGTATCATATAACAATGCAACATTTACTAGATGTTTGAATGCTTTGCTTAGTGTCCCGCCTAAAGTTCATGAGATCAGAAAATGGGGAAAGTGAAATCAATTTCAATATGTGAATCATAATTTCTAACCGAATTTTTCCTTCACTTTGTCTTCTTTCCGTTTTATCTTCATTTTACGCGCATCAATAAAACGTTGTCTTCTTTCCGTTTTATCTTCATTTTACGCGCATCAATAAAACGTTGTCTTCTTTCCGTTTTATCTTCATTTTACGCGCATCAATAAAACGTCTTCTTTCCGTTTTATCCTTATCTTACGTGCATCAATAAAACAAAAACGAAATTACTAACAGTACTGATTAATATACATAAAATACCACACTACGTTTAACAGTTTAATCTGTGTCTGCAACGTCATTAATTATTTTATTGCCTATTTTGGTTTTGAGGCACTTAATTCTAATACAATTGTCATGGGCTACTTTTTCATCCCCAGCAAGACAGGAGTGCCACTCGCACGCAAGGGGTTACAGAATAAAGAGGGGTGTTTGCGGAAAGGATATAGAGAAGGATGGTGATCAAGATTAAGGCATCAGAAGATATAAATTAACATTACATTTGAATATTTGAAGATTATAGCTATCAGGGAAGCAACTAAAAGGAAGGGAGTTTCACTGTCCGGAAGTGCGAAAGAAGAAGCTGTTGGAATAGAAGAGGCGGTTACATTTAACTGTTTCGACTGTGAACGGGTGGGGCTGAGATGACAACCTAGTAGCACGTTTAAATTCATGAAGATGGGGTACCAGTGATAGTTGCTCGTCAGAGCAGTTGGCATGAAAATGTTTGTAGAAAATTGCCATGATTGCTAGAAATTCCGTTTCCTTTTGCAAATGCTCTCTGCACCATCATAAGCACCAGTCTTAATTTTAGTCCTTTATGTTGGCTAAAATATGCGGAACTTCTCAGGCTGAACTCAAGTAAAAGACATCGACAACCTTTAACATTTGTACCCACAAAACGTCGCTGCGTCAAAAAGACAGTTTTCTCTTGGCACCGCTGTTATTTTAACTACCTTCCTCGGCAAAGTTTATTGCTTTAAAAAGCGGTGATTAGAATTGTAATAAAAACTAAACATATGATGAAAGTGAATTTATATATTTTTTGTTCTTGAGAATTTACATAAAAAATATTAAACACTAAATAGTGTTTAATATTTTTTATGTAAATTCTCATTCACTATATTCTTTATTTACAAGAATTTTTATTTTACAATTGCAGCATTCTAAAAACTAATACAATTGCAAACATTTGCCAATTCATAAGGAAACAAATATGAAAACAATTTTTTATTCGTAATTTTATAAACAAATTACTAAATTATTAAAATAATGTGACGCAGCTAAGGAAATTCTTATTAATTACCATTTTATAAAGTTTGAATCAATTGGCAATTCGCCGATGTTTTGCCAACGATTCCAATAAAAATATGATAAATAGTGTAAAGAAACAATCTAATAAGTAAATAGTGTTTATTATTTTGCTGTCAATTCTCAAGAACTAAGAAAATGTATTACACTATCATATGTTTAGGTTTTATTACAATTCTAATCATCACTTTTTAAGCCATTAGGCATTGCCGAGGAATAAAGGTAGCTAAACTAATAACAGTGTCAAAGGAAAAACCGTCACGATATCACATTGAATACCGATTTTAAAGCAGGCAGATTCGCATCTCTTATAATATTGGTTCGACACAACATTTCTCCACCAATCTGGTTTTGTGTCCAACTCAACTATAATTAATAAATACTCGCATAAGTTTTCCTCGATTCTCGATGGTGTCTCATCCGGCAAGTGTAAAGGGATATATTTGGCAAAGTCGCGTTTTGGCGCTCACATCCCGATATCTTAATGAGTTCGCACGCTTCCTCTTACAAAAATGGCCGCGTTCTGCCAAGCAGATGCCAGTTCAGCATGACATCGATCTGAATCGCAACTCAGCTCAATCTTCCCGAAATTTTATTTCACAGGATGACAACGAAATTATTCCAAGCAAGAAACAAATAATTTAGCGGCATAGATCAGTGCTTAGCAAATTGGAAGCTTGCTTGTCGTGTGCAGTTCAATCGCCCGCGAATGGAAATCCGGTTATGAGATCAAAAGTGAGGAGAAAAATGAAATTAAAGACTTGAAATTATCATGGGAGATTAAACGTGGCTCTAACGGCCTTCTGGAATTTCCATTTTGCTATTTATGTAACCTAGGAAATCATGAGTCGGATTTATTAAACAAACACTTTGAATCTTTCATCCGCTTCAATGATTTCAGATATACTGACATAGCATATTCATATGATAAAAGTAAAGGAAAAAAAATGTTTGTTCGTTTTTACTGTTTTAACAGCATGTCAACTCTGTCAGTCATTTAATGCCGAAAAGATTGTTTAATATAAGGTTTGTAAACAATTCTTTGGGTTGTTGGTTCCATCGATCTCCAGTAATGCTTCTGGAATGGAATTATTTAGGGCTATAATTTGTGGGTTAGACCAAAGTTTTTCAAGTTGGTTACGACAGTCTTTGTTTATGTCTTCTCTGTATTCGTGTCATAAAAATCGTTGACGTATATCGGCAAGGTCACTACAATCGGTTCGTTTTGTAATATATGCCTTCTGACATACTGAGCGTTAATAAGGATGTTCATTTGTTTTTATAGAAGAAATGAGTGAAATAGGCGTTTCTTATTCTGATTCATGATAGGATGAATTCTTCGTTCTGAGAAAGTCTGACACAATGTGCCATTCTCCTGGTATGGGTTTGATTTCGTAAAGTTTGTTGTTTGGTTAGTAACTCCATAATTCTTTCCACTTGTTTGTAATTTGTGAGTTTATAGTTGTTTTGAAGTCTCTACAGGGGATTTTCAAATTTGAAATGTTCATTTTTAGGGATTCCTTTGCTGCCATTTTACCATTTCCATAACGGCCGATGCCAATATGACTAGGTACCTAATAGAAGAAGAGTTTATTTTTCTTGCAAGTGAGATTGATCCTGCTTAGTAATTTAATTATTAAGGGATGTTATTTGGACTATTGTCCTCATCTTTGTCGCCATATTGATTACAACGTTTCGGCCGTTGTACGATCATGCCTTCTTCAGTATCTGTCTATATTTCTCAGATGTGGTATTATATACACTATTTACATTATTCGGACTATTGTCCTAATCATTGTCGCCATATTTATTACAACGTTTCGGCCGTTGTACGATCAGGGCTTCTTCAGTATCTGTTTATATTTCTCAGATGAGGTATTATGCACATTATTTACATTATTCGGACTATTGTCCTCATCTTTATCGCCATATTTATTACAACGTTTCGGCCGTTATACGCTCCGGCCTTCCGCAGATTTGATTGTTCTGTCCATGTGTATTGTGTAGTCCCATAAAATTGTAACAGGTTCTATCTCCCTAACCGGGTCTGGGTGGTGTTCATACCAATTTCTTTCAGTTTCCTTCTCGTAGAAGTTGCAGTACAGATATTGGACCATTGTGTCATGTCGGCTTTTATATTTCGTGGGTGCCAATACCGTGCAACCTGATACAAGATGATCAATTGTTTCTAGATAATTATCACAGAATCTGAACTTTGGGCTAACACGATATACTAGTAAGTGTGCTTGACAATTTCTAGTTAGGCTAACACAATATTATTATTATTATTATTTCTTTATTTTATGTTTGCTGTTTTGTATCCTGCAGAGCCGGATCCAAACTATAGTCCTTAGGTCTGACAGGAGAATTGTCATTTAATTAAAGCACTTTCTTAGTACATGGGATGTTCCTAGTAGGGCGATCTTCTGGGCAACTTGTATGTTGATGTTACCTGGGGTACTATTAGTAAAATTGTCCATCCTTTTCTCAAGAGGCACATATCTCCGATTACTATTGGCACAGTCTCGGTCTTCATTCCACACTTCATGTTAATCTCGATCTCCACGTTCTTGTATTTGGATAATTTCTCGATAATTTTCATGGAGGTGTGACTCTAAGATGGTACTGCTATGTCAATAAGCATATACTTCTTGAATTTCGTGTCTTTTATGATAATATCAGGTCTGTTGGCTTTTATTTCCCTGTCAGTTTGACTTGGCATGTCCCAGAGGATAGTTACATCGTTATTTTGGGTAACTGAGTCTGGTTGGTTCTCATAGCATCTCTCAGTGGTTTCGATTTTGTGCTTCTTGCATATCTTCCAGAGCACATATGTCGCTAACTTGTTATGCCTGTGGGTATATTCATTATTTTGCTAGTTCCGGACATCCTGAGATAATATAGTCGACAATTTCACCATATTTTTCGCAGATCCTTCATTTCGGGTTAGTTCCGTCCTTGATTATGTGACATTGATAGGATCTGGTTGCGAGGCTTTCTGTCAATAATTCGGTCTTCTGTCTCAGCTCTCAACCTGGTGCTCCTCAGCTACTGATGTGTTTTCTCTTGGTCCACACCTACTTCTTTCGTTTTTTTCTTTACGTATTTGCCATGCAAAGCATTGTTCTCCCATTTTTTTGTGATTTCATTTGGCATAGTTGTTTTGCTTTCTGTTTTACTCGCTTGGCGTAGATCGTATCCTCTTCGTTTTTTGTAGATAGATTTTCAGATAGATTTTCAACTTGTTTCTTGAAGAGATTTGGTGTTTTACTATTTGTAGGAGAGGGCCATTGGTTTTTGTGAGGTATGCTTCTACTCAGATTGTCGTAGTTTTTAGCGTTATTGCAATTTGGATTAGACTTTAGCCCCCTAAGGCTCTTGATACGTACATCTGATTCCGTGTGGTGCATCCTCATTTGGGTAAGCCTTTTTCTGGTCTTGGCGTCCAATCTTCTAATATTCAACTTCAATTTAATAATGTTGAAGCTATATGTTACTACGAGTATAGCTAAAGTGTTGATTGTCTAATTTTATTGGCCCTATTTAGTTCGATTCTAGTATCAAATGCACTCTTGTATAATATTCTTTTCGGATCTTTTTCTTCATAATTGAATGTAGTATTCCGTCATTAATTCCTAAGTATTTGTATATACCATCTTGGTCTAGTTCTTTAATCTTGTTGATATCAAAGTCTAAATCTGTAGTTTTCGTTAGTTTACCGCCTTTGAAGATGGCTTTGGCACATTTATCGATTCCAAACTCCATCCTGATGTTTTCGCTGAAGGTTTTGACAATAATGAGTAGGTTTTTCTGCTGCTCGTCATCCTTGGCGAACGTTTTAAGATTATCAATATAGAATAGGTGATTCAGTTTGCCATTATTTTACTTTTATGAGTGGCGCTAATGCAAGGCAGAAGAATAATGGTGACAATGAATCTCCTTGGACTTTTGATGTTGATTGGTCTCAGTCTTAATGACCCGTTTGTATGGTTTAGGTTTAGTACTGTCTTCCAGTTTTTATGCTCTCCGTTATGAATTTGACCATTGGGAGCATATTCTGTATATTTTTAGGCTCTTCTCTATCCATAGGTGTGGTACACTGTTGAACGCCTTTCTGTAGTCGATCTATTCTATCGATAAGTTTCCTTTCCTTGTTTTCACCTCTTCCAATATTGTTTTTTTGATAATTAGTTAGTCCTTGTACCCATAACTTCCTCATTTTTCTGGGTTTATGATTATACTATTGTATACCCCTGCGAGGTCTTGCTGGGTGCTTTTTTGTATCCAGAAATTGGATGTTCGGTCTATTTGTGGTGTTTCCAGTTTTGGGTTTTGTAGATGGCAGCGGCTGTTTCAGTAATATTGATATCCACCCATTTTTGGCACTCGATATTGTTCCAGTTGTTGCTTGATCCATGTAGCTTTTTCATTGTGCATTTTGTAGTTCTCCCACATCTTACACCAGAACTCTACGACTTCCTTAATATTAGGTGGGTCATTTATCTCTATTTTATTTTTTTCTACTTCTCGATATAGTTTCTTGGCATCTTCTTTGAAGATCTTGTTTAGCCAGAAGAATTTGTTTCTTTTTCCATAACGCCTGATTCTCTGCGCCTTCGTTTGGATTTGTTGTTTCAGTTTCTTTTTAACTTTTGGTACGTCAGTTTTATTCTTTATGTCAAGGCTTGGTCCCAGTTGTCTCCGTCTTCTTTCTTTCATTTTGGAGCCCTTTTCTTCTTCACTTAGAAGTGACAATTGTCCTCGTAGCTTATCTATTTCGGTTTGTATTTTGTTCTATCCAGACTGGAATTTTTCTTTTTCGTTTCCGCTGTGTTTTTATTTTTTCACCTATTGTTTCAGCAATCGTTGCCATTATTATTATTATTATTATTATTATTATTATTATTATTATTATTATTATTATTATTATTATTATTTAATTTTATTTTATTTGATTTCTAGTGTGTACTCATTTCTTTCCGTGTCCCGACCAAAGACCTAAGATCAGAAATTTAAATCAGTACACTTTTCACTGAGCTATTTTTTTTAAAAAAAAAAAAGATCAAACATAGAGATATCCACTGGGAGTTGGAAACAGACACTGAAGATGGCAGTGATTGTTTTAGTAATATCAATATCCGTCCATTTTTGGCACTCTATGCCTATGAGTTTTTCCTGTTGCTGCTTGATCCATTGAACTCTCTAGCTGTGCCTTTTGCAGTTTTCTCACATCTTACACCAGAAATCTTCGACTTCCTGGATATTAGGTGAATCATTTATCTCTATTTTATTTTTTCCACGTACTCGATATTGTTTTGGCATCTTCTTTGAAGATCTTGTTTAGCCAGAAGAATATGTTTCTTTTTTCATAATGCCTGATTCTATGCGCCTTCGCTTGAATTTGTTGTTTCAGTTTCTCATTAACTTTTGGTACATCAGTCATTATTATTTATGTCAAGGTTTCGTTTCAGTTGTCTGTTTTTTTGCTTTCATTTTTGAGTCCTTGTCTACTTCACTTAGAAGTGGTAATTGTCCTCGTAGTTTATTTACTTCGGTTTCTATTTTTTCTTTCCAGCCTGGCATTTTTCTTTTTCGTTTACGTTGCGTTTTTACTTTTTTACCTAATGTTTCGGCGAGTCGCGTATATAAGATGATTAATTCCCATCACATTCACCGGTCTTTCCATTTCTTCCCTTATTTTTCTAATTGCTTGGTTGGCGAGGTTGATGGGTTTCCTTCACTTGACGGTTCTTTTTTACTTTTGGAATTGTCGGCCTTTCCTCGAAAAACATTTCATTTGCATTCTCTCATTTATATCGGATGCTATTTGTTATCTCGGTTTCTCTCACATATTCGTCATTATCTTCCTCTATTTGTTTGTGTACATCAAAGTGATTATTACAACTGGTTTCCGTTTGTTCCTCTGCACGTTTCTCCTCTGGGTTGTTGAGATTTAGCGTTATTATTATGATTTCTGTCTTTGTCTTCTGGTTTTCTGAATTGGTCTTGTTGTTATTGCTGGTTTTTAATGATGCCTAATATTATCAAATCTTCGGCACGTTTCTCAATAATCCAGCTATCGTGATCTGGTATATCTCATCTTTTCCACTGAAAATCAAAGAAAAGAATTGTCGTTATTCATGAATTGATAGAAATGTTAGAGACAGAATAGTGTTATTATATGGATAATTTTTATGCTAACTATCAATATTCGGAAGTGTCAGTGGTAATGGTATATTTAGCCGTCTCCCTGTAACGAAACATTCGGCATTCGTTGAACAATCAGCAGGTATTGCTACCGGTTGTAATTTATAAAACGTTTCTCTTAAAACAATATTTAAGGAAAATAAGTTTCTCAAGCCCTGTAGATGTTTTCGCTCTTTCCAGGGTTTATGGGAGGGGAGTCCTTCCTAATATTTTATTTTAAGTAGTGTGGAACGTCAAATTCTTAATTATGTTACTATCTTCTATTCGAGATACATGCTCTAGCTGCTCTTAAACGTTCTCAAGTAATGTCGCTTCTGGTATATGGTATTGTTCTTGGTCTGCGATTATGTAGCGCCATTCCACGAGATTCGAAGAACGATGGTCTTTGCCAAGACACACAGGCTTCACTTGCACAGAGCCATTTTAACCACTGATCTGAGAAAGCTGATATTTTCGATATTTCTGAACCGATTTTTCGTCATTCAAGGCATCCATACAAAATTCTCGATCTGACGAGGCTATTTAAGAAGAGAGATTTTCAATATTAAAATTCATTTTATTCCTCACTATAACTTTCGTTTTAAGCCGTTAAGTAAACCGTACCCGGATCAGATGAGTGCCTTGTTAGAATGTGGTATGGTCCAAAGTCCTTGTACCACGTGATGGTCCAAGGTTAGAACCAATGAAGAATAACTCGAACACCGGTATGGAATAACACAGATATATTACAAACAGAAATATATACAGAGAAGTAGAAGTATTAGTAATGAATATCAGGTTTGCTTAGAGTGAACTATGTTGTCTCGACAAGTATCACTAGTCCAATGTTCTTACAATAATCCTCTCTGCTCCCTCTTGAGTCGCAGTATTTATAATGTCCGGAATAGTCCATTATTATTATGGGTAAGTTCCCATAACAGAATGGTATTTGTAAAGTCGACTTTTATTATTAAGACATGAGTAAATATTATCAGAAACGGAAGGAAGAGTGCTGAAAGATATGTCATATTTAATTTTCTATATGACAGAGAATGCTGGATAATTTCCTTACAGATGATGAAAAGACTTGAAGTGGTAGAGATAACGTTCTGTCGATGAATGCAAAGGCTATTCATAGGAAGAGTGTTATATACGGTGTGAGTTCGTTTCAAACATCCTCGTCGCCACGTATATTCCGTGCTAAGTGAATAAATACTTAACACCAGGTGGATAATAGAATAATACACAGCAAGTACAATATGAAATACGCTACAGTTATATACACAGGTCAATCTTGTAGTGAGTGCCCCTAATTGGAAGGTCGGATGTGCTTGCGTCTTCTCGCTCTCACTCTTCCCCGAGTGTCTCTTAGATAGTTGACTTTATAGTTACTTACTACCTATTGTGCAATCATTCATGGGGGTGACTGGTTATTCCATTACATCATATATATTTCATTTTATTTTCATCAAGGTTGAAGGATTCTTAAGGTATCGGAATTGAATATTAATTTTGAAATAACTTACAATACATTCGACAATTGGAGCGAAAATAGTGATAGGTAATATATTACATCTTTGGTCGAAATCAAACATTATCTACAAAACCTCTTGGAATTAAGTTGTATACATAAAGATCTATCACATTGGTTTGGTTACTTAGAAACTGTTATGTCCCGTGTAAGTTCGTTTCAAACATCCTCGTCGCCACTGTTATATTCCGTGCTAAGGGAATAAATACTTAACACCAGGTGGATAATAGAAGAAAGGTTTATTGTACATAACCAGTACAATATGAAATGCGGTACAGTTATACACACAGGTCAATCTAGTAGTGTTTGCCACTAATTGGAAGGTCGGACGTTCTTGCGTCATCTCCCTAACTCTTCTCTCGTCTTCACCGTCTCTCGTAGACAGTCATCTTTATAGATACTTATTACCTATATCTTCCATGGGGGTGACTGGTTATTTCATTACATCAAAGACACCATCGAGACACCATTTCTAGATAGATTGTCAACCAAAGCTAATGCGCTTCTATTTGCCCATTATGTTAGATATTTTGTTGTCAATAAACTCCGCATGAAACCAGGTGGATGGATGTCTTTTTTAATCGAGGCAGCATTTATATATACATTGCAAAACAAGGTTAATAACTTCTGTGTGAATTTCTGGGAAGAGGAGATCATAATTTATACCAGTGGTTCCCAACCGATTTTGGGCTATACTTAGGTATTTCTAAAATTCTGGTGCCCCCTGTAATATTCCATTATTACATGTATGCCAGTTATACATGTACGTACATACACACAAAATATTTTATGCATGCATACTGTATGTGCATCGTATGTATAAACACGCACTGACATTAACACTCTCGCTAAGACTCACTAGAAAACAATTCACTGTTAATAACTCATTCTCGAATTGCCCCCTTATTCTGTTGGTATAGTTAACCGAAGAGTGCACATCCTACGCATACCCCACCAAAATATTACCATGCCCCACCGGTGGGACATGCGCCCCACTTTGGGAATCATTCTGTTAGATTTTTTATTGATTTTTTTACAACTTATCAAACCTTTTGCAGGTTATTTAAAGACAGAACTATCTTCATATTGTAAGAACTTTTTTGAAGATAATAATGGTTTAGTGATGAAAGTCTTACTAATTAACCCGTAGTTTGGGGAGAAGAAGTGGATTCATACATTTCTCAAGGGTATTTGCGCGTAAGTGAATATAACGAACCCAACGGGAACTGTAACTCGGCTCGCCATTTACCAATTCCTAGCCATTATCCACTACACTATCCGCACATCGAACCTTACGCCGACTGGTATTCCAAAGTGGTTGACCAGACTCGACGTTGCTTAACTTTGGTGATCGTACGGGAACAGGTGTTTTAATGTGATGTGGGCTCAAGCCTGTGTTATTTTTTTTGTTTTTAAAGCTGATATTGATAACATCTAATTATTGTAAATTGTATTTGCATCCGGTTGAAGAGACTGCTAGGGACCGAAAAGAAGTCTGTACAGCGATAATCTTCCATTTACAGTATTGAGATGTCTGTAACAGAATTGGAAATCCATGCATATTCGACTTTAAACCGTTGATGGTAATGGCGTAGACTTCCGGTCTATTAAATATTCATTGTCATCGCTGCAAAAATCGAAGCTGGTTGTGCTGAAGATTAGCTTGAAGACATGAATCATCTTCATCATCATACTGATCATGATCGATCTTAGAAAAAAAGCAAGGAGGAAGTAATCGAACTTTTGGCCGCTCTTCATCAATAATCGATAATACGTGTTGTCTAACCGTGAAAGAAAATATCGATCTTGTCATCCCAGCCAAAGAATCGTGCACACGAATCTCTATAAGGGAGGACTACATCCGGGACTTTACGGCCACTTGTTAATTAAAGAAAGTAATCATTCCACAGTTAAATTTAATTAACGCAAAGAACAATAGCAACAACAAAACAAACAAAGAAACAAAGAAGCAAACAACTAAATAAACATGGAAGCAAAATAAAATAAAATAAAAAAATACACACATAAACTAAGTAATGTAAATTGCCTGCTGGAACTGATATAACGAAAGCCAAGATGTCAGTTGCGAAGTTAACTTTTCTTGCTGTCCGAAATTCCACGAAGATCCAATCAACCAAAGTGGCGATTATAAGATCAAGAAATATCGATTTTATTCGAGATCAATCAATCAGTAAGGAATTCAATTCAATATTTCTCGCAAACACTTTCCTTTAGAAAGAAGCCACCTTGATCCAAGCCAAGAAAAAAGGCGTTATTTACTAATCATAGTTCATTTTGGTAAAAGGCCACATGTATGTGTCACCTAGTAAGAATCGAACTCACAACTAATAATTTGCAAGGGCAGTGCTCAGTATTATACTAGAACGAAATTGACTATTTTATTGACTAAGCTTAACTTGGTTTTAGCACAAGGAGACATTTTTGAGGGTCAAAATAATTGCTCAGTAGTAATGGTCAAACCGTCTAGTACGTTGACCATAGCCTCTTCCCTTAGCTGAGTTTTGGCGCAACGACACAATTATGGTCCCACTCTGTCAGGATTGAACTCACTGCTCAGTAATAATCGTCAACCAGACCAGCTCGTAACCCATTATGGTACTTCTATCAAAGATAAATTAATAGTATAGAAAATTTCCGATTACGAAATTAAAATATTAAGAAACAGGTAAGTTTTGTTCGAAATAAAGAAAATGGCACTGAACAGTTGTGTAATGTCAAATCTCCTATATAGTAGTGAATTCTGGACAATTTCCTCACAAATGAAAAGGTGACTTGGGACAAAAGAAATGTAGTTCTACAGAAGGATGCTGAGCATAACATGGACAACGTATGAGGACAATGAGGAATTTTATAATTTTATTCTTTTCCTATTTATCGCTATTGAAAAGAGTTGTCGACAATCCTAGGCTAAAGAACCCCCCAATAACATGGCCTACGAAACTGTTGTAAATTCGACTCTCCTGTACGCCTGTGAGATCTGAGTATTCTAATGACGAGACATACGCAAACTTGAAAGATTCTATCTGATATGTCCCGGAAATGGATATATTTGATCGGAGTAGCTAAGTGGTTTTGGCTACTGTAACCAAGTAGTACACGGTAGCAGTAATCGACTGATACTCGTCGTAGTCACAGGTAATATGCTTAGGCAATTGGTGTAGACCAATAGTATAGTCAATGGTGTAGTCCAATGGGCGTCCTCACTCTTCTTCTCCCTTGGTCTCTCCGTCAGTCTGTATTTATGATTGACATTAGCCAATCATATTCCAATGTGGGGGAACACAGGTGTATGCATATTCCATTATATCACTATCAAATGAAAGTTCATCAAATCCCGCGGAACACTTGGCAGGGTTCAGATCACGAACAACAAAATTCTCCTCCGCGCAAAGATGGAGAGCCTAGAAATCCTCATGACTCGGCACCGACTTCGATGGGCCGGACACCTTTGCCCGAATGCCAGAGAAAATCCTCTTCCCAGAGAAAGCATCTGGCAAGAGACAACGTGGAGCTTCACCTTGTCGATTCAAGGATCAGCTCAAAAACTCATTTCTGAGGACAGAAATCAATGGGGTCAATTGGGAGACTGAATTCAATTGGATCAATTGGAGAAGAGCAGTCCACGAAAAACATCATCATTCGAAAAAAAACCCCCAAAAACCCAGAACAGACGAAGAGAGACCAAAGAAAAGACAGAGCTCTCGATCCCCTGACCCCTCCTATCCTACTATGCGTTGACTGAGGATGTCTTTTCACATCCAACTCATTTCATGTCGAAGGAAATGTTGATGAGTATCCTAATACTCGTCAACGTCTTCTAAAATCAACGACTTTACTTATTTATCGATTTGTTTATATTATTCACGATTTAAACAGAAATTATGATACTACTATTAATAATAAGTGGTAGATTTGACGACGGTCTGTTTACTCCGACGTTCACTTTAAATTATATATATGTGTTTATGTGTTTGTGTATAAATGTTTCTATGGATTTCCCGTTCTTTTCATTTTCTTTCATTCTCTTTCATTCTTAGTACCATCCCTGATAAGACGATAAACTACATCCAGCAGTAAGGCCTCTGATCAGGAGGTTTGGAGGAGAGTGGAGCCACCTCTTAATTGCTGGTGTTCCCAGGTTCACCAAGATCAGAGGTGGGAGCACCTATTAAGGTCCCAGCTATGGGCAATAGTTGACTCCCAAACTGGGTCAAAACAGTATGAAAGTGTAAAAATAGGTTTTAATACCAGCAATACATTTTTGTAAAAATATTACCAGCAATGAATTTTGAAGAAAAAATATTACTAGCAATATATTTTTGAAAAAAAAAAAAATTACCAGCAATATACTTTTGAAGAAAAACAAAATATTACCAGCAATAGATTTTTTGGAAAAATATTACAGGAATAAAAATTATCGGCATTAAATAACCCATTTTGGTTGATATGCTGTAAGACAAACCGAAACCAAAGCCAAACCATTCCTAGTAACTCCTTGCATCTTAGTGGCATTATTGTCTTGCTTGGGATGAATTGGTTATAAAAATAGTTTTAAAGGAAATGGAACCAAAATAAACAATTGTACTTAGAATCAGAAAGAGACAATTGGAAAACACATAATGAGGAGAGAAAGCTTAGCGAATTTGTCACTCGCAGGACATAATGCAGGCAAGAAGAACAGAGGAAAACAAAGAGTAATCTACGAGCTTGCGTACATGGTTGGTAGAATATAGACTTGGAGGGTGGTAAGGGGACAAACATCACTTAGTAAGGATTGGAAGTTGTGGAGAGCCATGATCACCGAAGTCTTAAAGGGATGCGGTACATAAAAAAGGAAGTTATGACTTTTTTCCACTTGCAGAACCTTTTAAATATAATCTACAAAAGTTGTATATAAAATTTGAACAAATCGGTGTTGTGAATTTTCATATTTAATTTATTTTCCTAGTTTCTTATTTGTCAGAGTCAGTTGAAATATAATTTGGAGATTGGAAGTAGAACACTTCATCCCTCTTGTGTTTGCAGACGAAATGAAAACAAACAGGTTTATTCAGTTGCTTTGGTGCATTGTGGTAGACATTTCATTTTGTTTTTTTTTTATTCTGTCGCGAAATCTAAGCAAAAACAAACAAACAAAAACAAAAACAAACGAAAACAAAACAAAACAAAACAAAACATTGCCATCGTTGTCATAGACACGACAAATAACGAGGGAATGAAGAGATTTTTCCATTTTATTTGCAGGGTGGCGATCTCACGCACAAAGACAGGCCGACACACTCGCATAATACACACACAAGGGTAAATCAATAATCCAATGTCATGACTGCTATGTTCGGAGCTGAAATTTTCATTGCATAATACCCAACCTATGTGAATGACATAGAAGTGACATCAAAGACGAAGATTATGTTGGGAAAATAGGAATTTACTGTGTAAATTAAATGCTTTTCTTGATCCTTAGACCGTTGACTTAGTGATATAGCTACGAACACGCACAGACATTCCCCCCAGACACAGTATCAATTATTTTTTTTATAGATTCCTTTCTCTAAATAACTGTCTTATATTTTGATTTTCAGGAGGGTGAATCAATAATTCCGTGACATGACACAGCTTCAGTTAACTTTGGAGCTGAAATTTTCTTTGCATATTGTTCGACTGAAATGATTAATAGAAAAGTATTCGGTTAAGTACATCAACAAAAAGGAAATCATGTTGAGAAATATGTATTTATTGTGTAACGTATACGTTGCTTTTCTCTTCAGACCACTGACTTAATGGCACGGCTATGTACACACACACGCACACACACACACGCGCGTGCGCGCAGATACACACATGATTGATTAGTTTTCTACGGCTTTGCATGTCATTTAAAGACAAAATATTTTTAGAATGTAAGAATTTGTTTTGGGGGATAATAATGGTTTAGTAATACATGTCTTACTAATTAACCCATAGCTGGGGGGGAGGAGGTAGATTCACACCTTTCCCAAGAGTATTTTGCGCATAAGTGACTATGAGGGAAGCCAACGAGAATTGAACGTGGCTCTCCCGATTAACAATTCTGAACCATTATCCACTACATGTCCTGCATATCCAAATTTACAGCACCTGGTATTCCTAAGCGGTTACCCATCTAGGTACTGACCAGGCTCGACGTTGTTTAACTTCAGCTATTGTACGGGGACCGGTGTTTCAACGTGATGTTGCCGTAAGCCGCCCTTCCCCCACACACATTGGCACATATTTTAAATTTTATGAGAAAAATTTCCCGTTATATAAGAAAATACATACTTATGTTTGAACAACATCTATCTGCACAAAAATGGTGCAGGAAATGTAACAAAAAATGAATAAATACAACCTAGTGTTTATATATTTTCAGTGGACATTTCATATCGTCGTCATCACCATAGCTGGACAAAGACATTCCGAACTCCTTCCATGACTACAGTGATTGTACCGTATGTTACTAGTAAACGCGACTGTTTCATTTCTTCCTATTCTGTCTAAACGTTTCCTACTATGTTTGCTATTCACTGATTTATTAACCGACCTTTTGCTTCACCTGTTATCCTCTCTTTTTGCTATTTATCTCCATTTTTGACGTTTAATCCCTGATTTTATAACTGTTTTTTAATCAATGTCATCCTCTTATTTCGAGCACAAATCGTTCCGTGGATTTGTTTTCGAGAGATTTTCTATGTTTCACACCACCGCGCCATTGCTGGCATCATAGAAATTTACATTTTAAACATACTGTCGAGTTTTCATTATACCATCATTAAATTATTTTAAATTGTTATACCTACATTATTTACATTATTCGGACTATTGTCGCCATATTTAGTCCGAATAATGTAAATAATGTACATAATACATCATGTCAGAAATATAGACCGATACTGAAAGGCCGAAACGTTGTAATAAATATGGCGACAAAGATGAGGACAATAGTCCGAATAATGTAAATAATGTACATAATACCTCATCTCAGAAATATATACAGATACTGAAAGGCCGAAACGTTGTAATAAATATGGCAACAAAGATGAGGATAATAGTCCGAATAATGTAAATAATGTACATAATACCTCATCTCAGAAATATAGACAGATATTGTTATACCTAGTTTTATTTCATTTTCATGATCTTTATAACCCTGCCTAAGTCGATATCTCCAAGAACTTTTAGTCTTTTTGGCCTTTGTTCTTATGAACTTCTTTGGAAAGTCGGAGTTGAAGATTCTTTATAGCCTAACTTGAGAGTTTATTTATTTAGGTACTTTAGTGTAATTAGTATGGTACATGGTTACATTAGTATATACATCACCTGTCACTTCCTACTACAGACTAAATTAAGACTAGTAGATATATTTATAATAAATGATGTAGAGAAGCGAAGATTTTAAAATATGTTCAGACATAAAAGCAATTATATCCACGAGTGAAGTATTTGAAAATTCCAACTCGTCGAATGAACGACTGAGAATTGTTCGTATTGGGGAGACATTTTAATCAGCACGAAGTGTCTTTAAGACGCTATCAGGTGCAAGCTAAAAATAAAGAACGGTAAATGGTTATATAGAATATCTGAGCATTTGCATTACATCTATTGTATATAGTTGTATAAAATAATATCAATGCAATAGAGTTTTTTATTACTGAGAACTGAACCGTGTGAAAATATACATGTAAAGTATATCAGTTAAGGAAGAATACGAGAAAAGATGAAAACATTTCGAATTTCGAAGCGATGTAATGAAAGCTTTTTTCAAAAGCTGTTCTCTTCAAAGTCTGCGGCAAATCTATGAGAGCATTTTAACAGATCTCTCGTCAGTGTGCCCCATATTCCTATTGAACTACGTCAGATACGCTATTAAGTTAGCTATAGGTGCCTCGTCGAGGAAGGGTAGTAAGAATATAACCCATTGAACTGTTGGGGGTATGTTCAGAGAGCTCCAGAGGATTCCTGAAACCATATATATATATATATATATATATATATATATATATATATATATATATATATATATAAATATAAAAGTGAACATAGAAGTCAACACTTAGAGGCGACAGTCTGTTTCCTGCTAGAAACCGATGATTGCATCTAGCATGAAACAGACTTTCGCCTCTAAGTGTTGACTTCTATGTCCACTTTTATATTTACAGACGCTCTATATCTGATATTGAGCACTTTATCCCATAAATATAGCACACTTTAAGACTATATTTCTTCATATATATATATATATATATATATATATATATATATATATATATATATATATATATATATATATATATATATATATATATATTTGTGTATTTAGGCAGCAATCTTTCTTTCATTGAATACGACAGACAAGTTGCTTTTATTTAGTTTTTTTTTATACAATTTCTCATGCGATCTAATAATTTTTTCTTTCGGAAAAGAGGTAACACTTTGCTTTTTAATTTTCCTTAAAAATCATTTAATCAACAGTTACTTAGCATCGCCCGTAGAAGTACACTCATAGTATTGAAACATGAAAGCTTTTGTGTAGCGATTTCAACATGTTTTTTTATTATAATCTCTTATCATAAAATACATGGAATTGATAAAGTTCAATTTATAAATTAGGTAGAGTGAGGGATTAATAAAAAAGGTTTATTAATAAAAATTTAACAGTTACGACAATATGACAATGATAATATTAACCGTTTCCCTATAAGGAAATATTTGACATTCATTGACCGAGCAGCCATTACTGATTCCGGTTGAAATTTATAAAATCTTTCTCTTATAACAGTTTTTTTTTTAAAAAGGAAAACTAGTTTCTCACGTCCAGTCGCCGTTATCGCTCTTTCTGGTTTCTAACTTTATATTTGAAGTGATGTGGATTGTCAGCATCTTATTTTATCTTCGATTTACAAGAATAACTGGAATTACAGAGACAAAAAGAACACAATTATCAATAGATATCCTGTATCAGCAAAGCAATAGACACGATGATGGACGGGGGGTTCTTGTTCGAAACGTGGTGTCTGTAATAGCATCTTTGAAACTCAAGGTGAGAGCAATATTTCAAAATAATTAAAGTTGTGAATTCCTTATATTTGGGACTGTTTGCGGGTAACTAAAAGTAAAACTCTAGTGATGTTGACAACAAAACTATTCACTCTTATCTTAATAGCCAGACTGAAAGGTTCGATAAAATCAAATTAGCAGCTAATCTAAAAATGAGCTACAATCTGTTGTGAATTGTGGCGATAAGTGACTTGTTAAATTAAACCGATCTTAAACGAAAATATTCTGTTTTAATCATTTTAAAGAACCTCTTTTTGATTTTCATCAGCATGGCTGATGCTAACCTCCAGAAGAGCAACCCTTGTTTACAAACGACATGGATTGGAACGTTTATATCGAATCAATAGCTAAGTCGGTTCACCATGTTGTGCTAGACAATTTTTCCCGCTATAATCTATTTTGCATATTTATAAGTCTACCACTCATTCTTGCATCGGATATTGCTGCCACATCAGGTTTGGCGTTCTGCTACATGTCTTAAGATTCTTGAAAAAAATCCAAATAAGAATCGACAACGCGATCGGTTCTAACCTGACATCTTGGCTCCAGTAACTTTCCCGTCGCCCTACCATAGATTCCTTTAGTTTCTTCTACAAATGTTTTCACTGTAATTGTTTTCACGAGATTTACTCGTTTGTACCTCGACTTCATTATTAATTTAAGCGTAGTACTAGATTGGCACTTAGGTCTCATAATTCTAATGTTAAACTTGTTAGTTGTAACAGTAAGTTCTATGCTCATAGTTTCTTCTACCGCACTTCTCACTTGTAGAACTCTCTTCCAGTTCCTGTTTTCCTGCCAACTACGATCTTCAAAAATGTAAATGCGATGTCAATCGTCATCTGTTTTCTTGAATCATGTTTTTTATCGTCCTCTCTGGTTCTGTCATTCCCAGAACCCCCCTAGTATCTTTTATGAAATGATTAAAAAAATTATCTTTGTATTGAGTTCAATCCTCTCCGAGCGCTTCATATTTAAAGTCTTATACCATATTAAGGTAATTTGAGTATATACCATCAATTACCCATCGTCTGTGTCTGTAGTAATGGAAGACAAAAAAATCTAGGTCCCTTAATATTTGTAACAGTGTATACAAAAGGTTTATTCAAGGTACAGCTTTTTCTCATATGGTAAATTAAAGATTTTGATTAGTAAAATTTCCTTATTTATATTCGTCCCCATCTTTGTTGTTGGTATCGCAAACTGATGGTAAAGCAGCAGCAGCACTCATCAACAGGAATATTAGGTTTAAGGCTCCAAGTTCTCCACAGTCTTTTTTACAAATACTTTCACGGTAATTACTTCGAGGAGCTGCTTTCGCTGGTCCCTAGGCCTCATGAATTTAAACGTCCTACGAGGCTGGCATCCCGTTCCCACCCCTTCACCGTTGAAACTGTTAGATGTAGACGTATCTTCTACTCTAATAGCTTCATGTCTCGCACATCTCGCCTGTGGAACTCCCTTCCCTATTCCTGTTTCCCTGACAAATACAATCTCCAACTATTTAAGTGTAACGTCAATCGACATCTCCAGTTGCCTTAATCTATCCACTTCCCTTCTCCACATCCTTTCACCTTTCATTCCTATCTGCTCTCGCTCCAAATCTTCTTGCCTTGATCGATCCACTGTCTTTCTCCACATCCTCTCCTTTACCACTCCTATCTGCTCTTCCTCCAAACCTTCTGTAACCCTTTGCATGCTAGTGGCCTCCAGCCTTGCTTAGGGTGATACGCTTAAAAAAATAAAAATAAGCCGTAAATGTGTAAATAATGAGAACTACATATCCCAGAAATTTCAGAAAGAAAACTTTCTTTGCGTCGTTGATGTCGATATATTGAGACTTTCCAAAGGATACCATTAATAAACAAATTAAACGATTTTTTGGTGAAGAATTTGGATATTGAACATTTTCCTAGAGTTCTGCAGTCTATTTGACTAACCATCACACTATCACTTGCTTCACTCAAATTCCGGCGCTTTATCCCTTTTTCTTCTTAAGCACATGCCCTTTATCAGACGAGAATATGAAAATGCGCCAAATTTGAAAGAAAATAAATGGGAATAAAGAGGATTATGAAAAGAGGAGGAAAGGGAAAATAATAATGATGACAAGGACAATGAAAGTGACGACAGGGATAGTGAAAATGAATAGTTGAAATCAGAGATAATAAAGTGGACAAAGAACTTGGAAAGATTATGTAATTTCCGTTTATAAGAGCCCAGCCGCGAAGCGAGAGAAATCTCCGCGAATGAAAAGAGTACATCGCTCTTTTACTGTTACGACAAGGGCAAAATATGGCGGCTTATGTGCATGCAGACTCAGAATAAAGAGAACATAGAAATATCAGTAACTACTTTATCATTTAAGGTATGCAATATACAGTTTATTCTATACGAAATTGGAGTCTATTTTAGAAGTACATATTGTTAATCACTGGAGTTGAAGTGTCTTGATGCAACGAACATTTTCACATTGAGTCCAGATTTATCAGGTTCAGCAACGCTAATTCATAATCAATATACGTTTTTTTAAATAATATTTCTAAAATAACTCCAATCTAATCATGAATGTAGAAAGCAAACCTAGAACAGATTTTCTGTGAGGAAGATTAAAATCAATTAAGGTTAACCGAATCATTATTTTATATATTATATATACTATATACTAGCTGCGGGGGCTGGCGTTGCCCGGGTGTACATGGCTGCAGTTGTATGACCTCAGCCTACTGTTTAGAAAAGTCTGCCTGCGTGTCAGCTTGCATGCATTATCCATTGGTATACTTAAACTACTCCCCATCATCTTTTTTACTTGTATGTCCTTCGCGAGTGTTTGATTGTTCTTAAATGAATTCCATCGATAAAACCTTCTTTTGTGGTCTTTGATTGGAGTAAAATTGTTTCAATGTTTTAGATATTCAGTAAATTTCTAATTAGTACGACATTGTTCACAAATCTAATAATCAAACAAAAACAGTGATGAAGCGTCAGAACTTGATTCAACTGCAAGTAAAAACGCATAAAAGTCCCCTCCTTATTCTCACGTTTACTATAATGCTGGGGTTAATAAGAGGTTCTTCGGGAATTTTTCCATTTTAACGCTTCAATAATTCTTCTCTAGCAATCTTCGCCGCAAAGGTTGTTCGAATGCCAATTTAGGATAGAATCTTATGAAGAAACTATTGGCTAAATCGCAAATGCCAATTTTGGACCTAGTTTGTCGCAGATTTCGTTCACTTAACTGAAATAATCTAAAGGAAACATTCACGCAAGACAATTTCCGTGCCATATGGAATTTACATGACAAATCTGGAAAGCTTCGGATGAAAAGCCAGGGAGTTATGGCCGAAAAACGGGCTTTGGGGGCAGTTTTTCATGGTTTTTCGTTACATGCAGGGAAGCGAGCAGGACTAAACCCACACTATCTTATTTCTTGCATGATGGCAAATTTTTGCGACATGTTTGAAGAAAAAAACGAGGATGTTTTTATTTCAAGCAGTCCGAAAAACCCGATATCGTTTAACAGTTTTCTGTATTATTTTTGTGTGAAGCCAATGTCAGAGGAAAACTATCAAGTGCTCTACACAAATCTCGTAACATGAGCTGATGTTTTGCATTAAGGGCAAAGAACATCAGCTCATCCAGTAAAAAAATTGTTCGCGAGTAACTTTGCCTTGGTGTTTGCAAAATGTCGTAACCACCTTCGATTTTATTGATTTTTCGGACATCTGTTTTATAGATATAGATATTTCCGTAATAATTCATCATGTCTAGACCTAGAATCCTGAACACGCACAGACATGCAGAAAAGCGATGGACAACAATTTCGTACTTTTTGGCACTCATCAGTAGTGCGCATCCTCTACCGAATCTGAGAATTGAACCCGGACCGTGACGATGCGATGCAAGCATCATACCATTCGGGTCACGGGGGCGAAGAAGAAACGAAGAGGAAGCAATATAGCGCAGCTCGTCCTAATTCTGGTGGTGATACTCATCCAAGTGTACATGAACCACAGGACCAACCCCAAGAGAAACGACTCCCTTCAATGAGCCACTCAATCCAGAGCATTAGAAACTGGATCTAGTATCGATTTATATAACTGATTAGTAATTATGAGATTTGTATTATTTTCATAATAACTGATCATGTCTATCTCTAGAATCCTTAACGCAAAAACACGCAGAAAAAAACTGTGTGGCCGTTTCGTCTTTTTTCGGACTCATTAGCGGTGGGAACCCTCTATTTCTATATTTGTAATTACGCAGGCTGATACTGAGCACTTTTATCCATAAATATAGCATTACTTAAATCTATATCTGTCTTTATATATATATATATATATATATATATATATATATATATATATATATATATATATATATATATATATATATATATATATATATATATTGTCGTGACTAGAAGTTTTACGTAAAGAAGCAATGCTCAGATGGCGTGTGTGTGTGCGCTCGCGCGTTACCCTGTGCATTGGAACGCGTGTGTGTGCGCGTGTTTTCTTGTGAATCATTTTCAGAATTGGATAACTCCTGGGCTTTGATTTTATTACTTGCCTCACAGTTGATCAAATCAAGTAATATATATATTACTCACAAAGTTACTATATATATTACTTAAAACGTTACTTATAGATATATTGTGAAAGTTGGTTCACTGTGTCGTATTAGATATTTTTTCTCGACAGAATCTATCTTCAGTATTTATATTATTCGGACTATTGTCCTCATCTTTGTCGCCATATTTGTCACAACGTTTCGGCCGTTGTACGCTCCGGCCTTCTTCAGGTGGTTGGAATTTCGAACCGAACCCTTTATTTCGATCACTGGGGTAGACTGTTCTAGTTCCACGAGCCATGTTTGATGGATGTCAGTTATCAGTTATCTCCTGGTAATTTTCCCTCTGAAAGTTCTCCACTGCCTGAACCGGGTATTGAACTCACACTCTTTGGGTCTGTTACTGGATCTAACCAACGCCTTTATCCACCGTACCATGTGTCCTTGAGTGATCGAAATAAAGGGTTCGGTTCGAAATTCCAACCACCTGAAGAAGGCCGGAGCGTACAACGACCGGAGCGTACAACGGCCGAAACGTTGTGACAAATATGGCGACAAAGATGAGGACAATAGTCCGAATAATGTAAATACTGTACATAATACCTCATCTCAGAAATATAGACAGAATCTATCTTACAAATTTGTAAGTCTACGAATCGTCCATGCATTGAATAATGTTGTCACATCTGGCATGGTGCTTCTGCTAAGTATTTAGAGATTCTTCATAAAATACAAAGAAGAATCTGCAATGTCATTGGTTCTTACCTGACATCTTATCTCGACTTCAGCCACTGTAACGTAGCTTTCCTGTGCCTTTTCTATAAATATTTTCATTGTAATTGTTCTGATGAACTTTCCTCTTTGGTACCTAGAGTTTATGAATTTAAGCGCAGTACTAATTTGGTGGAAAGGTCTCATTATTTTGCTGTTGAAATGCCGAGATGTAACCGTAAGTTCTATGCTGACAGTTTCTTCTCTCACGCTTCTCCCTTATGGAACTCTCTTCCGGCTTCTTTCTTTTCAGTCAACTTTGATCTTTAAAAGAATAATGCAATATCAATCATTATCTTATGTCTTTTTAATTCTTGTTTTTTATTGTTCTCTCACACTAAGTAACCCCCCTTGCGCCTTAGTGGCTTTATTGCCTTACTTGGAGTGAAACGATTCAAAAAAGGAAACAAAGAAAAGAATGGTAACCTGCTATGTAATATCAATCCTCTTATATGACAGTGAATGCTGGAAAATTTCGTCACAGATGAAGAGAAGAATTTAGATGTGGTTTGACAGAAGGGTGTTGAGAATACCATGGATGGGATATGTGAGCAACAAAAATGAAACAAAGGATACTGAGCTGTTACGTGATATCTGTCCTTCTTTATGGCAGCGAATGTTGGATGATTTCCTCAAAGATGAAGAAGAGTCTCGAGGCGACGAAGATATGGTTCTACAGAAGAATGCTAAGGATATCATGGACTGAGAGTGTGAGCAACGATGAAGTCTTAGGTTGCAAAAACGGAGGAAGCTTATATTTAATATCAGGAAGACTCAGCTGAAGTTTCTGGAACGCATAATGAGGAAGGAGGGCCTGGAGAATCTGATACTCACGGGTCGAATTGAGGAAAAGAGAGACAAGGGAAAACAACGCGTGACATACTTAACGGACTTAAGCAAGTGGATGACAGGAACTTATTCAGAGCTGCAAGGGATAGACGGAGGTGGAAAGCCATGATCGCCTCGGTCTTGAAAGGACATGACACATAAAAAGAAAAGAAAGAATCAGGAAAAAGGCTTAGAAAATTTAACACTCACAGGACACAATGAAAGCAAGAGAGTCTGAGTGAAAATTGAGTAAATTACTTAAATTTCGCAAATGGTTGGCAGAACAGGGTCTTGGATATATATATATATTTTTTTTTAAGCGTATCACCCCAAGCAAGGCTGGGGGCTACTATCACGCAAGGGGTTATAGAAGGGTTGGAGGAAGAGTAGGTAGGAGTGGTAAAGGAGAGGACGTGGAGAAAGAGAAAGACAGTGGGTCGATCAAGGCAAGGGGGTTACAGAAGATTTGGAGCGAGAGCAGATAGGAATGAAAGGTGAAAGGATGTGGAGAAGGGAAGTGGATAGATCAAGGCAACTGGAGATGTCGATTGACGTTACACTTAAATAGTTGGAGATTGTATTTGTCAAGGAAACAGGAATAAGGAAGTGAATTCCACAGGCGAGATGTGTGAGTCATGAAGCTATTAGAGTAGAAGATACGTCTACATCTAACAGTTTCAACGGTGAAGGGGTGGGAACGGGATGCCAGCCTCGTAGGACGTTTAAATTCATGAGGCCTAGGGACAAGCGAAAGCAGCTCCTCGGAGCAATTACCGTGAAAGTATTTGTAAAAAAGACAGAGCGAGGCAACATCGCGTCTGTGAGAGAGCGACTGCAGACGAGATGACAGATCAGGGCCAATCACATTGCATATCCGTCTCTGGATCTTATCAAAAACCCTGAGGCAAACAGCAGGTAAAAAGACAAACAGTAGAGTTACAAATGATAGGAAGTTGTGGAGAGCTATGATCACTCCCATCTTGAAAGGAGACTTTACAGAAAATAAAGAATAATATAACAGAATAGAATGATGAACAATCGAAATAAAAACGTGTAGAGAGATGCGTCTGTCCGGACATGACATTTCACCATTTGCCGAACGCTACTCATCTTCCGTAGGGAAATATTACTTTTCTCTCTCTTTTCCTAGTTTTTCATTGCTTGTTATTTTGATTCATATCATGTCACTTAGACGAGTTTATAAAGACAACGATGTCTCGGTCATAAGTTAGATTGGTAAACACGAAAGAAACTGATTGGAGAGTTTGTCTACGTGTGAGCGAAAGCGTCTGTCTTTGTCATTAAAACGAGTGAACATCTAAAAGACACTTTGAGTTTAGTTCGGTCTAATGGCCGTGTGTCGGTCATTAGTGTGACGTCTTCCTGCCGAACAAGAAATCCCCAACTGACATGTTTTCAGAACAGTCAATAGAAGAACAGACTCATCAAAACGTCCCCCTCTTGCAGATAATGGTGAACGACAGACTGTTCGACAAGCGAAAGAATTTCGATTTGATTGGTTCTAGCGACCAATTTCCAATGACCTGACGTGCAAGATAAACCGTGATTCGTTTACTCTTCATAGCAATTCAATGAAATTGAACATGCAAATTTCCAAGTTCGTTTGAACTGGTGCCACCACGTTATAGCTAATTCTTGCAATCAAAAACTATTGTTCTAGATGTAAGAAAACTGAGTAAGTTCATTATTTTATGTGCCACGTCACTTCAGGACGTGGAATATCATAGCTCTCCACGACTTCCTATTCCATGTAGCTCTTAGCAACATTTGATTCTTTACCATCGTTCTTTGTCCTCACTCTGGCATTCATTCACTCTCTAATTCTGCACAATCACTACTTACCAGCATTGACAGACTTTAAAAGCGTTTACACGGCCATGTGGGTGATGAATTAGTTTCCCCCCTACACCCCCCGCAAAGGCAAAACATCTTGCTATTTCTATGGAAAATGTTCTGACGAGCTACATTCCTTAGTTTTTTTTGTTGTACAAGACCCAAGGTGGAAGATAACAGTCACCCTTAGACATGAACAGCTTAAGAGGGTAATGATCGGGGAAGTACCCACTTGGGAGACGATTTCACAAGTCAGTGGTTCGTGGGAAGAAGCTGCTTGAGTGGAACTTACATCTCACCAGGGGAATACGCAGAGAATGAGGGTGGTTTGCTACAATGGGTCTGTCAGACTTTTAGAGCTGACCACCTATGGTATATAGACTTTGTCCAATCATCCTCATTCTTTTTCTATTCCATTGGTAATATGGAAGTTAAATTCGAACAACTTCTTCCCAAGAGTGACTGTTTTGTGAAAAAGACTCCCCTGATGATGCTTCCTCGATCACTATCATATTAACGTCTTCGCCTGGGGTCACCCTTTATCTACCCTACAATATCCCCATAAACTTCACTTTTTAAAGATACTCCTCTTACGTCCATAAATCAATCTCATTCATTAAGTCTCTACCTTGAGTGGCTCCTGGATTTTGTATTAGATGAACAATAGTGTAAAATAATTACTGTATTTTCCGGTTACGAAACGCATTTTTTTTCCCAAAATAAATACGCTGAAAAATACGGGTGCGTCTTCCAAGACGAATGTGCAGCAACGCCCAGAATCGAACGTTTGACACCCGGTGAACAACATGTGACTATTTCAACCACAAAGCAGGCCAGGAAAAAAGCCCGTTCTTTTCTCTTTGCTGTATTACTGTAGTGTTTCTTAACCTCTTCTTTTCTAGCGTCTCATTTCCTCATATTTGCCTCCAACCCGGTATTAACATTCCATTGGGAAACGGAGCAGAATGAATGCAAGAGAATTTTACGTGATTACGTTTTGCTGCATTATACACAGCGCGAATCACCGGAAGTAAGCCACGGTAGGTAGAGCCTACCAGAGAAACTAACAAACATCAACCTGCAATTTTCTTTTGCTACATACGCAAATGATACTTGCATCTAAAAGTTTAAAATGCATCATAAAATGTAAATATATAAAGACAATGACTAATAAATGCATATATAATGACTATATAATGACTAATAAATGCATATATAATAAATGCATATATAAAATGTGATTTGTTGCAATCAGATTTCACATGGTTGAGTCATCTTTCAGCCCAGATAAAATGATAGCGTCCTCCTTATCTCTTTTAAATATTTATTTTCTTACGAATTCAAAGGAATGTTGCAGTCCACGCTTAGAAACGCTGCTTTTAGAGGTTTCCTAAAACTCTTAGTTTCACTCACAATCTCGTCCTGCTTTTGTTAGATGATATTAGAAGCATTTAGTTTCAAATTACTTACATTACATAGAAACTAATGTAATGCGAGCGTGAATTTTATAAAATATGTTAAAATAGCACATCTTTTCTTTGTAGATTCTATCACTGGAGATGGAAAAAAATTAGCAAATTTTTCTGTATATTAAGTTATATTAGAGCGATAAAAAATAAATGAGTTAGGTTAATCTTTTGACTTTGTAGCAATTTCCGGTATTGGGAGAAACTACCCCCAGTGCAGGCTATTCTATGTTTAATTTCCGTATCTCTTCTGCTAAATTTGTTATATCCGATACATACGCCGACGCATATATAGTGTTTAGTATTTATTATTTCTATATCCTGAATGTTTTATTATGGGTTCAGGTTAGGTTCTAGTTGCTGCTGTTGTTAAAAGTCGTCAAATAGTTTCTGTTATTTGGTACAGTTCTTTGTGATTATGTAGCGCCAATCCACGAGGTCCTCGTTAAGACCTATAGTCTTAATTTGCTCGAAGCCATTTTTAATCATTGATCTGAGAAAGCGGTTGTATACAACTGACAGTTTAAATATTTCTGAATGAGTTTGATGCCATGCAAAACATCTATAAGAAAGTCTTGACCTAACGAGGCAATTTAAGGACATGACGAGTTCAGAGGTTAATCTTTTGGTTTTGTAGCAACTTCCGGTATTGGGAAAAACTACCCCCAATGCAGCCTATTCTCTCCCCAATTTCCTTATCTGCTATACTAAATTTATTATAACTGAAACATACACCGACGTATTTATAGTGTTTACGATTTATTATTTCCACATCCTAAACGTTTACAATGGATTGAGGTTAAGTGCCATCACTGTATTCATTCCAATTCCAGATGATCTTTATAATAGGCGTATCAAATGCTAACATTACCAAATTAGTATTACTACTATTAACAAATACTAGTATTCTTCCAAATAAAGTAATGCTGTGTATACAGTGTGATTAGAAGTCCTTTACTATGTACTCGTGCCAGAGATCGAAACGATTCACTCAAACGAGTATTGGTACCAATTAAACAAACAATCGGAGAATGGCGTACAAAAGCAATTCAATTGATTTATTGTATTTGAAACATTTTTTGTCAATGTGAGCTATCCTACAGAATGTTAAGGAACATTGTCTTGCTTGAATATAGTCTTTAAAATTATAAAAATACAGTTATATAAATTATAAAATGATAGCATCCTCCTTATCTCTTTTAAATATTTGTTGTTTTCTTGAGTTCAAAGCGTACTGAAAGGAATGTTGCAGTCCACGCTTAGAAACGCTGCTTTTAGAGCTTTCCTAAAACTCTTGGTTTCACTCAAAATCTCGCCCTGCTTTTGTTAGATGATATTAGAAGCATTTACTTTCAAATTACGTTAAAATACTTTGTGTTTCATTACATAGAAACAGAAATAATGCAAGCGTGTATTTTAGAAAATATAATAATACAGCCTATCTTTGTTTGTAAATTCTATCACTGGAGATGGAATAAAATTAGCAAAATTGTATTAAGTTCGTTGTTTTTTAAATATTTTTTGGCAAGATGGGCAATACGACAGAATGTGAAAGAGCATTGTCTGGCTTGAATATAGTCTTTAGCTTACAATCTCTTAGATGTCAGTTGTATATAAAATAAAGAATGTTTAACAAGTTCATTCTCTACATATATTTTGACAGCATCATCAACTTCGAGGGAACTATATTTTTACAACTTAAACTACAGGACCATAACATTATCTTACCAATAAATATACTTTAACATATATTTATTTGCAATACGCATAAAACCTGCAAGTTTTAAAATAAAATTTCACACCAGTAAATAAATAATTGTAAATATTTATAATAAAAAAACAATGCTGAAATTCACATATTTTTAGCATATAAATATATAAGGACAATTTCTTATTACGACAAACGTTATATTTAGTGGCTAGATGTTTTAAAACAATGTAGTTGGCGTCTACCGGCTTGGGTGTTCGAGAGTCTTTACAAATTGTACTGTTTGAAAAGCAGCGAAGTCTACTCAAATATTATGCTGGTATACATAGATTTACATAGCTACCTCCACGAGATCGCTCAAAAAGAGCATAGCATGATGAAAAAGACGCCAAACTTGACGAAAACAAAATGTTTATCGTCTAAATGTTTATGTTATTATTAAGAGGAAAGATCAAAGTTTATTTTAATTATTTAAAAAAATTCTTCCTTCTTTTTAGAACAATCTGAATTTTCATTTAAAAATCCTTGTTTCTCTTTGTATCACCGCAACTAGTAAAATAACATATACAATTTTTAGCACGTTTTTTTTTGCATGACACGCATTAATTTGGAAAATCTTGCAAAAATAAAAACATAAACATGTAGACGATAAAATTTTGTTTTCGTCAAGTTTGGCGTCTTTTTCATCATGCTCTGCTCTTTTTTTAGTGATCTCGTGGAGGTACCTAGATTTACACGGTTTAAATAACTGGGATGTCTATTCAAACATGTTTATTCAAAGTGATAACGTTTATAGCAATACGAAACATTGTTGAGTTATAAATAAAATTAATTAATTTCTTGGAAATTACTAAAACGTTTACCAACATTCTTTATAGAATATACTTTTTGTTAAAGAATGGTCTTACATAATAAGATCAGTTAAAATTCAATAGCATTAACCATTTGAAATATCTATCTACATATTATATATATAATAAGTTTGTATTCGGCATAAGTTTCACTAGCAGAGAACACGTAAAAATAGGGATTACTTAGTTTAAATCTTTCCTACTTCCTTGCCGAACGGATATTTTAGGCTTTCAAGCGTACATTTGGCATTTTGGGAACATTTCCAAAGTGTTAAGCGCTATATCTAGTCTGAAATTACAGAGTCTCAGGATTTCAGAACTGTGATAACTTTATCTTGAATACAAGGATTTATGATCGTTTTAAATGAATCAAAACTCTGCCATATTTTTCATTTAGTTTTAGATGATCAGTTCTGAAAAGTTGCCTTTTCTGCCTCTTTTTGTTAGGAAAGTCATTGGAACATTCTTGAAATGAATGTCATAAGTGTTAACCAATTCTTACTAGACACTCTTTTTAAAAAAATGATCCATAGCACGTGGATCTTGAGACACTACAGTACAAAATTCAGCCAAATTAACAGATGACCTTTTGACATATTTTGTCTATTTTTTGCCTCTGACAACACCAACTTCGAATAGAGCTAAAATATGGCCGACACACTTTTTCTCCTTTTTACTGTAATTTCACAAATATTAAAACAATTTAAATCTGTAAAATGTAAGGTTTTTTCGGGAAGAATATTTAAAATTTAATTGCATCCCTTCATACATTATATTAGTCGAATTTTGTGTACCAAATATCAGTTTTCACCAAAACTTCCCTTGTATTTATCAGACAATTATGTTCTCTGCTTGTATTCTTATGTTTTTATTTTGAGCGCTGAAACCATTTCGGTGCTGAAACCATTTTGAGCGTTGAAGACATTTTGGGCGCTGAAACAATTTGGGGCTGAAAACATTTTGTGCGCTGAAGCCGTTTTGGGTGCTGAAACTATTTTAAGCGCTGAAGCCATTTTAAGCGCTGAAAACATTTTGGGCGCTGAAACCATTTTTGGGCTGAAAACTTTTGGGGCGCTGAAGCCGTTTTGGGTGCAGAAGCCATTTTGGGTGCTGAAACCATTTTAAACGCTGAAGCCATTTTGGGTGCTGAAATCATTTTTGACGCTGAAACCATTTTGGGGCTGAAAACATTTTGGGCATGGAAGCCATTTTGGGTGCTGAAACCATTTTGGGCGTTGAAGCCATTTTGGGTGCTGAAATCATTTTGGGCGCTGAAACCATTTTGTGCGCTGAAGCCGTTTTGGGTGTTGAACCCATTTTGGGCGCTGAAACCATTTTGGGGCTGAAAACATTTTGGGCGTGGAAGTCATTTTGGGTGCTGAAATCATTTTTGACGCTGAAACCATTTTGGGGCTGAAACCATTTTGGGCGTTGAAGGCATTTTGGGTGCTGAAATCATTTTGGGCGCTGAAACCATTTTGTGCGCTGAAGCCGTTTTGGGTGCTGAAACCATTTTAAGCGCTGAAATCATTTTTGACGCTGAAACCATTTTGGTGCTGAAACCATTTTGGGCGCTGAAACCAATTTTTGCACTGAAATGCCCCCAAAATAACTCTGAATGATTTAAATAGAAAATTCAATCGCTTTTCAGGAATTTTAGCTCTTCAAAGCATACCAGAGTTTTTAAACCTACATCACTATTTTTCAATTAGAAATGTGAAAGTTTTGTTTCTTCCTCCTAAGTACAAATATCATTAACACATATTTACACTATTTAAATTGTTCCGAGTGTTGTCCTCATCTTTGTTGTCATATTCACGACGTTTAGGTCTTCATGTGATTGCAATTTAGAATCGAATCCTTTATTTGGTCCTAGAGGTCGAGTCAGATTGAGACTTTCAGGTGGATGTCTTGCATGGCACCAAACCTGTTCAGAAATTAATTAACTGCCAGTGATATACAACCGCTTTCTCAGATCAAGGATTTAAAAGTGGCTTCGAGTGAAGGAATCGTGTAGGTGTCAGAGAGAACCATCACTTTTCCAGCCTGACGCTAAATAAATTAAAACAAATAATTATACCAATTATCAGAAACCACATCATTTGAGTTCTTTCAACTGCATGAACAATGAATATCACATGTAATTCGAATTGAAAATCATGGTAAAACGAAGAGGCTTGCATGAATCCTGGAAAGAGAGATAACAGATCGTATAATTGAGGAACCAATTTTCCTGAACAATTGTTTTTAAGAGAAAGATTTTATAATTTCAACCGACAGCAACACTGGCTGTTCGCGCAATGAATGTCGAATGGTTCCTTATAAGAAAACGGTTAATATTATTATAAACATTAATATTAACGTTAATATTATTATTAATATTACTACTACCGTTAATATTACTATTACCATTAATATTTCTATTAACATTAATATTATTATTACCATTAATATTACTATTAATATTACTACTACCGTTAATATTACTATTACCATTAATATTACTATTAGTATTATACTACTGTTAATATTACTACTGTTAATATTACTATTACCCTAAATATTATTATTACCATTAATATTACTATTAGTATTACCACTACCATTAATATTACTATTACCGTTAATATTACGATTACTATCTGTATTGCTATTAGCATTAATATTACTATTACTGTTAATATTACTATTACCATTAATATTACTACTAATATTCCTACTACCATTAATATTACTATTACCATTAATATTATGATTGCCATTAATATTATTATTACCATTAATATTACTATTACCGTTAATATTACGATCACCATCAGTATTAATATTATCGTTAATATTACGATTTCCATCAGTATTACTATTACCATTAATATTACTAGTACCATTAATATTATGATTGCCATTAATATTACTATTACCATTAATGTTACAATTACCGTTAATATTTCCAGTTTGAAACGTTCAAACATTATTATTTGAATCATAGGTTTATCTGCGTACACCATTAAAATATCGACCTTTCCGGCCAATGGAAAATTATTTCAGACGTGTGACAGAGGAAATTATTTTCTAGCACAGCTTAATCTGACGCAAAAACACAGTAGTGGATTATCTCTATGAATCGAGCTCTCACCAAATAACTTCCAATGCACTAAAAAAATTTACAGGAATCCCTCGATTAATGCTCATTCGATTAACGCGTTTTCGTTTGGTGCGCTAAAATTTTTATATACCAAAATTGGATTAGTGCATACATAATACTCGATTAGTGTGGTAAAACATTCTTCAGTTTAACAATAGTAAGTGAAAGCTGATTATTTTATAGTTACCGATGTACCAATTGTGGGTTTCGTGCATATAATAATAATAATAATAATAATAATAATAATAATAATAATAATAATAATAATATTGAGGGGTCTCCTCTTTTTACACAAATGGACTCACCCGAGGTATACATATACTACTACCAGTGAATACCTGGACAGTCTGTAATAGAGGAGGGTAGCACAAGAGTCACAGTTAGCGAGCACGTAGACTCAGTAAGGAGTCATACCGCGATACTTCAATACCAAGACTGTATATATATTATTGCTACTAACCCGCAATCCCTGTTGTAGGAACATCAACTATCCCTGTTGTAGTTAGAGCCCAAGGATTGGTTAGAAAAGATTCCAGTAGACTAATTGAAGGGATTCCTGGAAGTCCATGCTTCAAAGAGATACAAAAATTTGTTCTCACAAGTACAGCCCACACTTTACGAAGGGCTTTATCTATGTAATTTTTTTTTTGTCAGTGGAAAGTATCATGATGCAATTTCTAACTTTAGGTCCCTGGGCGGGACCCGTAAAGAAATGTGTACACGCCAGAAATCATATTAATAATAGAATTCTAACACAGTAAACTACCCATTTCCACTATACACCAAATCTTACAGCAATAATAAAAATAATTATTGCAATAAAACTTATTCCCAAATTAATAATTTAACTCACACTCAACACATGCACTGATTTTCTTAGCATCCTCTGCACAATTAACAAAAAATTTGACATACACACATATACAGACTTTACCACTTTTATCCACTACCATCTTTAGGAATTAGGCACACATACAGATACTACGAGATACACAAAGAATATCCACTGCACAATGCAAAATGCCTCTGCACACCAACGCCACAAGATATAAACATCTACCTGAGCAATGAAAACAAACACCACTCAATTGAAAATACAGAAACATTCCCTTCCATAAATAATTTTCAATAAATTTCTGATGAAGCTGAAATAAAAACAAGTTAAATTTCTAAACGTTTTCCTATTTGTAGCCATGAAAATATTTCTAGAAAAGACAGAGAGGAGGAACGTCGCGTCGGTGGGAAAGTGACTAAAGTCGAGATGACAAGTCAGGATCGATTTTAAGAAATAATTATTTTTCATGCTTTGAACTTAAGGTGAATCTACTGACTGGCCACTCCTTTCCGAGTACACACGTCTCCTAGGACGGCTAGCCAACCCCTCTTCCATACGCCTGCTCAGGGGCATTTGTGTCCGCTCAACGCCCATAGACCCCAATTGTGGTTTATACCTTAACTATGCTGCGCGGGTCTTAGTTACAATTTCGGGGAGAGACCGCATAATGTGTCGTGATGAACGGTTTGCACAAGGCTAGTGCGAGCAAATCGTCGGTCACGACTGCTTGTAACCTTGTGCAAGCACAACCATTGTCGGCTTCCAAACAGTTCCGTAAAACCAATTTCACTCATAAAGCTTGGGTCAACTTAAGTATGGTTTTCAGTCTATTTCCAAAGTTGCCACACGATGGGATGGTCCTCACCCCAGACGATAATATGAAGAAGTCACCTTGCTGATAATGCGACCCTAGTGAGATTCGAAGCCAGGTCTCATGAACAGAATTCGGACTTTCTAACCACTCGGAGACGCCCTCCCCGTATAAATGTAACCGCAGCATAATTATTACATTACTTGCATTATTTACATTATTCGGACTGTTATCCTTATCTTCATTGCCATGTTCACAATGTTCTGGCCGTTTTACGTTTCGGCCTTCTTCAGGTGATTGAACCAAACCCTTTATTTCGTCCACCGGGGGGAGGGGGTAGATTATTCTAGTTCCACGTGCCATGCCGCTTCCGAATGTCTCAGTTATTTCCCTTGAACTTAACTTTACAAGTTTTGGTTCACCACTGCTGTGGCCTGGTGCTGAACTCACAACTCTTTGGGTCTAGTCACTGGATCTAACTAAAGTCTTTATCCACGGGGCCATGGGAGTTGTGAGTTAAATAGCAGGCCACAAAGCTGGTGAACCAAAGAAATTGGAGAGTTGAGTTAAAGGGAAATAATTGAGACATTCGGAAGAGGCATGGCACGTGGAACTAGAACAATCTACCCATGTGGACGAAATAAAGGGTTCGGTTCAATCACCTGAAGAAGGTCGGAGCGTACAACTTCTGAAACGTTGTGAACATGGCAATGAAGATGCGGATAACAGTCCGAATAATGTAAATAATGCAGGTAATCATAATACCTCGTCTTAGAGATATAGACAGATAATTATTACATGTATTACAATCTTGTGTATTTATTTTAGAGTCAAGATGAAATCATCCAACAAATGTCTGGTATTTTTGACAGCGACAAACGTTTCTTTTTGATGATTGTCGCTACTTTTTGATAGGTAGCGACCTATGTTTTTCTCTAGAGAGAATTTTGTCCGCCTTCGCAGTGTGTGAATGTTGCTGACGGGTAATTCTGTCAGTTATCTCATTTGTTTTCGACAGAAATAATTCCTTTCTCTTCTTTACACGTGGTTTGTTAAGTCGGCCTTCAGGTAGTGAGATCAATTCTGTTATCGAATTAAGAAAGAGATGTACATGGTAGGTAGAAAAACCGAAATTCAACACGCTAAAATAGAAATAGAGTGAGTGGTGGAAAAGGAAACGGAACGAAATACAAAACGGACAAGAACCAAAATAAATAAATAAAAAAGTTAAATATATATAAAAATAAAATAAATAGGAAAAAAAAAGACATTAAACTGTTGAATTCTACGCAATAATTAGATGAAAAAATAAACATCCAAACCTTTAAGAAAAAGAAAAGTAGAAAAATTACTCCAGCTTTCTCCATTTTGTCCATCTTTATTATCCCCACTTTATTGTGTTTACTTTTTCTTTCTTTCTTTCTTTCTTTCTTTCTTTCTTTCTTTCTTTCTTTCTTTCTTTCTTTCTTTCTTTCTTTCTTTCTTTCTTTCTTTCGCTCCAGTTCCCTGCCATATTTTCCGTTCTTCCGCCTCATACATTTTTAGAATTCGTTCTACTCTTATTCCTGTTCTATTTCCTTCCTTCCTTCCTTCCTTCCTTCCTTCCTTCCTTCCTTCCTTCCTTCCTTCCTTCCTTCCTTCCTTCCTTCCTTCCTTCCTTCCTTCCTTCCTTCCTTCCTTCCTTTTTATCTTCGAGGCTTTGTCTAGAATTATCACTTTTCCTAATTCAGCCAATTTACTCACCCAATTATTCTTTCTTTCTTTCTTTCTTTCTTTCTTTCTTTCTTTCTTTCTTTCTTTCTTCCAACCTCTGCACTTTTCTCCTTTTTCTTATTTTGTCTTTTCTCGTCTTATTTGTTTGTTTTTTTTAAATTCTCATTGCTTTCTTTTTCTTACACTATTTTCTTCTCTCTTCCTTCCTCATTGTTTTTCAACCGTCTAATCTTCCGAGCCTATCTGTATTACTGACCTCTTCCTATCAAATCTTTCTTTTTACTCTTCATTCTCTCTCTCTCAAAATCTATCGCAAATTCGATCATATTTTCAAAAAAAGAAAAAAAAGAAAAACAAAAAAGGAAGAAATGAAAACATCAACAATAGCAGTAATAATAAAATTTCCTAGCAAATGACGAAATTAACAAAATCGACTAATAAAACCAGGAAATAGAAGATACAAGTTGACAAAGGAGACAAGTTGACAAAGAGACAAATTGACGAGGCCTGTTAATCTTATCCTATTTTGTTGCTCTTGCCTTTCTCTTTCTTCTGATCGATTAATTCCTCGGGCATTTGGTGCATTATTTTTTTGGCGGGGGTGGGGGATAACCTACTGATTAATTTCCCGCCGTTTCCGTAACGGTCTTTATTTCATTGAAATTTTCCAGTTTGTTTCATGTATTGATGTTATGTTAGGTTCGTGCTTGTTTGGCAATCTTATCGCCATTGTCTTCATCTTATTCGATTTTATTTTTGCTCCTGTTTTGCCTCCGCCTCCTCCTCCTCCTCCTCATTCTTCTTCTTCTTCTTCTCCTTCTTCTCCTCCTCCTCTTCTTCTTCTTCTTCATTTGTTGTCATCTTAGCTTATTGTTGGTATTCTACACCGCTCTTTCTTTCTTTCTTTCTTTCTTTCTTTCTTTCTTTCTTTCACGCTCGTCTTCCTTTACATTTTTCCATCACAATTACCATCACTTTCATTGTGCTTACTCTTCCTTCCTTCCTTCCTTCCTTCCTTCCTATTACCCACAATTTAATTGGGCTTACTTTTTCTTTCTTTCTTTCTTTCTTTCTTTCTTTCTTTTAGCTCAATTATTTTATCTATCTTTGTATGTTTTCTAACTTGTTGTTGATTCATCATCATCATCATCATCTTCTTCTTCTTCTTCTTCTTCTTCTTCTTCTTCTTCTTCTTCTTCTTCTTCTTCTTCTTCTTCTTCTTCAATTTCCCTAATCAATAAAAGCAATCACAGTGTGCTCATCAATAAAACTATTTGCTTTTAGTCAGTATTCGACACATTTTAGTACATATTCAGTAATTATAGGATCGAAGTGGTTCCCATACCCCATCTAATATAAACAGTCAGTCTAGGAATAGAACTAAAAATAAACCTTTCACCTCAATGTAATAACACTCTCCTTATGTTGAATACGAATCACACGGGTTATCCAACGAACCAGATAAACAATTGTCTATGCTAATGTTCTTTATTGGATTTGCTAAAGTAATTACGTTCAGGGGTAATAGGCAATGAGTTTTTTTTTTTTTTGCTGTTGAATTTTTCAAGATGGGAAGATCACGTGATGTGAGAAAGGTAAGGGTGACGATTGAATGATGGGATTCCTTCAGGAAACAAAGAAGCGTTTTTTCAATCATAAAGCAGCAGTAGAATAACAATAACTCGTAGACTGTACCTTGGTGGAAGCAGTTGCGTGTTTTAGATTACTTCAGGAAATAAAGAAGCGTTATTTTCTGAAATCCGAAAGCAGCAGTAGAATAACAATAAATAGTAGACTGTAACCTGGCGGAAGCAGTTGCGTGTTTTGACATTCCTTCAGGAAAGAAAGAAGCGCTTTTTTTTTCAATCCGAAAGCAGCAGTAGAATAACAATAACTAGGAGACTGTACTTTGGCGGAAGCAGTTGCGTGTTTTGAGATTAGTTCAGGAAACAAAGAAGCGCTTTTTGTTCAATCCTAAAGCAGTAGTAGAATAACAATTGCACGTAGACTGTAAGCTTGGCGGAAGCAGATCCTAGTTTTGAGATTACTTCAGGAAACAAAGAAGCGATTTTTTTTCAATCCAAAAGCAGCAGTAGAATACGAATAACTAGTAGACTCTACCTTGGGGGAAGCAGATCCGTATTTTGAGATTACTTCTGGAAACAAAGAAGCGATTTTTTTTCAATCCTTAAGCAGCAGTAGAATAACAATTACACGTAGACTGTACCTTGGCGGAAGCAGATCCTGCTTTTGAGATTACTTCAGGATATAACGAAGCGCTTTTTTTTCAATCCTAAAGCAGCATTAGAATAACAATAACTCGTAGACTGTACTTTGGCAGAAGCAGATCCGTCTTTTGAGATTACTTCAGGAAACAAAGAAGCACTTTTCTTCAATCCTCAGGCAGCATTAGAATAACAATAACTCGTAGACTGTATCTTGTCGGAAGGAGGTCCGTCTTTTGAGATTACTCCAGGAAACAATGAAACGCTTTTTTCAATCCTAAAGCAGCAGTAGAATAACAATAACTCGTAGACTGTACTTTGGTTGAAGCTGATCCGTGTTTTTAGAGTACTTTAGGAAACAAAGAAACGCTTTTTTTCAATCCTAAAGCAGCAGTAGAATAACAATAACTATAGACTATACTTTGGTTGAATCTGATCTGTGTTTTGAGAGTACTTCAGGAAACAAAGAAGCGCTTTTCTTTCCATCCTAAAGCAACATTAGAATAACAATAACTCGTAGACTGCACATTTGCGGAATCAGTTGCGCGTTTTTAACCGTTTGCAACTTTCGGTGTTTAACTGCATGCAAAACTCAGTCTTGCGAATGCAGATTTTCACTACAGGCGGACTGAATCCGCAAACTTGGTATGTTGTCGAACTTAGGCTTTTCAATTCCTATTTTTACCCTGCAAATGTTTGTCTCTATCAACCCAAGTAAATAAGAACAATTTCATTATGTTTTGATCTAACTCCAGATCACAGAGCTTAAAACTTCGCTCCAAGATCCAGCAGAGTTTTCTTCACGCCTAATCCTCGTATTCCTGCTGATGGTGATTAGATCCTGTCATCTGCTGACATGGAGTTGACGTCTATAGAGGATGAGTGATGAGATGAACTCGTTTCTGTGCTCTATGACAGTGGCACGCAAACTGGACACTCCTTCATCTTACCCAGAAAGAGATAGGACATAAGTTACCATATATGATTTCTCTGCTAGGAAAATAAGTAGTATTCGTAGTCAAGGGATTAATGCCAAGTTAATACAGGCCACTGGGAACAAAATTGATTTTTGCTTAGTGTACTTGCAGTTTTAGTAAATAAAAATAACTAAAAACATACGGTGAAGGACACAGATATCGATTTTTCCGCCTACTAATATTTCAGGTATCATTTTACTTCTCGTTGCAAGTCCAAATTTTTTTTTCTAACTCCCCAATCGGCAATATTCATCGATGATTTTGCAAAATTCTGCACCCACAAGATACTGAAGGGGACAATATTTTTATATTTAGGATTAAAATAATAAACAAAAAGCTGCCATCACACGTACGATTCAAGATTTTAGTGGCGAGCAAAGGAAACAAAAAAAACAAACAATTTCTTCCATTGTTATTAAGAAGCTGTAAGTTTTACACCCTTGTGGAAATTAATTGAAACAAAACGAATAATTCCATTATTATTTACTTTTTTCGTATTTTTAGAATGAAAAATGGTCCAAACATATGTCAGTACGTCGTATGTCTATTCTACGAAGTCGTTCCTTGCAGATTGACCACAGATTCTCGATTGGGTTTAAATCAAAAGAGTTTCCGTGCCAGTCGATAGAACATTTTGTTTGCTCACTGGTAAGACTTGCCAGTGTGTTTGTGCAGCGTCACATTTTTTTAGGCTTCCTTGGAGTAACTTCTATCGCAGACAATGGCCGTACGGCAACTAATCGACAGTCAAGATAAAAGTGTCTGGGCGTGATAAAAGTCTGATGTAATCACGGATGATGCAATATTTTTCAAGGCCAAACAAATTTCATCATACACCCCGAAAATAGATTCATATTACTGCACATTACTGTAAATTACTTCGTCTTTCATATGGGAAATTTGCATTCACCTATAAATATCACTATTGTCCATTTTTCATTATTTTTAGCAGTCGTTTTTACACAGTTTTGTCGTTTCTTGGACGATTTTTGGTTAATGATGACATTCAAATGCAATGTATGAATTTACAATATTTCTGTGTAGTATTCTTCATTATTTTATTTTATCTTATTTTATTTAATCATTCTCCCCCACCACCAAAAAAAGAAAGGAAACGTCCTGGGTATGACGATAAATTACAACCGACAGCATGGCCTTTGCGCCAGGGGTTCTGAGGAGCGGAGAAACACATTGCTGTTATCCCATGTCCATCCAGACCCGGGGTGGTAGCACCTGTTAGAGTCTCGGCTATATGTAAACAGGTAACACCCAAACTGGGGTCCAAACACAATGCAAGTATAAAAATAGATTTTTATAGTAAAAATATCAGCAATACATTTTTAATAAAAAATAATGTTACCAGCAATACATTTGAGTCTCGACAAAAAACCCCTCTTTACCTCAATGAAATCTGATCTAAAGACTGATTTCTACCAAAGAATACATATTGTATTCATACGAACGTATCCTAAAAATTTTGTCGGCATTAAATAAGCCATTGAGTCCGATATTCCGTAAAAAACACTAAACCAAAGCAACAAAAAAGGCAATAAAGCCACTAAGACGTATTATGTTACTGACATTATTGTGGAGAGAGATCAATAAAAGAACAGGATTCCAGGAGACAGAATATAACGATTGATTTTTTGAATTTATATTTTTGATGATCATAGTTGACAAGAACACAAATAGTCGTAAGAGAGCTCCACAAGCGAGAAGTGCGTAAGGGGTAACTATTAGAATTGAATTTATTCTTGCATTTACCAATGTTATCAGTAAAAGGATGAGACTTATTTACCAATCTGGTAATGCGCTTAAATTCCTGAATGGAAGTAGGAAAATGGAAAATTCATACACTTCAGTAGTAATGCGTTTTCTATCCATCATTTGACGAGCTTTTGCTTGGATCCTGATGAACTAATTAGCTGTTTTTGTTTCATTTTGAAAGTCAACCAACCGTTTTCATATCTAAAACGCCCCCAACATCAGGTATACTTCTGGTTCACTTCAACAGAGCGCCTTGATATCTAAAGGTTCTTGACGGTTTCACATTGATTTATTCTTTATGAGATTCAATTGCCCTCATTCTCTTCTACAAACTCTATCTTCCTGTTCTTCAGCTATTTGTTGTGCCCTTTTAGGACGGGGGAGATCATGGCTCTCCTCAGCTTCTTGTCCTTTGTAGCTCTTTTCAGTTTTTGCCTTTGTGTTATGTCTTCCGAAACCCTGTTCTATACTGCCCATTTAAACCAGACTGTTAGGTAGGTTATGTTCTACTTTCCTCTATACCGCTTGCCTTCAACATATCCTGTGCGTGTTAAATTTTCCAATCCCTCTTTCTTCATTATATGCCCTAGAAATTTCAGTTGTTTTTTTCTGAATCTAAGTATAAATGTCCTTTGTGTTTTCATTTCCTCTAAAACTTCGTTGTTGCTCATATGTTCAGTCCATAAAATCCTCAGCATCCTTCTGTAGAACCATATTTCTGTTGATTCAAGTTTCTTCTTCATCTGTGTTGCGATTGTCCAGTATTCACTGCCATATGGGAGGAAAGCCAATTTAATGTAACCATAGTTTACTGTATTTTTCTGAATATAAGGCGCACCAGTGTATAAGACGCATACGTTTTATTTTGAATACAAAAATGCTACAGTTGTATTTTAACGATTTTTATTGAACAAAAATTCAATCTGATTCTTTAAAAACTATTAGTTATTGTTCTAATCGTAAAAGAGCCTAAAATATCAAAATAAGAATATACCGTAAAGCAAGATAGGTTTAATGTTAATTCGTTCGGTCCAAAACCTAAAAGTCTTTGTTGTATACTGCTTATGGTTGCGAGAGTAACATACGAAAAACAATGTATTGTTGGAGAAGCGGAGAGAAAAGCTAACGACATATACAGGTAGAATATATCTTGTAAGTGAGTGTGGTGACGCTTGTAGGCAAAGCGGTCAGATCTCGAAGAATGGAGAAATAGTCATGTATTAAAATCGCGTTGAAACTTAGGTCAGGTCGGTTGAGCGAGATGTCGCAGTAAACTATTAGTGAACTCTCTTGAGAGTTATCGGGCGAGACCTTTTAGGCAGTCAGAGTGGATACATATAATTCTGCATTTTTGTCATGTTTTTACTTTAGAGGCAACCTCTCATGATTGTCTTTGACTTTTATATTTTCTTCTACTTTGTGTGTGAGGGGGGTGGTGGTGGTTGTGAGCCGGAAACGATGCTCAGTGGCACTGCACAAAGAAAACAACTTTTTTTAAATTTTTAATTTTGATTTCATAGCCTTTGTATCCGGCTAAGAGGTTCTGATAAGAAGTGCATCGGAAAATGTGGAACAGATTATAACATCCTTATTGCTTTCGCTATCGTTTGAAAAGGAATTTCTTCAGTGGATCCAATATTATAAGTAAGGAGAATGCCATTTTCATTGTTTTCACCATCGCTTGTAAAGGAAGCAGAAATTTCATCGTTGGATCTAATATTAGGATCAAAAGGATCTCGTCCTTCCTTTTATTTAGACATCGCAAGGGGTGAAAAAAAAGAAGGACGCCCCCCCCAAAAAAAAACGAACAAAGGCCAAAGATACACTACTTCAGCTTTTCGTGACGCATCCAATTTGACAGTAAGCACGTGCCAGACTACAGAACATCTAATGAAGACCGAAATAGCGATCAGGTGATTATAGACTCCCTCTCATTGGCCAAGCGCTTTGCACATTTGAAACCATATTATTGGTTAAGTATATCTGCACAGGGTTTGTGTATATCATACATCTCTCTCTCTCTCTCTCACACGCGCGCTCACACACACACACACACACACACACACACACACACACACACACACACACACACACACACACAGGCATATATATTTATTATTACTACATTCAAAAAGATTTTGACATCGAATTTTTAACTAAAAAGTACTTCTTATACACCGAAAAAGACGGTATAGAATTTGTGTTTGGTTCCTTTAACATAGAATTATCTGTCTATATATCTGAGATGAGGTATTATGTACACTATTTACATTATTCGGACTATTGTCCTCATCTTTGTTGCCATATTTATCACAACGTTTCGCCCCTTCAGTATCTGTCTATATATTTGAGATGAGGTATTATGTACACTATTTACATTATTCGGACTATTGTCCTCATCTTTGTTGCCATATTTATCACAACGTTTCGGCCCTTCAGTATCTGTCTATATTTCTGAGATGAGGTATTATGTACACTATTTACATTATTCGGACTATTGTCCTCATCTTTGTTGCCATATTTATCACAACGTTTCGGCCCTTCAGTATCTGTCTATATTTCTGAGATGAGGTATTATGTACACTATTTACATTATTCGGACTATTGTCCTCGTCTTTGTTGTCATATTTATCTCAACGTTTCGGTCGTTGTACGATCCGGCTATCTTCAGGTGGTTGGAATGTCGAACTGAACCCTTTATTTCGCTCAATGGGGTAGACTGTTCTAGTTCAACGTGCCATGTTTAATATATAGACAGATACTGAAGGATCTGTACGGACCCGATACACCGCATTAGACATGGCACGTGGAACTAGAACAGTCTCCCCAAGCAAGCGAAATAAACGGTTCAGTTCGACATTCTAACCAGCTGAAGAAGGCCGGAGCGTACAACGGCCGAAACGCTGTGATAAATATGGCAACAAAGATGAGGACAATAGTCCGAATAATGTAAATAGTGTACATAATACCTCTTCTCAGAAATATAGACAGATACTGAAGGGTCGAAACGTTGTAATAAATATGGCGACAAAGATGAGGACAATAGTCCGAATAATGTAAATAGTGTACATAATACCTCATCTCAGATATATAGACAGATACTGAAGGGCCGAAACTTTGTGATAAATATGGCAACAAAGATGAGGACAATAGTCCGAATAATGTAAAAAATATAGAATTTTATACATGCATCTCTTAATCTGCCAAGATGTTCAACATGTGCGGTGTCAGCTCCCTCATAATTTTTGCACAGCCTATTTCCAGCATTATCACACATTCAGATCTGTACATCCTGTCGTATTGTGTCAATATCTATGCGACAACTTGCACTACAGGCTTGAATTATCGCAGTTAACGACTCCAGAATGTACATTGCTGATAGCTTCTAGGTTCTAAGTAATTATTAAACAAATTTATTTTCTAGCAAGGCATCTCATTTCTTTTGCTCGCCGTCTATTGTTTAATTTACAAAATGTCGTCGCAGTGCAACAATGTAATCTAGTAAAAAAAATTGAAAGACGGCTGTTGTTACAAAAAATACTATTTTATATATTAAAAAATATAAAACGTAAATATGTGAGTAAGATTTGATCTACAGTGAATCATATCGATACTAGTGGGTCGTGGTTGGTAAGATTTGACAATTAAAAGACACTTTTAAAATCAGCTTGGAGTTTTTGAAGTCTGAATCGAACGAGATTTGCTTTGAAATTGCAGGTGTTTCAGATTTTTCCTCAATGATTTCAGATATTTATATTATGTTTGGAAAACATCAAAAGCAAAAGTTTCAAAGAATTATACAAAAATCTGATTTGTTTGAATTAAGTATATATGTCCACAGAAGTACATTTGTACAAGTACACAGATAAATACACGAATTGACATCAGACTATCATTTTGAAGAATTTCTTTATCATCTTGAGGAAATTTTTATATCATTTTGAAGAATTTCTTTATCATCTTGAGGAATTTCTTTAACATTTTGAGGAATTTCATTATCATTTTGAGCAATTGCTTTATGATTTTGAGGAATTTCTATATCCTTTTGAGTAATTCCTTTATCATTTTGAGGACTTTTTTTTATATCATTTTGAGAAATTTCTTTATCATCTTGAGGACTTTTTTTATATCATTTTGAGTAATTCCTTTATCATTTTGAGAAATGTCTTTAACATTTTGAGGAATTTCTTTATCATTTTGAGTAATTCCTTTATCATTTAAGAAATTTCTTTATCATCGTAAAGGAATTTTTTTATATCATTTTAAGGAATTTCTATATCATTTTGAGTAATTCCTTTATCATTTTGAGAAATTTCTTTATCATCTTGAGGACTTTTTTTATATCATTTTGAGGAATTTTTTTATATCATTTTGAGTAAAACCTTTATCATTTTGAGAAATGTCTTTAACATTTTGAGTAATTCCTTTATCATTTTAGACATTTTTTTATCATCTTAAGGAATTTTTTTATATCATTTTAAGGAATTTCTGTATCCTTTTGAGTAATTCCTTTATCATTTTGAGAAATTTCTTTATCATCTTGAGGACTTTTTTTTATATCATTTTGAGGAATGTCTTTATCATTTTGAGGAATTTTTTTTATATCATTTTGAGTGATCCCTTTATCATTTTGAGAAATGTCTTTAACATTTTGAAGAATTTCTTTATCATTTTGAGTAATTCCTTTATCATTTTAGAAATTTCTTTATCATCTTAAGGAATTTTTTTATATCATTTTAAGGAATTTCTATATCATTTTGAGTAATTCCTTTATCATTTTGAGAAATTTCTTTATCATCTTGAGGACTTTTTTTATATCATTTTGAGTAATTCCTTTATCATTTTGAGAAATTTCTTTATCATCTTGAGGACTTTTTTTTATATCATTTTGAGTAATTCCTTTATCATTTTGAGAAATGTCTTTATCATTTTGAGGACTTTTTTTATATCATTTTGAGGAATTCCTTTATCATTTTGAGGAATTTCTTTATCGTTTGAGCAATTGTTTCATGATTTTGAGGAATTTCTTTGTCATTCTTAGTTGCTTCATCATTCTGAGGCATTTCTATATCATTTTGAAGAATGTCGATATAATTTCAAGAGATATTCTTTATAGCATTGATATTATCACGAGGTTTCGTTTGGCTTCTTCTCTTTATTCTTTAAGAAAGCGTGTAGTGTCTATTTTCCCAGAAAACGATGGTGAATAGAAATAAGTAGTGTCTGATATATCGAATGACTTAGTAATACGAACTATCCGATTCATTTCCAACGACTCGTGTAACACGGATGATTCCGTAACTTTTCGTATAAAGTGAGGGACAGAGGAAACACATAAATAAAGAAGTTTTTTGGCACATAACGAGGAAAGAGGGCTTGGAAATCTGATACTCACGGGACAGATTGAGAGAAAGAGAGACAGTGGAAAGCAGTGCGTAACCAACGTGATGGGCTTGAGCAAATTGATGGCGAACAAGGCTTGGGAGAAATAACAAAAAGAAAAACATTAAGCGCTACAAGGGGCAGGAAGATGTGGAGAGCCATGATCGCCTACGTTCTGAAGGGACACGGCACATAAAATAAGATATATATTCCATTCTTTTCTCTATTCAGTGAAGAATTCCACACATTGCCGAAATTCACAGCGGCCTCAATTATATAACTGTCTGTCAGGTTAAAGCATGTCGATTCCCTATTTATTATTCAAATATCACCGGAGAGAACAGCACCAGAACTACAACCCTCCCCCACTGCCACCAAAAAACAAAAACTAAAATAACAACAATGCCAGTAATTTAAATATCTTTTATGAAAAAAAAATCCCAGAAATAAAATTACGAATGAAACAATATGGCTGCTAACAATTCAAACTGAAAGAAATATGACAAGTGAAATGTTAAAAAATTGCAATTAAAAATATAGTAGGCGTCTGTTTATCACTCAAATTAAAAGTAGTATTTTGTTTGGTCATAATCCAGTCATTTGTTGGTGAGACTCGTGTACCCTCCAGCATATGGAGGCGGTGCACTGCTCAGCCTATTGGGTCCCCTCTCCAACGTACCAACAAAATCCGAATGATTACAGAGACTTACATTTCGGGACGGCTAGGCTGCAGGAGTTCTCAAAAGGTTTTTAGTGTTGTCAAACAACTGCCTTTGGTATTTTAAATCTGATTTTCCGTTTGGATTTATTTCTATAGCTCCTCCCATGTTTGAAAGTCAACGAAGGTTTAAAATTAGGGTTTCATTCCCCGAGATAGACTGCTTTCCCGGGATGACGAGATCCATCTACCCGAAGCAGGTGGTTAGAGGCGTCAGTAGTGCGCATTCGCCCTTTACTTGAGATGGACAGTTGTCATTGGTTATTTGAGACGCTTGCCTTGGGATCATTTTATAGACAGTAGAAACTTGCCTCCACTATCACACTACCGGCTATAACAAACTTTAGGACGTATATCATGTATTTATATAAATATTAGGCATTACATGTTTTAGAAGATCCCCATCCAAAACGTTTATATACATATATATATATATATATATATATATATATATATATATATATATATATATATATATATATATATATTGTCGGTCTGACGATTGCGTCCAGCATGAAACAGCCTGTCGCCTCTGAGTGTTGACTTCAATGTTCACTTATATATATATATATATATATATATATATATTAAAAATTTAATCATTTAAAAATATGGTTCCATCGCTACACAGGAATTACCATGTTTCAAAAACAGAATTACCATGTTTCAAAAACCGAAGCTAAAAACTTAAAATTCAATTATAGAATTAAATTAAAGTCCCTATTTATGTTCTGTAGATTTGCATTGATCACTATTTTGTAAAATAATAAAAAAATATTAAGAAGAACACCGGATTATATATCTTACTGTTATTTCTCTTTATTATAATATATATATATATATATATATATATATATATATATATATATATATATATATATATATATATATATATATATATATATATATGGCACCTTCCTTGATGAATTTCAACTTAACATCAAAAAGACAATTAAAAAACTAGAAAGGATTATTATAAAAATAATTAGATATATATCTATATTATGTAAGGAAACATGCTTGACTGAAGATATGCTGCCTAAATATATATATATATATATATATATATATATATATATATATATATATATATATATATATGTATATGTATATATATATATATATATATATATGTGTGTGTGTGTGTGTGTAAAAAAAACAAAAAAACATGCAGTTAAGTGCCATACGTGATTCTCGATACATGACTGACAAGGCAGATTTCTTCCCGCAGTAGGTGGTTGCCAACCAATGCTAAGGAACCAAGTCTGTCCTGATATTCAACCCATAGCTGGGGGGAAGAGATGGATTCATACCTGTCGCAAGGGTATTTGTGCGTAAGCGGATTTTAGAAACTTGACTGGAATTCCGAACCAATATCCATTACACCAGAAAACAAAGACACTAAAAAGCAAATTACGAAGGTTTTGTATTTAAATAAATAAAGACTAATATAAAAACAAAAATTGATGACTGTGGACAAAGATGGCAGAAAGAAATAAAACGGGATTTAAGCCTAAAAGCTTATAACATAGAATAAAATAAATTATACTACCATTTTGATTCCACAACGAATCTCCAACTGCAGGATATCTACTAACCGCCCCACAGACGTGGCACAAGTCCGAATTTAATGTGAGGTATCCGAGCCCGCAGGTTCGGCCAAAAATTCCCCTTAAAAACGGGATCGGGTAGCTGTTTCCTGAGACGAGACTCTGCCCTTTGACATCGCCTCGTTTGGGGATCCTCTCTGTCCGGAGGTAGAGAGTTTGACCAGCAAGGCTGGAGACGAATCTCCAACTCTAGTATATCTACCAACGCCCCACGCGGTCAGATGTGGCACAAGGCCGAATTTAATGTGGGGTATCCGAGCCCGTAGTCTCGGCCAAAAATTCCCCGTAGATCCCGTACAAAACAGGGTCGGATAGCTGTCCTTCGACATAGCCTCGTCTGGGGATCCTCTCTGCTCAGAGGCAGAGAGTTTGACCAGCACAGCTGGAGACTTATCTCCAAATGCAGACCAACATACAGTATTTACTACTGTATTTATGTGAATGGGGACATGCCCATTAATGTCCTTAGGTATGATACAACAGATATTTCTCTTTTCTGGGATGGACAATTATCCCATGCCGTAACACGATTTGGACAATTTTGCTGTTACCCGAATTAACCAGTTTTCCTGTTACATCCGGTATAGCTGGAGTGTGGATGGAGATAGGTTCATATTTGTTGACCAAGTGCATTAGCGCGAAAGTGAACACAGCAGTTTACGCCGAAACTTGAAAGCGCGGATCCAACTTTCGAGTTGCATCTCCAGAATTACCAGAATTTACAAGACAAAATATATCTCCTGGTGAATATGTGAAGAGACAGTGAAGTATTCCCAGACGATTAAGTACCTCCTGAATTTCCACACATCACGACCATAACTCCCCAAGTACCAGAACGCAATATATCTCTTTAGAAATATTCACAATTCGATGTATTGATCAAAATCTTTTCGAGCATTCTAGCAGCTGCTCGTGCGATTTTCTCAGCTTTCATACAAATTCATTTCGCCGTTTTTCTTTTTTTTTGTTTGCAACGAAACAGAATAAATTTGCGCTCCGCCAACTCTAACTGTATCATGACAAATATCGATCGGTAATGTTAATTATGAAACACAGTAGAACATCTTTGATAATTATAAATGCGAAACTGGAAATAAGAAAAACAAAAGAGTTGACAGCTGATACTGCCATTATTTTTAAGTCGACCACCATGATCTCTTCGATCTTGAAGTAAAACCTGATCAAAATTGATGGAGAAAAGAAGTCTATATTTACCTAACAAATAAGAATACAATACCAGCGCTACAGGATAAATTTTTTAAACTTTTTTTTTTAAAGCATTCAACCCCAAGCAAGGCGGGAAGCCACTAGCACGCAAGGGGGTTGCAGAGTTGGAGCGAGATAAAAGAAGAGTGATAGAGGAAAGGATGATAGGGGATAGATCAGGGCATCTGGAGACGTCGATTGACGTTTCATTTGAATAATTGGAGATTATAGCTATCAGAAAATGGGGGGGGGGTATTTCCACACGCGAGAAGTGCGAGACATGAAGCTATTGGAGTAGAAGAGACGGCTACATTTAACAGTTTCGACAGTGAAAGGGTGTGAGCGGGATGCCAGCCTAGTAGAACGCTTAAATTCATGAAGTCTGCGAACCAGCGAAAGCAACTCCTCGGAGCAGTTACCATGAAAGTATTTGTAAAAAAGACAGAGTGAGGCGACGGCACGTCTGTGAGAGAGCGACTGCAGACGAGATGCAAGATCACGGCCAATTACATTGCATATCAATCTTTGGATTTTATCAAGGACCTTGAGACAATTAGAAAGGTCTCCAGACCATATATGGCAGCAATACTCCATGCAAGGGCGAATGGTTGATGTTTCGAAAGGATAACATTCTGTTTTGGAAGAACGATATTTGGAGGACTAAATTTGTTTTAAAACAAGTGGTAGAGGACTAACATTGTTTCCAAAAATTAATTTTTATTTTAAACGATAACAGCGTTGGAAGACTAATTTTATTCTTAAAGGATAACTGTGCTGGAGGACTTAGTTTCTAAGATATAATATTGTTGGAGGATTACTGAGGATTACTGATTTCTGGAAGGATAACAAAGCCATAAGTATATTTTTCCAAACGAAATACTAATTTTGTTTCTAAATTATAACCATGTTGGAGGACTAATTCTGACCCCAAAGGATAACAACACTGGAGGATTCATTTTGTTTCAAAAGAATATATATTATTAAAGAAAAAAACATTGTTAGCTGACGAATTCAGTCTGCAAAGGAAAAGAGCAGTGGATGACAAGTTTTGTTACTAAAATATAAAAGCGGTGGAGGACAATTTGTCTTTTCATATGTTAAAAGGCATCGACTATTAATTTTTTTCTTAAAGTATAGCAACATTAGAGGATTTTCCCCTAAAGAATAACAAGGATTGTTGGAGGAATAATTTTGTTTTTAGGAGATATGAGAGTTGGAGGATTAATTTTGTTTTCAGAGGATAAGAGTGTTGGAGGACTAAGTTTGTTTTCAGAAGATAATAATTTTGGAGGACTAATTTTGTTTTCAGAGGAAATTTGTCTTTGGGAAAGTATTCTGTTACTACAGGATAGGATTAATTTT
>OZ038495.1:19527101-19552101 GCA_964036315.1 Acanthosepion esculentum | reverse complement strand
CTAGATAATTTTTCTCCCTCAAATCTATCTTATATATTTATAAGTCTACCATTCGTCCTTGCTTTGAATATTGCTGCCACATATGGTTTGGTGTTCCTGCTACATATTTAGAGATTTTTGACAAAAATCCAAAGAATATTGGTTATTTCCTAGTATTTCAACGTCAGTCCTTTTCCCGCCTAAACGTAGCTTCCCTCTGCCATTTGTATAAATACTTTCATCGTAATTATTCTGATGAACTTACCACTATGGTACCTAGATTTTTAAAAATTCAAGCACAGTAATAGATTGGCAACAAGGTCTCATCAATTTAGAGTTGAAATGGCTAGATGTATCCGTAAGTTCTATGCTGACAGTTTCTTCTATCGCACTTCTTGCTTGTGGAAACCTCTTGTGGCTTCTTCCTTCCAGTCAATTTTGATCTTCAGAAATTTAAATGCTATGTTAATCGTTATCTTCTGCCTTCTTAATTTTTACTCTTGTATTCTCCTCTTTCTTTAGTAATGTTTTTTTTTTCATTTTCTCTCCAACCCAGGAACTCATTGCGTGTTAGTGGCTTTATTGCCTTTCTTGGGGTGAAATTATTAAAAAAATATGTCATGTTCCTTCAGGAGGCGCGTGATCATGGTTCTCTATAATTTATTGTCCTTTTTAGTTCTTAATAAAGTTTGTCTTTTCGTTGATTTCACTAGCTTCTGTTCTGTCAACCATTTCCACAAGCTCGTTAGGTAAGTTGTGCTCTTGCCTTCATGTTTTGATAAATATCCAATGCAACGTCATCACATTAAGAATGAAAAAAAAAATGTCTGCGCGCTAAGACTGCAAGTTGTTACGATTTTGACCAACAGACTGAAAGAACATTTCAGAGGATATTTTATGGAATTGTCTGAAACTCTTTAAGAATATTAATTAGAGGCGTTAACGGAATAAGAATGTCTTGGGTGGAAATATTTTAAAAAAGTAATTGCCGGAGGCGGGTGACGTCTATTCGTGAAACGAGAGTATATATTACCAAATTATGATGAAAACATTAATAACCTCTATAAGACAGTCTGATACTGAAGGAAAAAAGCAGACGACATAAGAGAAATCGAAATAATAGATGGAAGAAAAGAAAATTTGATTATATATATATATATATATATATATATATATATATATATATATATGGGGGGAGAGACAGACAGACAGAGTGGAGGAGAGGGAGAAAGCGAGAGAAATAGAAAACAAAAGTAATAAGAGATAGCGAAAACAAGAGCTAGAAAAAATGTTTAACAATAAAGTAAAAAGGAAAAAAAAACAAAACCCAAAGACAACCAGACATAGGGAGAGAGGAGGTTGAAAGCGAGAAAAGAAAATGTTCGAATTATTAGGTCAAGTCAGAAGAAAGTACGGACAACAAATGGAAAAAATGAAGATGAAAACAGAATAAAGAAAACTGAAGGAAAAAAATACAAAGAAAGAAAAAGAGATAAAGACAGAAAAATGAATAGGAAAGATTCGAATTTATTTTCTTGTGTTGTTTAATTTAGAAGCCATCTATAAGTTTTCTTTTGCGCATGCGCTTATTTATTTAACTTCCTGACCATATGACAAATAAAGTAGCAAACATACATAGATATATTTTAAAACGTCAGAAGAGGTGGCATAGAGAGAAAAAAAAGATAAAACAAGAATATTGAATTTAAGAGATGATGTCTACGATGGACGAAAGAAGAGAAAGACAGAAAAAAATTAAAACCGAACCATTCCTATCAGTGCTTAGCATCTCTCTTCATACCGCCATTATATGTTCATATTGTTGCCATGGCATCTATCAAAACGGTGCATTATAATGTTGGCGCAAAGATTTAGTGTAAACAATCTTGAGATTTTTTTCTTGTATAAGCAAACATTTTTTGTATATTTTTTTAATTTTATTTTCCGTTTCTGATTAAAAAAGAATATCCTACCTACCTCCAAATAAATACGGTGTTTTAAAGGATGTTTTATTTTTTCTGACAGTCACGTTTTTTTGTCTACTATATAATTAAGCTTAGAAAAAGGAATGGTTATTTAAAATGAATGCAATTTTGATCTCATTTTCTTAAAAGGTGTGAGTTATAGTCCATTAAATCTAACAGTAATTGTTCGACAGAATTTTATATTTTCCCCACAAATTATTGCAGTTGTTTGAAATGGCTGCTTTCACCACTTAATGGGTAGATTATCTGCAAGAAGAAAGGAAATCATATTAATCACACTTCGTTATCGACTATTTTCTGGTCTTCAGATCAACAACTTTTCCAAAGAACAAGCGTTTATAGCATGTATAATCATTTGATGGACATCCATTTGAAAACTAACTGGGCATGAAGCATTTACGATCCTTTTAAATGTCTTTCGAAGGTACAAAAATATTAAATGATTCACGTTGATCGAACAATACGCAACAAAAATGATATGGCGGTTGCGGTTAATGGGAGCATCACTACAATTCAGTACAAACGAACGATGGTTCACTAACGTTAGCGAATATAATCAGCTGGGCTAGCGGAAGTAGTCAGCCGTGAGATAGCTTGCTTCTACAACCACCTCGATCTCGTAAATCCAGTAGCCAGTCTACCGACTCTATTCTAGCTTTACTCATTCTCTCTCTCTCTTGTAACCGATACCGACTTCAGGTTGATGGCTTACTCTCCTTTTTTTTGTACTGCAAAACAAGTCAGTTATAAAAAAATATTAAACAAACAATAAAAAAAAAAAACAAAGAAATAATAAAAACAAAAGAGGAAAGCAAAAAAAAATAAAAAAGGTTTGATATAATTTTAATTTGGTAAGGGTTTTTAATTTTCCATAACACATGTTTTCAGGGGTCATTTTCAATTTTGCAGCTCCAAAAATAATACGTATTTTTCACTACCGTGTGTGAGTGCATGGGGTGGGAGATATATAATTTTAGCCTTCTAGTTATTCCCCGGGTAAGGACGGGACCCAGTTATTATCGGCAATTATCTTCCTAAAAGGATAATAAGTTCGTGATTCCTTTGAACCAGTGATTCGAAAAGATTCTTCTAAATGTCAGCACTATATGGCTAGCAGTCAGCCTTATGGCAGACTAGAGCATTAACTGTCTATATTTCTGAGAAGAGGTATTATAATTATTTATATTATTTACATTGTTCGGACTGTTGTCCTCATCTTTATTGCCATAATCACGACGTTTCGATCACAGTAGAGAACAAAAACTTGGAGAGTTGAGTTAAAGGGAGACTACTGAGAGATCTGGAAGAGGCATGACACGAGGAACTAGAATAATCTACCTCAGTGGTCAAAATAAAGGCTTTAGTATGAAATTCCAATCCCCTGGAGAAGAGCGGAGCGTACAACGGCCGAAATATCGTGAATATGGCAATAAAGATGAGGACAACAGTTCGACAATGTAAATAATGTAAAAACAACCACTAAATTCGTCGTTTCTAGTTTTAGATCTTTCTTTCCCACTTAATATATTCATTACAATGGAATGTATGGTTGATTTTTTTACAATGATATTCACCCTGTACAAAGCCCAAGAGCCACCCGAGGTAGAGGGTTACAGAGAAAGAGGCACAATTTATGGGGATATGTGGTGAAGATAACGGTTGACCTTTGCCCTGAATAAGCTACTGTTGTTGTGATCGGGAAAGCATCCTCTTGGGAGTCGGTTTCACAAAGCAGCGGGTCATCGGAAGAAATTGTTTGAATGGAACTTACATTCTTTTCAGTGGAATACGAATGGAGGGTGCTTCGCTACAATGTGCGTGATACGATGGTTCTTAGTTGTGGAAGTTAGGACTGGTGGAGCTAAAGATGCAGTTCGCTTGAACATTTTCAACGAAAATAGGGATAGACTAGCCAGAGGCTTTTGATGTTTCGTCTCTAAGGAAGGGGTTGTTCGCTAGAAAATAATTCGTCACTGACAAGGACATGAAGACACCTTTGAACTCTTTTCCCCTTAATACATACTGGGCAGCTCTTGTCCATATATCGCAGTAGTAGTCCATTTTCGGTCTGATCTAGTTCGTGCAAACGTAGAGGATAGCAGAAGGAGTCTGGTACTTACTGGAGCGGTAAAGGGGACCGACTATTTTCTCAGCATCGTTAGTGATGTATTATATGCATAAGCTCTACTTAAGATCTTGGTTTCATCTGTGCAAATAGGGTTGTAGAGTGGGAAATAATTCATCAACCACAAGGACGCGGAAACACTTTTGAACTCTATCACTTTTGTCTTCTTGGTTCCCATATATTCTGTCTGCACCCTCCCTGACTTCGTTGTGACAATGCACCCAGCCAGTGATTTCGCTGACTCTTCAGTTGCCAGCAGGACTTCCCACATGGCGTTACTTCTTCAGGCCAACACTAGTCACAATATCGATGCTTTTTAGGGACGCCTCCATGATCTCCCCGTTGACGCCAATTAATCTTCGTGTTTTTATATCCGTTGTCAAGAGGGAAATTGTGTTTGTATTTATCGCCTCAAGAAGCAAGGGCAGTGGTAGCAGTTCATTTCCGGTGACAAAATTCCTCCAGTCTGGTACTTACTGGAGCGTATCGCCATTTTCCAAGCATCGTTAGTGATGGATTAGATGTATAAGCTCTACTTAAGGTCTTGGTTTCGTCTGTGTGAATAGGGTTGTAGAGTGGGAAATAATTCATCAACCACAAGGACGCGGAAACACTTTTGAACTCTATCGAGACTGGAAACTGAAGATTGAATAGCTCCAGACTGGATATAGCAGTACTACTATATTTTCAGTCTGATCTAGTTCTTGTAAACGTAGAGGATAACAGGGGGTGTCTGGTACTTCCTGGAGCGGTACAGGGGATCGGCCATTTTCCCGGTATCGTTACCGATGGGTCATATGTACGAGTTCTATTTGAGTTCTGGGTTGAGTCAAAGTTATAAAAGGCGCTTAAATCACGGGCCACCCTGAGAAAACAACCGTTCATTGCGATAGGTGAAAATTCAATGTTCACTCGGTGATGCTGTAAAGTCACTAGTTTGGTTTTCGAGGTATTGAATGCGACCAGCCATTTTCCCCCACCCCCTAGGTCAGAGGAAGGATCAACTGCCAGGATCTGATCATCTAGAGGTGTACCCAAATACCGATCTATCATCAGCTGAGATATTCACAAATGATTGGAGCATACTATTAGTCAGATAATTTAAAGCAAAGTAGAAAGAGGGTTGAACTGAGAAGCAAGCCGTGGGCGACACCTACATTGATCGCTTGGGCCTCGGAGGGGTGACACTTAACACCTACCTTCCTAGATCAATCAACCAAGAGGGAAAGCCCTGTTTATATATGGACAGGACTGTCCAGTCATTTCACTCATCCTGCTATTATCTACGCTGAAAAGATATAGGATAGCAGGACGAGTGAAATACTTACTGGATCGATACAGGGAACCGATCATTTTTCTAGCATCTTTAGCGATGGATTGGATGTACGAGTTCTATTTGAGGTCTGGATTGAGTTTAAGTCACAATAAGCGGTCAAAATGTTGTATACCCCTTCGCTCTAGGGGTAGTCTTGGGACAACAGTCTTGATCCACTCATATGTTGCTTTCTTCTTTCTGTCATCTTCCGGCCGGGCGATCGCTATTTGGTTTGTCGTTCGGAGGTAAAATGAGAATTTCAACAAAAGGTATTTTAAATTTATTTATTTTATTAAACACGTCGACGTGTACATTTTTAACTAGCCAGTGGCGTCGCTTTATCACCCAAAGAAAAAAACACGTTTACTATGTATGACGTGTAAAAACTTAACTCCTTGAAATCACTTTCTATATATCTAACATTCCCAGTTCCGGCTCAGCCAACCAAAATCGACATCCCTATTTTGTCTAGCATCTGACCTTAAAGGTCAGCCTCAGAAGGTCTGAGCCAAAATACATTGCCACTAAAAAATAATAGTCTGAATCTATTATTTAACAAAAAGAGTGTTTATAATTTTATGAATTAGTTTGTACTAATTTTCTCATCGACTGCAATGCAAAAAGAAAAACTAGATGAAAATTGATGTAATGGAATAACCTGTCAACCCCATAAGTGACTACACTATAGGTAGTAACTTCCTATAAATATCTGTACGTTAACGGACTACAGTGACTTGGTGCGACCTGGGAGTTGTCCAGTTGTGTCGTTACTGAGTGGTGATCATTTTTTTTGGCGAAAGCTTTGACGAGCGTTTTAGCCGATAATTGTTTTATTTTTAATTTTATTTTTGCTAAAAACTTTTTGGACTTTTTTCAGTTTTTCTTTTCTGTTTATTTGTTCACACACTTGTGCAATTTGTTCTGTTCTCTTTTTTATTTATTTTCTTTGCTGTATTTTTGCCCTGGAGTGTTCGAATAGCGACCGCAACATGGGCAGGTAATTAGAAGTTAAGCAAGATGTCTTCCGAAGCTGTGAACATGGGCACAAACTTGCGCAAGGAAGAGGTCCGTCGAGGTGGCGATCGTTGCATTTGTGAAGTTGAAACCCCAAAGGGGCGTACTCTTCGGGCCACTGACATGTGCAAGGCGTTTCGGCGGCATTTCGAGAGCCGGTTTACCAAGGAGCTTGGTCTCCGTAAGGACGAGTTTCGCAGCTATTTGGCTGACTTTTCTCGCTTTCGCCGACTGAAGCGGCTAGCTTGCGAGGGAGAGATCACGGAAGGCGAGGTCTGCGCGGGATTGAAGAAGGTCGGCAGAGGCAAGTCGCCCGGTCTGTATGGTTTGCCCTATGAATTATACTTGAGGCTGTCGCACATCTTTGTTCCGGTTTTGACTCCAGTGTTCAACAACTGGTTCCGGCAGGGGGTCCCTCCCCGACCAGTTTTCCAGGGGTGTGATCACGCTGTTGAGAAAGGGCAAGGGTGTTGGAGGGGGGGGAGAAACTAGATGATTACACGCCCATAACTCTGCTAAACACAGAGTTAAAGATTTTGGCCAAGATCCTGCAGGAGCGCTTGCAGTCAGTTGCCGAGTCTCTGTTGGGTCCGGAGCAGACTTGTTCTGTGAGGAGCCGAACAATTCAGAGCAACCTGCATCTGATCCGCACGATCATAGCGGGTGTAAAACACGACGAAGAGGCCTCGCTGATCAATTTAGATCAGTCCAAGGCATTTGATAGAGTTGACCGACACTACCTTGCGACTGTCCTGCAGGCCGTTGGATTCGCACTCGACTTCTGCCGCTGGATTAGCCTCCTATATCGCTCCTCCAGTGCTATGGTACAGGTGAACGGTAATCTGTCGGGGGCCTTTGCACTGTCTAGGTCGGTTCGTCAGCGTTGTCCACTGTCGCCCCTATTTTATGCTTTGACGTTGGAACCTCTCCTTCGCTGGCTGAGCGACAGGGCGTGCATTCCGGCCCTACGCGGAATTGCCGTTCCTGGAGGGGCTCGAGCAAGGTTTTCTGCGTACGCCGATGACGTATCTGCTTTCGTGTCGTCCCTTAACGACATTGAGGCGGTGCAGAAGGCGCTTGATCGGTACGAGAAGGTGACAGGGGCCAAGATAAACCGCGACAAGTCTTCCGGCTTGCGGTTAGGTGCCTGGAAGGGGCGTGATCTTCCAGGCCGCTTCGGTTGGACGGACGGTCCTGTCCGCATTCTTGGAGTGTGGTTTGGACCCGACCTCCAGCTGAAGAAAAATTGGTCTGAAGTACTAGCAAAGGTCGTTTCTGCCGGTAAGACTTGGAATCGACGGAGGTTGTCCGTAAAGGGCAGGGCGGAGGTGTGTGTTACATACATTTTCCCCCTGATTCTTTATCGATTGTCAGTACTTCCTCTCTGTGAGGCCCAGATGAAGGCGCTCGAGCAAGCGCTATCCTCCATTTTATGGAGGGGACGCGCCAACAGGGTCGACAGACGAGTCTGCACCAAACGTCCGTGTCATGGGGGGCTGGGAATGCCACACTTGGAGAGTCACATCCGTGCCTCTCGCTTGGCTTTCCTACGCCGCGCATTGACTAGAGGAGATCCGATTCTGGAGGGGATTGTTAGGGACGCCTTCCCTAGCCTTACCATCAATCCCCCCATCTCGAAGGCTGAGCGCCATTGTAAGTCTCGAGATGAATCGCTTTTCCTCAGCGAGTGTCGGTCAGCCTTGAGGGCTATTCCGCGGTCCAGTGACCTTTCACGGCCTAGGAAGGTCTTCTATCAGGGATTAATGGAGGGTCGCGCGAAGGATCCTCTACGTGATACGCTCGACTGTTCGGAGGAGGAGTATCGCTCCTACTGGTCTTGGGCGCCAGCGGCGGATTATCTCAGTAACCCTGAGTTTTCGCTTACCTGGCGATTGGCTCGGAATCGGCTGCCTCTCAACGACAAGGCTTTCATATGGGGCTTGGCGGACTTGCCAGACTGTGAACGGTGTGGCCTTGGATTAGAAGAAACGGCTTCGCACGCCTTCTACCATTGCCCCCGGGTCCGCCCCTTATGGGACCATGTCGGCGAGCTGACGGCTCGTCTCGCTCCCGAAGAACTCGTGTCCATTGATCGCGCATACGCGTGTGACAATGTGTCGCCCCCGTATTCCGGGGTGAAACGAATGGTGTTCCTAACGTTGTTAGCCACGGCTCGAATGGTGATATGGACGACGCGAATGGAGGAAGTCTTGCGAGGCAATAGTCTTTCGCATCAGGATCTAATCCGATTCTTTGAGCATCAGCTCAAGATGAAGATTAGAACTGATAGAAAACGATTGCATTCGACAGTCTTCAGCGAAAGGTGGGTAAAAGAGGCGAGCTTGGTTCGTTTGAACGGGGTTAGCCTTGATTTCCTTTTTTAAGTCAACCAAAGTCACATCGGGGTGGTTTCCTGTGGAACCCTCCCCTCGGTTAGGTTAGACAAGCTTAAGTGTACCTAGTTAATATGAGTAAGTGTTGTTCCCGGCCTGTTTCCCGGCCATCATTTTAGTTATGATCCAAGTCGAGATTCCCAACCTCCCTAGTTTGTTTTGGCCTCCTTTTCATCTCAACTGGATCAGCCTTTTTCTTCCCCATGTCCAAGTTATTTTATCTCTTTCCCACTCCCTTAGCGAGAGTGCTTCTTGATTTTGTCCTCTGGGCAGAATACAGCGGCCTCTCTATTTTGAGGGTTGGACGGGCCCTACTAACATCAATTATGTTTAGTTTAAAAATTTGTTGAATTTTTAGTTTATTATGGGGTTCATCTCCCTCCCCTTTCACCTTTTCATGATTAGATTTTTATGTACCTTATTATCATCAAATTTTTATGGTATGGGGCGCGTTTTTGTAGGTCCCCCCTGGTGAGGATGTGGTATTATGGTGTATGGAGGATTGAATGGTGACGGGCGAATTCTTGTGGTGAATGTGTCAATTGTAATGTATGAATGGGTCGCGTATCTGATTAGCTAGGTATAGGATAGTTAGTTAAGACCAGCCTCACCCCCACCCCTTTTTCGGCCTTGTGCCACAATTTGTAAATTTTTACGAATAAATCTTGACTTGGTGCGACCTGGGAGTTGTCCAGTTGTGTCGTTACTGAGTGGTGATCATTTTTTTTGGCGAAAGCTTTGACGAGCGTTTTAGCCGATAATTGTTTTATTTTTAATTTTATTTTTGCTAAAAACTTTTTGGACTTTTTTCAGTTTTTCTTTTCTGTTTATTTGTTCACACACTTGTGCAATTTGTTCTGTTCTCTTTTTTATTTATTTTCTTTGCTGTATTTTTGCCCTGGAGTGTTCGAATAGCGACCGCAACATGGGCAGGTAATTAGAAGTTAAGCAAGATGTCTTCCGAAGCTGTGAACATGGGCACAAACTTGCGCAAGGAAGAGGTCCGTCGAGGTGGCGATCGTTGCATTTGTGAAGTTGAAACCCCAAAGGGGCGTACTCTTCGGGCCACTGACATGTGCAAGGCGTTTCGGCGGCATTTCGAGAGCCGGTTTACCAAGGAGCTTGGTCTCCGTAAGGACGAGTTTCGCAGCTATTTGGCTGACTTTTCTCGCTTTCGCCGACTGAAGCGGCTAGCTTGCGAGGGAGAGATCACGGAAGGCGAGGTCTGCGCGGGATTGAAGAAGGTCGGCAGAGGCAAGTCGCCCGGTCTGTATGGTTTGCCCTATGAATTATACTTGAGGCTGTCGCACATCTTTGTTCCGGTTTTGACTCCAGTGTTCAACAACTGGTTCCGGCAGGGGGTCCCTCCCCGACCAGTTTTCCAGGGGTGTGATCACGCTGTTGAAAAAGGGCAAGGGTGTTGGGGGGGGAGAAACTAGATGATTACACGCCCATAACTCTGCTAAACACAGAGTTAAAGATTTTGGCCAAGATCCTGCAGGAGCGTTTGCAGTCAGTTGCCGAGTCTCTGTTGGGTCCGGAGCAGACTTGTTCTGTGAGGAGCCGAACAATTCAGAGCAACCTGCATCTGATCCGCACGATCATAGAGGGTGTAAAACACGACGAAGAGGCCTCGCTGATCAATTTAGATCAGTCCAAGGCATTTGATAGAGTTGACCGACACTACCTTGCGACTGTCCTGCAGGCCGTTGGATTCGCACTCGACTTCTGCCGCTGGATTAGCCTCCTATATCGCTCCTCCAGTGCTATGGTACAGGTGAACGGTAATCTGTCGGGGGCCTTTGCGCTGTCTAGGTCGGTTCGTCAGCGTTGTCCACTGTCGCCCCTATTTTATGCTTTGACGTTGGAACCTCTCCTTCGCTGGCTGAGCGACAGGGCGTGCATTCCGGCCCTACGCGGAATTGCCGTTCCTGGAGGGGCTCGAGCAAGGTTTTCTGCGTACGCCGATGACGTATCTGCTTTCGTGTCGTCCCTTAACGACATTGAGGCGGTGCAGAAGGCGCTTGATCGGTACGAGAAGGTGACAGGGGCCAAGATAAACCGCGACAAGTCTTCCGGCTTGCGGTTAGGTGCCTGGAAGGGGCGTGATCTTCCAGGCCGCTTCGGTTGGACGGACGGTCCTGTCCGCATTCTTGGAGTGTGGTTTGGACCCGACCTCCAGCTGAAGAAAAATTGGTCTGAAGTACTAGCAAAGGTCGTTTCTGCCGGTAAGACTTGGAATCGACGGAGGTTGTCCGTAAAGGGCAGGGCGGAGGTGTGTGTTACATACATTTTCCCCCTGATTCTTTATCGATTGTCAGTACTTCCTCTCTGTGAGGCCCAGATGAAGGCGCTCGAGCAAGCGCTATCCTCCATTTTATGGAGGGGACGCGCCAACAGGGTCGACAGACGAGTCTGCACCAAACGTCCGTGTCATGGGGGGCTGGGAATGCCACACTTGGAGAGTCACATCCGTGCCTCTCGCTTGGCTTTCCTACGCCGCGCATTGACTAGAGGAGATCCGATTCTGGAGGGGATTGTTAGGGACGCCTTCCCTAGCCTTACCATCAATCCCCCCATCTCGAAGGCTGAGCGCCATTGTAAGTCTCGAGATGAATCGCTTTTCCTCAGCGAGTGTCGGTCAGCCTTGAGGGCTATTCCGCGGTCCAGTGACCTTTCACGGCCTAGGAAGGTCTTCTATCGGGAATTAGTGGAGGGTCGCGCGAAGGATTCTCTACGTGATACGCTCGACTGTTCGGAGGAGCAGTATCGCTCCTACTGGTCTTGGGCGCCAGCGGCGGATTATCTCAGTAACCCTGAGTTTTCGCTTACCTGGCGATTGGCTCGGAATCGGCTGCCTCTCAACGACATGGCTTTCATATGGGGCTTGGCGGATTTGCCAGACTGTGATCGGTGTGGTCTTGGGTTAGAGGAAACGGCTGCGCACGCCTTCTACCATTGCCCCCGGGTCCGCCCCTTATGAGACCATGTCGGCGAGCTGACGGCTCGTCTCGCTCCCGAAGAACTCGTGTCCATTGATCGCGCATACGCGTGTGACAATGTGTCGCCCCCGTATTCCGGGGTGAAACGAATGGTGTTTCTAACGCTGCTAGCCACGGCTCGAATGGTGATATGGACGACGCGAATGGAGGAGGTCTTGCGAGGCAATAGTCTTTCGCATCAGGATCTGATCCGATTCTTTGAGCATCAGCTCAAGATGAAGATTAGAACTGATAGAAAACGATTGCATTCGACAGTCTTCACTGAAAGGTGGGTAAAAGAGGCGAGCTTGGTTCGTTTGAACGGGGTTAGCCTTGATTTTCTTTTCTAGGTCAACCAAAGTCACATCGGGGTGGTTTCCTGTGGAACCCTCCCCTCTGTTAGGTTAGACATGCTTAAGTGTACCTAGTTAATATGAGTAAGTGTTGTTCCCGGCCTGTTTCCCGGCCTTCATTTTAGTTATGATCCAAGTCGAGATTCCCAACTTCCCCAGTTTGTTTTGGCCTCCTTTTCATCTCAACTGGATCAGCCTTTTACTTCCCCACGTCCCAGTTATTTTATCTCTTTCCCACTCCCTTAGCGAGAGTGCCTCTTGATTTTGTCCTCTGGCCAGAATACAGCGGCCTCTCTATTTTGAGGGTTGGACGGGCCCTACTAACATCAATTATGTTTTAGTTTAAGAATTTGTTGAACTTTTAGTTTGTTATGGGGTTCATCTCCCTCCCCTTTCATCCGCTCACGACGATATTTTTATGTATTTTCATTATCATTAAATGGGGCGCTTTTTTGTAGGTCCCCCCTGGTGTGGATGTGGTATTATGGTGTTCGGAGGATCGAATGGTGATGGACGAATTCTTGTGGTGAATGCGTCAATTGTAATGTATGAATGGGTCACGAATCTGATTAGCTAGGTATAGGATAGTTAGTTGAGATCTGCCTTACCCCTCCCCTTTTTAGGCCTTGTGCCACAATTTGTATTTTATACGAATAAATCTTGTGACTTGGTGCGACCTGGGAGTTGTCCAGTTGTGTCGTTACTGAGTGGTGATCATTTTTTTTGGCGAAAGCTTTGACGAGCGTTTTAGCCGATAATTGTTTTATTTTTAATTTTATTTTTGCTAAAAACTTTTTGGACTTTTTTTCAGTTTTTCTTTTCTGTTTATTTGTTCACACACTTGTGCAATTTGTTCTGTTCTCTTTTTTATTTATTTTTTTTGCTGTATTTTTGCCCTGGAGTGTTCGAATAGCGACCGCAACATGGGCAGGTAATTAGAAGTTAAGCAAGATGTCTTCCGAAGCTGTGAACATGGGCACAAACTTGCGCAAGGAAGAGGTCCGTCGAGGTGGCGATCGTTGCATTTGTGAAGTTGAAACCCCAAAGAGGCGTACTCTTCGGGCCACTGACATGTGCAAGGCGTTTCGGCGGCATTTCGAGAGCCGGTTTACCAAGGAGCTTGGTCTCCGTAAGGACGAGTTTCGCAGCTATTTGGCTGACTTTTCTCGCTTTCGCCGACTGAAGCGGCTAGCTTGCGAGGGAGAGATCACGGAAGGCGAGGTCTGCGCGGGATTGAAGAAGGTCGGCAGAGGCAAGTCGCCCGGTCTGTATGGTTTGCCCTATGAATTATACTTGAGGCTGTCGCACATCTTTGTTCCGGTTTTGACTCCAGTGTTCAACAACTGGTTCCGGCAGGGGGTCCCTCCCCGACCAGTTTTCCAGGGGTGTGATCACGCTGTTGAAAAAGGGCAAGGGTGTTGGGGGGGAGAAACTAGATCATTACACGCCCATAACTCTGCTAAACACAGAGTTAAAGGTTTTGGCCAAGATCCTGCAGGAGCGTTTGCAGTCAGTTGCCGAGTCTCTGTTGGGTCCGGAGCAGACTTGTTCTGTGAGGAGCCGAACAATTCAGAGCAACCTGCATCTGATCCGCACGATCATAGAGGGTGTAAAACACGACGAAGAGGCCTCGCTGATCAATTTAGATCAGTCCAAGGCATTTGATAGAGTTGACCGACACTACCTTGCGACTGTCCTGCAGGCCGTTGGATTCGCACTCGACTTCTGCCGCTGGATTAGCCTCCTATATCACTCCTCCAGTGCTATGGTACAGGTGAACGGTAATCTGTCGGGGGCCTTTGCGCTGTCTAGGTCGGTTCGTCAGCGTTGTCCACTGTCGCCCCTATTTTATGCTTTGACGTTGGAACCTCTCCTTCGCTGGCTGAGCGACAGGGCGTGCATTCCGGCCCTACGCGGAATTGCCGTTCCTGGAGGGGCTCGAGCAAGGTTTTCTGCGTACGCCGATGACGTATCTGCTTTCGTGTCGTCCCGAAGCGACATTGAGGCGGTACTGAAGGCAAATGATCGGTACGGAAAGGTGACAGGGGCCAAGATAAACCGCGACAAGTCTTCCGGCTTGCGATTAAGTGCCTGGAAGGTGGTCGATCTTCCGGAGCACTTCGGTTGGACGGACGGTCCTGTCCGCATTCTTGGAGTGTGGTTTGGACCCGACCTCCAGCTGGAGAAAAATTGGTCTGAAGTGCGAGCAAAAGTCGATGCTGCTGGTCAGACTTAGCATCAACGGAGGTTGTCCGTGAAGGGCAGGGCGGGGGTGTGCTACATACATTTTCCCTCTTGTCCTTTATTGATTGTCCGTACTTCCTCTCTGTAAAGGCCATCGGAAGGCGCTCGAGCACTCGCTATCCTCCATTTTATGGACGGGACGCGGGAATCGGTTCGACAGACGAGTCTGTGCACAACGTTCGTATCATGGGGGGATGGGAATGCCACACTTGGTGAGCCACAGGCGTGCCTCGAGGTTGGCTTTCTTACGCCGCGCGTTGACAGGTGGAGATCCGATTATGGAGGAGATTGTGAGGGACCCGTTCCCCCGCCTTACTATTAATCCCCCCCCATCTCGCGGGTTGAGCGCCGTCTTAAACCCCGGGATCAATCGGTTTTTCTTCGCGAGTGTAAGTCGGCCTTGTTGGCTGTTCCTCGGTCCAGTGACCTTTCTCGGCCTAGGAAGGTCTTCTATCGTCTTCTTGGAGGGGGCCGCGAAGGATTCCCTACGTGAGTGGCTCAACTTGTCGGATGAGGAGTTTCGCTCTTACTGGTCTTGGGCACCAGCGGCGGATTATCTCAGTATTGGCTCAGAATCAGCTGCCTCTCAATGACAAGGCCTTCATATGCGGCTTGGTGGATTTGCCAGACTTTGAACGGTGTTGCCGTGGTTTAGAGGAAACGGCGTCGCACGCCTTCTACCATTGTCCCCGGGTCCGCCCCCTATGGGACCATGTCGGCGAGCAGGCGGCTCGTCACGCTGCCGAAAAGCTATTGCCCATTCATCGCGCATACGCGTGTGACAGTGAGTTGCCCCAGTATTCCGGGGTGAAACGAATGGTGTTTCTGACGCTGCTGGCCACGGCTCGAATGGTGATTTGGACGACGCGTCAGGAGGAAGTCTTGCGAGGCACCCGTCTTTCTCATCAGGATCTGAGCCGATTCTTTGAGCATCAGATTAGAACTTTGAGCTCGAGATTAGAACTGATAGAAAACGCTTGCATTCGACAGTCTTCAGCGAAAGTTGGGTGACTGAGGCGAGCCTGGTTTGTTTGAACGGGGCTAGCCTTGATTTTCTCTTTTAGGTCAAGCCTACGTCACATCGGTGTGGTTTCCTGCGGTGCCCTCCCCTTGGTTAGGTTAGACAAACTTTTGTGTACCTAGTTAATGTGAGTAAGTGTTGTTCCCGGCATGTCCTCAGCCACATCTTTGGTTATGATCCAGTTTGAGATTCCCAACCTCCCCAGTTTGTTTTGGCCCTCTTTTGATCTCGACTGGGTCACCTTTTTATTCCCCATGCCCGTTTATATTTTCACTTTTCCCACTCCCTTAGCGAGAGAGCCTCTTGATTTTGTCGAATGGGCAGAATACATCGGCCTCTCTGTTTTGAGGTTTGGACGGGCCCTACTAACATCAGTTATGTTTAATTTGATTTGTGTTAATATTTTAGTTTGTTATTGGGTTTATCTCCCTCCCCTCTCAGTTTTTCATCATAGATTTTTATGTATATTTAGTATCATTAAATTTCTATGGCATGGGGCGTGTTTTGTAGGTCCCCCTAGAGAGGATGTGGTATTATGGTGAACGGAGGAGTGATTGGTGATGGACGAGTTCTTGTGGTGAATGGGTAAATTGTAATGAGTGAATGGGCCGTGAATCGGATTAGCTAGGTATTAGATAGTTAGTGTGGACCAGCCTCAACCCCCCTTTTTCGGCCTTGTGCCACAATTATGTTCTTGTTACATAATAAATATTGACTTGCTGCGACCTGTTCCAGCAAGACGGTCGAACTCTCTGCCTTCGGGCAGAAAGGAACCCGAACGAGGCTCTACCGAAGAGCAGAGTGTCGTTCGGGGAGGTTGACCAACCCGATTCTGTTTTTACGGTTTCTACGGGCACTTTTTGGTCTAGCTTATGGGCTCGGAATATCCACATAAAATTAGGCCTTGTGCCACATATTTCCCTCGTGGGGGCAATTAAATATTGACTTGCTGCGATCTGACCCAGCAAGACGGTCGAACTCTCTGCCTCTGAGCAGAGAGGAACTCAGACGAGGCCCTGCCGAAGGGCAGTCTCGTTCAGGGAGGTTGACCAACCCGATCCCGTTTTTACGGTTTCTACGGGCATTTTTTGGCTGAGACTACGATCTCGGAAAACCAACGTAAAACTTGGCCTTGTGCCACATCTTCCCTCGTGGAAGGGACAAGTAAATATTGACTTGTTGGGATCTGTTATTCAGATCTTGTTGCAAGATTAACAAATTAACCAATATATGTTCATGAATTCTGCGCACACGGGCATCTAAAAATATCTATTTCCTTTTTTTTCTGGCGAGGACTTGGCCACTGCACCCAAAAAGGAAAATGTTGTATATCGCCTTCGTTCTGGGGAGGTCTTTTGGTTGACGATCTTGAGGCGATCATAATGAAGTTGTCTTTCTCTCTTTCTTCTCTCTCTCTCTTCTTTCTTCTCTCGGCCAGGTGATTGCTAGTTGGTTTGTTTAGGTTGGTTTTAAATCCCAATAGGGGGTCATGGCATGAGGGAACGTCCGTTCATCCCGATTGATGGAAAAGAATTGCGAACGTTTAAGTTAAGATACTATGTTACCCGCACGAAAAAAGAAAAGATGGTTATGTTCAAATTTAAATGCTAAGCACAATCTGTATAACTTATATTAAAATCAAATATGCTTCGCCTAGCGAATATACTCTGTCCTTTTTATCTATAACTAGCAGCATGGCCCGGCGTTGGCCGTGCTTGATTCAAAAATCGTACGACTCAAACAGCAATCACTTGACTTAAAATATTTTTGCCCTTCCTTGCCTTTAAAGGAGTGCCCTTTGCCGTGCTGATGTTGCTACATGCCTTACTTCTTGCCTATCTCACACTGCGATTTTTTCTAAGCTCTATCCTAAACATTAAATCTGTTACGAAAAAAGAACTAAAGAAAATGAACACGAAACGATCAGCTTTAAAAAAGGACTCGTAACTGGAAAAACCGAATGAAAAAAGAATGTTAAATAACAAATACTTTTTCACACCCAACCCAGTTCTGCAGAATCAGAATCAACGTTGAGTTTAAGCAAGCGAATAAGCCAATTGGAGTAAAGTGCCATGCAGATTAAAATTTTTCCCACTTGTGACGAATGCAGCTATCGATTTTTTTTGCATGCTAGCATGCTAGTTAACATTCGTGTCAGTCAGCTGTTGGCTCTCACGCTGGCCAATAGAATCTTCCTGCCTATTCGTGGCAGCCAGCTATAGAATCTCACTCCGGCCAGTAGAAAATGGCCGCAAACTACATGGAAACTGCCGTAGAAGCATGAAAAAAGCGATTATTTCCACTATCGATGGGAGTTGGGAAATGCAAAGTTTCTTGGCCTTCTTGCTAACTTGGAGCATGTGCATGTAAATTTTGGTGCAAATCCGCCGAAAATTGCGGCCGTGCATTCGTCACACACACACACACATACACACACACACACACACACACACACACACACACACACACACACACACACACATCCTGCCTTTTATAGATAGAGATTTGGTCATGTCTTCAAAGTTCAATGTACGTTCAGTCGTATAACAGAAGAAAAAAAACACAGACGACGAACAATATGACCCTTGTGTCGCATTCGTTGTCATTAGAACACGTAGTTAGGTTTCCAGTTCGCGGGCCTTCTTATTTGTGTTCCTGTCAACAATCATAACAAGAAACATGTTGCCAGAATAACCGGCTTTAATTACGATTTTGTCAATGGCCTCCGGAGTATTTGTTGTTTGGCCAGCATGACAAGAACATGTTTGAAGATCATTAATTTGTCTTTATGCCGTAGGGAGATCTCTCTGTAGCTATATAGTCAAACTATAAAGTTTGACTGATCTGAGTTGGTAATAGACTTCCCTAATTTGAAAATTACTATTCTACAGAAGAGGAGAAAAATTCTAACCGCATGCTGGATAGATAGATAACAGATAAATCAATAGAGGATAGATCAATAAAGGATAGACAAGAAAGAACAGACAAGAACTGATAGCTCCATAATGGATAGACTCATGTAGGCGTCCGTGTTGAGTCTGAGGCCTTAACCAACAAATTCGGGATTTCTTTTCTTAGCAGAACAATCAGAGTGAGTTTTCCCACCTTCCGTACCTTCGTAATCACCATTAGACTCTTCCAACTCGTTCCGAAATCTCTACTCTGTCCTTAGATTGACACTCAAACACTCTGAAATGTTCGTGGAGCTTCCCAAGCGAATGCCAAGCAGTACAGAATGCCGTCTCCAAATTTCTGGTGATGCCCTTTTTCTCACAGACGTTAACTGACCCTGTGCAGTTGACAGAATCGAAAACAAACAACGCGCATGCGCGAAATTAAAAATATTTAAATTACGACAATTTGCCCATCGCACCCAGTAACTGTTGATATTTTTCATTTAAAAATATATTGTTTGTATTTTTACTATAAAAATGTATTTTTATACTTTCATAGAATTTTGTGTGTGTTGGGAGGTCCCTATTTGCCCATCACTGGGACCCTAACCGGTGCTACGAATCTGGGTCAGAGTGGACCTGGGAAAACAACAATTAAGAGGTGGTCTCACACATATCAAAAAATCAAATCTCCTCAACAGTAATAGTTGATGTAATTTATCGTCATACCCAGGACTAAATGCGGTTAGCTGCAGGTAGTTTTCATTACAAACGGCGAAGATGAAAGACCAGTTTAAATCAAATTAAAAAGGTGAAAGCATGTAGTTAATCTTTTCCCCAAAAGCAGATAAGCCGAGAAGACGAAAGATGAGAATTGCTCTCCCCCATGAGCAGATAAATTGAAAATAGCAGTTCTGGTCAAAATACGAAAGTATGTTTCCTTTTAACGGCTTATAGGTAAAAACAATTTAAAAACTTTTAAAAACAAACGTTTTCTCTCCTTCCTTGTGCATTATATATACATATCTGTCCGTAGAATTCTATACAGTATTATTGTTCTTAGAATGACCGTTGCATTTTTTCCTTTGATCCAAAGCCCACACACCTACACATGCAAACATAAAGGAAGTGTTGGGATTGCTATGAGTTTGAATTTGCTATCAGAAGGTTTTTATATTAAGATGGTTAGATTACGGGCATGTTCACCATATTAATCCACAACAATATAGAATATAGGCATTCAAAACGAATCAATCACAAGGCAATTGAATAAGAAACAACGGTAATTTAGGTTTCAATAAAAACAACAGAAATTTATGTACAATTAATATACAATTAGAAAACCTTTTGGTTTGATAATGCAAGAATTGACCATGTATAAATTGGGCGTCTTATTGATTTACAGTTCAAAATTGTTCATGTGTTAAGGAAGTAAAATGGAAAATATTAAATGGAATATTAAAAGTAAAATGGAAAATATTACTTATATAGAAATGTGTGTAGTTTGTGTGCGTGATTAAAGTAGAGTATAAATGTCTTAATTTTCTAGAGTTGTTTACCTTGGATTGTTCTGTATTTATCTTTTGTTAAATACAATTTCTTTCTTAGTAGTGTGTAAGAACACTTTTCTTAGAAAGTTGTAAGTGAATTTTGAGAAAATAATGTTGGTGTTTGAGTCAGCAGTTGACGCGCGAAAAGTTTCTTAAGTCAAAATAGTGACAGGCGTGGATTCGTGTCTCATCTCTCTGAAGCTAAATGAGTGACTGGTGAATTGGGTCGAAATGGTCCTTTTTATTTGTTTTGGGAATCCAAAGTAGGCTCCAGGGGCTTGGCGCAAAAATAGGTTTTCGACAATTGTTACACATTTTGGTGTCCTCTCGACCAATAAAAAGCCGAGATTTGCAATGTGAAGTGTTGATTGGTTAAAACTGATTTTGATGGAAGAGTGTATTTTATCACGGGGGTGAGTAGAAAATATAGACGATTCTATCAAAAGACATGAAAATACAGATTATAGTATTTGTAGAAAAAATGTTTTCTTGTGAGTTATTTCTTCGACTTGGCACTCAAACGAGAAAAATCTTTAGTAAGAAATTAAGAATTTATGACAAATAGCGATTGGAATAAGCATAAAATTGGATGATATCTTTGTCAGCACAAATAATTAGCATCGATTGATCAAAGAATTGGGTAATAAATAAAGAGTGTCGGAATAATTAAGGATTGTTACCAAAACAATTCATATTTCGATCGATTCTTAAAATCTTCGAGTTAAATATTATTGTTAAAATTTAACATTTATACATCTTCCTGATTTGTTCTTTCGATTCAAGATTATGTTGACACACAGCAAAATTACTGGTCGATTTTCTTGCCGAAAAAACATAAACCCAAAAGCTTTTCTATTTCAGTGAAAAATGTATGGAGTCGTTCATTTACGGTTGGCGAGATTCATTTCACTGTCACTGGCCATTTAGTCAAAGTAAGTCTGGGAGAGTTTCATGCCATAGTTGAGATGGGATTTGTTAGTAATGTATCACTACCGTTTATCGGCGGGGGTAGAGAAGTGGGTCTTCTTTCTTCCTTTAGAGAGAAAAAAAACAGACCTACCAACTTTTTCCAAGCTAGTTAACTCTGCCCGACCAGTAGGCCGAAAACATCAGAGTAGATGGTACGACACCAGAGAAAAAATTAACACCGTCATGGCGTGGAACTTAGCAGCAAAATTACCGGTCGATTTTCTTGTCCCCCCACCAATAAAAAAAGCTTTCCTATTCCACTGCGTCATTCAAACGAGTTGATTAACTCCCTTTGTTTCAGCAATTTCGGATGTTATTTGTGCTGAATCGTCCATCAAAGGTTGCGGCAATTATTCAGTCTTCAACTTCTGATATCTTTTCGAGTGTTTTTCAATTGTTGAGATCAAAACTTATTCTACAATAAACCATTACGGATAAGTGGTTGCAACTACTGCATAATTTTGATCATAAAACTCAGTTGTCGATTACTTACGCCGATCTTTCCCCCCGGATAAAACATGAAAAGTAATGAGCATCGAAATTCAGAGTATTTATTATTAAAGTCATACTTAAAATAAAATGATCACTTATCCGAAAAAAAAATACTTCAAGCATATGTACACACAATCAGTAGAGAGCTTAGACTTAGTGTATTATGCTATTTCTCGAATAATGTATAAAACTCACTGATATCTTTTGAAACACTTCTTTTATATTTATATATATATATATATATATATATATATATATATAAAGATATTTTTGAAGGTACAACATTTTATCACAGCAATAAACGTATGAAGCTTGATATTACTAGACATATTAAAAACGGGCGAAGCAACCGGTTTCGCTCCCGCTCATCAGGCTTACAACGGGAGATTTAATTTAAATTACAAACACAGAAAATGTACAATAAAAGAAAATGTGGAGGAGGAGGGAAAAAATGAGCAAAAGGAGCTAGAGGCAAATGACAGCGAGCCCCAACAAACACTGACGTTGTTTGCACAAGGAAGGCTTGCGGGACCCGATGTAAAGTGCCTCCAGCACCTTAAGGTGAAATAACGAGTGTGACCGGGACAACACGGTGAACCGGTCAACACTAACATTAGCTGCACACGATCTGCTCTTTAATAAGTGCTCACATATGGCGGACCCGTAGGTGTTTGGGACGAGTCCATTCAACGGCAAAGTGTGGTTCCTGATTTTGGAATATATATATATCGGTGTGTTTGTACGAACTATAATGCATACGCCTGTATGTATCTGTGTCTATGTGTGTGAGAGTGTCATCCAAAACAAACACAGATGAAAATTCCCACCGCACACAAATAATCAAACAAAACTAAGCATAAATCGATCCACTATTTAAAAAATAAACCAATTTGTCTGATGATCGCAAAAGCCTGAAACTCAGGGTTACAAACTAATATACATTTAACTGAATATGTTAGCTCTGTCACAGATATTGGGCATTTACCATTAAGTACCGCGCATGTAATACATACACACACACACACACACACACACACAAATATATATATATATATATATATATATATATATATATATATGCACACATTATATATGTAGGATTGTATCTATCTATCTATCTATCTATCTATCTATCTATCTATCTATCTATCTATATATGTATATATATATGTATATATATATATATGTATATATGTATATATACACACAAACACACACACACACACATATATATATATATATATATATACATATATATATATATATATGAAGATATATATATATATATATATATGAAGATATATATATATATATATATATATATATATATATATATATATATATATATATATATATATATATATATATATGAAGAGCGGGGGCGAAACCGGTTGCTTCGCCAGTTTTTAATATGTCTGGTAATATCAAGCTTCACACTTTTATTTCTGTGATAAAATTTTGTACGTTCAAAAATATCTTTAAATATTTGAAAGTTAGGTACAGTCAGAGTTTAATTAGTAAATTAAATAAAATATTACAGATTAAGGCTAAATTAAGATTTGCTAAGTTTGAAATTAAATTTCTTAAGCAATGTATCTGCTACCAGGTTTGCCCCACTTTTATTCAGTTTAGAATAAGGAAGGCTAAATTACATCAAGGTTGGAAGATTGAATCCATCTTTATTAAGGACAGGATTCAACAGATTTCAACCAGGAGCCTGTGTGTAAAGCAGGATTACGAGAGATTATAGTGCTCTTATAGGAATTTGATTGGGTAAGTTTCTCTAGGTTTTTGGGTTGGGTCCATCAACGTAAGTGTGTTAAATTGTCAACTAAGCATGATACTAAGTTGAAAATTTTGGTTCACAAGAAATATGGAGTTACAGCGGAACCTAATTTAAATAATATTGTCAATTTGCCCTCTCATGAATTAACTGAGCTAGAATCGTTTGTTCTTGCTCATGTGTTGGACTTTTGCATTTCACTCTCTACGCCTGATAAGGAGAAGATTTTTTCAGAGTTCGAGGTCTTCTATGCCCAGTTGGCAAGACTGTCTCCCACCTTTGTGGATGCTGTTTGTGATTTGAAAGCTCAGTTAAATAATTCTGCACACATGTTTGCTAGTTCCCCTGTTGCTACTTCTGAATCGAAATGGAAAGCTGAATATCAGCGAGTGGTCAATTCCTTGAGGAACATTTATGATCTAATAATTTGCAGACCAGATAAAGGTGCTGGAGTTGTTATTTTAGACCGAGCTGATTACGTAGCTAAGATGTCTTCGATTTTAGAAGATACTTCTAAATTTACCAAGCTAGGATCAGCAGATACATGTGATAGAACTACTTCAGGTGAAGTAAAATTTCAGAAATTACTTCTGAAGTTGGTAAAGACTGGCGTGCTTCCACAAGAAACTGCCAATGAAATTCGTCCGTCCGGGTCGATTCGTCCACGGTTGTATGGGCTCCCAAAAATTCACAAGGATGGGATACCATTAAGACCAATTTTACCAATGGTTGGTTCAGCCCAACACAGGGTAGCCCAATGGCTCTCAACGCTTTTGGAATCTGTGTTGCACTGCTTGAGTGGATTTTTCATAAAGGATTAATTTTCCTTTGTCGACTGTATCCAAACTTTATCTTCTTCGGGCAAGTTTATGTGTTCTTTCGACATCTGTTCTCTATACACCTGTGTCCCTCTGATGGAAACTATTGATATTTGCTGTGATTTGCTTTATCGCAGTTCTTTGTCTCCACCAAGTATTCCGGAGTCAGCATTTGTTGAGTTGATGAAATTTGCCAAGTCTTCTGTTGAATTTAGTTTCAACAACACCATGTTTCGACAGATTGAGGGGGTCGCTATGGGTTCCTCTTTGGGTCCAGCACTTGACAACATATTTGTTGGCTTTCACGAAGAAAGAATACGGAAGAATGCACTTTGTCCTCAACTATATTGTCGGTATGTTGATGATACTTTTTGTTTATTCAACAACAATGTTGAGGCTGATCAGTTCCTTTCTTTTCTAAATGGTATCCATCCAGCACTGAGGTTCACTGTTGAGAAGGAATCCAATTATCAATTGGCCTTCTTAGATGTATTAGTACATCGAACACCAACAAGTTTTCTTACCTCGGTTTACAAGAAACCAACTTTTGCGGGATTGTACACGCGTTTGGGACTCCTTTTGTCCCACAAAACGTAAGATAAACATTATCAGAACCCCCCTTTATAGGGCATTAAAGATCTGTTCAGAATTCTTCTTGGACGATGAGATCAATTTTGTTAAAGAAACCCTATGCGGTTTAGGTTATTGAGGAGTTCAGAAGTGCCAAACTGTGTTATTAAAAAGTGCCCGGTTTATCTTAGATTGCCTTGGATTGGAACGAAGTGTGAAAGTATGATTAGACAAATTTCATCAAGTGTTCGTCGCTGTTTTTTCTCTGCTGAGGTTCGTATAGTTTTTAAACCCGGCCTATGATTCGTTCAGTGTGTAAGGACGTTGTTCTCCCTCCCATCAAATTAATTCTGTTATTTACAAATACGTTTGTAGTTGCGGTTCTGACTACATAGGGAGGACGACACAACACCTGGACATGAGAATTAAACAGCACGTTCCTACCAAAATCAGGAATCACACCTTGCCGTCCCAAACACCTACGGTTCCGCCATATGTGAGCACCTGTTAAATA